>CM066992.1:38929533-39247033 GCA_033977485.1 Hydrangea macrophylla
ACTCCTTCCAGAAGTCAGAGTCAGCCCAGGAGTACCCGGAGAGGTCCCAGTTCGGGTGGTCCGAGGAGACCCGAGCGGTCATGTCGACATAGCCCTTGAGGAAGCCCGCCTCGAATTCTTCCTCGGCTTCCTTGGCTTCAGCATCCCTGGCGGCGATGACCTCATCCAGGGTCGCTGTCAGAACCTCGAATTCTTTCTCGGCGGCCACCCTCCCGGTGTCTGCATCCACAACCTTTGATTCCAAGGCCTTTCGAGCAGCCCGCTCGGTGGAGATGGTGTCCCGGGCCTCCTCTAGCTCAAGGGCCAAAGCCCTGGACTTTTCCTCTGTCACGAAAAGGGACCCTATAGACTCCCGAGTAGCCTTCTCTTCTGCCAGGGCGGCCTCAGTAGCGGTCAGTTTCCCAGTCATCCCAGGCAGGGTAGCCTCGGCCCCCGCCGCCAAACAGCTGACATGTAGGAAAAGTTCCAAAGTATAATTTCCCGGGCAGAGAAGATAAAGACACGAAGTGTAAAGGGCAATTTACCATGTGGCTGACGCTGTATAGCCAGCCAACCAAGGCATCGGGGCCCAGCAGAGAGCATTTGTCGACCTGACTCTGCAGCAACCCGGGCCGGACTCTTCCTCTGACAGTATCCGTCGTTCCACCGCTGGCATTGCGGATGGCTCCGAGAGAGGCCCCAGGAGTGTTGGTTCATCCAAGGTTGGGATTGACACCCCGGCCGGTGTGGCGGTGGGGGGCAGCTTCGGTGCTGCAGCAATGGTGACGCCGGGTTTTGAAGTTCCAACTGCTTCCTTATCGGCCCGGATGGCGATCCCCAGGGAGATCCTCTTCAACTTCTGACCCTCGACAGGGTCCTGTTTCTTCCTTTTCATTCCCGCTCGAGCCAGCATGGCTGCCTCCTCCTTCAATGCCGCCGCATTTTTTGGGGTCATCTCTGTCAAAACAATCAAGGACGAGTCAATTATGCATGGAATTGAACAAATAGCAAAGCAATCTGAGAATGAGATCAAGTTACGTACCGGGAATGATCAGGAAGAATCTGGGAGCCCCAAGGCGACGCTTGGGCTTGTAGGACGTCTTTTGACCCCCGCCCGGGTCAGTAATTTAGTGATGTCTGTGGGGTCTTCGACCAAGGACAGAATATTTGCCTGGCACTCGTCGGGAATGTCGGGCGGATTGACCGATTTCTCTGCATGATGAAAGTAGTCAGTTTGGTAATAGCAACAAAAAAGAAGTAAAACATAAGAAAGGACGGAGGCTTACTCCTCAACTCCCCTGTCCAGGAGGTCCTCAATTGAATGCCCGACACATCTTCACAGAATCCGAGGGTGGATACTTGGAAGAATTTCTTCTTCCACCCCCTATTGTTGCTCGGGCAGTTAATTATTATTTTCCTACCTTGTCGAGAGGATAGCGAGAAGAAACCGGCCTTCCCGTGTACTTTGAATTGCCGGTGGGCCCAAAAGAACTCCTGTAGTGTGAGCTCGTAACCTAGAGCCTAGGGCCACATGGAGATAGCTCCCATCAAGAATCTCTACCCGTTCAGGACGAGCTGCCCGGGCGAGATCCCGAGGTATATTAGCACATCCCGGGCAGTGGGATGTAGAGGAACGCGAAGGCCCGCTATAAGGGAGTCCTCGTACAGGGTGACGAAGCCTGACTGGTGAAGGTGATCCCCGTCACTATGCACACCTAAGGAGAAGCGGTCGGGAATGTCATAATTTTCCCTGATCCGGATTAGGTCAGCAGAGCGTAAGTTGCTAACAATCCGCTCGCAAGAGAAAACCATGCCCAGACTGTTCGGAATAGACTCCTCGGCATCTTGCCTCCCAGACGCCGAGGTAACGGGCATATCATGAACCCCCTCATCATCAGGCACCAAGATAGGAATCCTGCCCCACTATGCTGGTCCAACGGGGATACCGAGGGTGGGTTTAGGCTGGTGTCAGGGGTCCCGGAACGGGACTACTCATCTTCTGACTGGGAAGACGAGTTGAACCCTGAGTGGCACATCCCTAAAGCATCGGAGGTTGGGAAAGGGAGTAACTGGCGACGTTGATATGGGTCAAGAACTCCTAGCCTGAGGTACAACGGGGGCAAAGTGACGAACCTAAAGGGGAAAAAGTAAAGGATCCCCAATGTAAAGCAACACTCGGTCAAAACTGCTACACGGCTAGGACTGCTCAAAATCCACCGTTCACCCGACTCACCCGACCACTCGACTCACCCGTAGCCTTTTTATTGGTTTTTAAATAATGTGGGTGGAGTCACGGGTCTTGAGGGTGGTAACCCGACAGTTTCAGATGGAGTCACGGGTCTATGGGGGTGAAAACCCGATTCACCCGACTCGACTCGAAATACACTTAATTTTTTAAAAATATATATATATATATATATAATATGCTTATATCAATATATGCATTATGTATTATATAGTCTTTAATAAATATATATATATATATATGTAATATGCTTATATCAGTATATGTATTATGTATCATATAGTCTTTAAATATATATATATATATATATGTTATATTCTTGTATCAATAAAATATATATGTCACTAGCGAAGATATAAAAACATTAAAACCATCAAACTAGCACATGACTATGATTTTATTTTTTGTTTGGTCAGAGCTTTGGTTAGCTCATGACTATATACACAAAAACATTCAAAGCAAAAAAAGAAAAAAAGAAAATGAAGACAAAGTCATGTGTAAAGCAAATGTTTGATTGAGACAAATGAGACAGTCGAGTTTCACCCGACTCACCCCGACTCACCCAACCACCCGATGAGTCGGGTGCACCCGACAAAGCGAGTGGATGACGGGTGGAAGGAAGGCAAACCCGACTATGATCGGATGCATGAGCGGATGAGGGCCAAACCCGACTCACCCGACTCGTGAGCATCCCTATACACGGCTGTGGACACGCGGAAGTGGACCACTCCTCTCGTTTGAGATTGTTTTAAAAAGGAATTTGACTTGGATCAAAGAAAAGAAAAGGTCTGTTGAAAACAGATACAGAGTCGCCACTTGGTCTTTAAGGAACCAAGAAACCTAATTTTGACTCACCCAAGCGGATAAGGGCACCGGCCCTTCATAACCAAAGAACTTGGTTCGGGGTTTTGGTACGAGAGAGGAAGGAGCCTTTGTCACGACTAAAACACCCTCAACTCGCCCCGTCTTTCGACGGGCCTCAATTAGCATCCAAATAATCATTTTATACTATGTATGGTTCGGCAATTAATACTACGATAGTATATTACATCACATAAGAAACTTGAAAATGGAAGATCTAAAGATAAAATATCATTCATGAGATCTAAGTCAAATATCATGCAATGTAAAGTGAAAGATCACACAAATAAACCTAGGAAAAATCGTCTAATCATGTATCAAGTAATTAATTTTCCTTAATCTAAAGGGGACATGAATTGTTATTGAAACAAATAATCAAATAAAACAGGGATGCTTAGCAAGCTAGAATGATGCATGTTATTCTTTGAGAAAAGAAAACCTCTCAATCCCCGGGATGGATGAGAAAGGGTGATTAGATCGAGGGGAAGCATGAACGTGTGATCATGATCATTCCTTATAATCTTCTTAGATTAGGAGTTACAAAAACCCCAAATCTTGCATGAATGTAGGGCATGCATCTAGAATGTGCCAAGGTTGTAGGGTGTTTTGGTGTTTATGGATTCCTAGAATGACTTAGAAGTCTAAAAGGTGTATGAATGAATGAATTAAATCAACATGGGATATGTACAAATGTAGTATGAACTACTTCCTAAAATATGAACTAATTTGGAATGCATATAAGCATCAAATCAAAGAATGAAAGTTAAGGTATGCTTGCTGTGAATAGTGGACAGAACAGTAGCATGATCTTTTGGAATTTGAAAAGAGGGAATAGGAATGTTTTAAATGATTGATTTTTTATGGAGATGTTCCTTATTGTGTCTAGAACACAACCCAAAAGGCCAATCTTGAATAGCTATCACAGATTGAGATAAATCATATAAATAATGAAGGTCACTCAGAAACAGAGTCCGTACCGTCGACTGAAATGTTGAAAAATCTTAGAAAATGAAAACTAATGATATAGAGGCCCATTTTATACAGAAAGTTCCCTAAGACATTGAAGTTTAAGGGAAAAATAAGTTAGGACCACCCCGTTTGGAAAAGTTTTCTGAAAAAAGAGGTTGGAAGTGGACCTAGCTGCTGTGACAGCAAAAACAGAATGTCTGGGAGGAATGTTTGGGTCCAAATGGACCATTTCCATGTACTTCCAAGTCAAACAAAAAATCATGGGTGTTCTCTAATGAGTTAGGAAGACTTTCCAAGTGGCCTTGCATCCAAATGTTGAGTATTGAGTCCTAGAGAAATCTTTGAACTCAACTCACTCACTGTTTTGACTCCTTATTTTGAAGATTTTGGGGAAAACAAGGTTTTGTTTCTTGAAACAAAAATAAGAAGGATTGAGAGGGGTTTTGAAATAGATGTTTTGAAAACATATTTTTAATACTCAATGAGGATTATAACCACTTGAAATGCCAACATCAAACTCATCATCAAGAACCTCCAAGATTGTTGGAGAGATTTATTTTTATTTTTTGAACATAACTTCAATACATTTCAAGAATACCTTGGAAGTATTGAGGTTATGATCATCATCTATCAAACATGTTTTTGAGGTCAAGAGCTACTATCCATAAGGATTCACTCACCCCAAACTTCATGTCATCACTTAGATGATGATGAACTAGTAAGTAAATAAAGAAAATCAAAAAGAAATGAGATAAGAAGAGATGAACAATAAATAAACAAGCAAGTAGATGATGATCAATAGATGATATTCATGAAGCATGAGACTTGTAGATTGGTGTTTCACTCATATGTAATGACACTAGACATGGAAGAAGCTTCCACTCTCTTAAATGCTCACTAAAATGGTGGTTGGGAGTATTGAATGTTGAAGTAAATGGGAGTAATGAAGTAAAAACAAAGCTTAGAACTCACTTTTGTTTTGAAAAATCAAAGAAGGAAGCTTCTTTCTCTCTATTCTAACCTTATCTCTACAACTTTCTCTCCCAAACTTTTCTAAACTTTCATTTCACTCCCCCCAAAATGAAGAGTAATGGGGTGTTTATATAGGCCAACTTGGGGTGGTTTTGGGATTTAGAAAGTATTCCCATTGGCTCCAAATATCTGAAATCATAATACTATGTCGTTTTGGCTTTTAATTAATCAAAATGGGACCACAAAACTATTTACAAAAATACACTGCTCTGGAGGGGAGTACCGCGACGGCACTGGGCCATTACCGCGGCGGCAGTGGGCCAGTGCCGCGGCGGCAGTGCTCCTCCTTTGTCCAGATAATGCTGTTTAGGCCCCCTGAAGTTTCGGTATTCGCGAAAAGGCCCTATTTCGTCCGAAATTCATAGAAAATGCATACGAACTCCAAATTGAGGTTGTGATATACCGTTGGAAAGCTAATGGAGTCTACTTTACATAAAAAAATAGTTCGGGAATAGGTCACTTTGAAAAGTTTTGCGGTATTCGCGATAAAAGCCGATTTGATCGCCTTTTTCGCCTTTGGAAATTCATAATAAATTTGTTTTAAATCCAGAGATTATATGCGATATACCGTTGGAAAGCTATTGACCTCTAGTATCCATGAAAAATATTTGAAAATTATTTCGGCGCCCCGGTTCCAAAGTCAAATTTTGGTCAAACTGGTCAAACCTGGGATTCCCGGGAAGTTCTGGAAACCTCCGGGAGTTCCCGGGAGCTGATGTTTTCGCTCGATTTTCTTTTGGAGCTTGTTTTAACACTTTTTTCATGATTTAAAACGATTCTGGTGAATTCGGACGATTTTGGTCAAACTTGGTCAAACCTGGTCAAATCTTGGTCAAACCTAGTCAAACCTTGGTCAAACCGGTCAACAGAGACTTTCCGGGAGCTTCCGGGACTTCCGGGGGTCTCTGAGAGCTGACGATTTCACCCGATTTCTCTTAAAAACTCATTTTATCGCTTTTCTTACGACATAGCATGTTTTCAGAACTTTGGGACCAAATCTGGGAGTTTTCGGGCTTTCAGGGGCATTTTGGTCATTCTGAGCATTCTGAGAGATGGAGCTGACTTCCGAGAGTCCTTTTGAGTCTTTTGCGATCATTGTGAACCACCAAGCTATGGGTCTCCTAAATCCGATAGCCGACAAAATGGGGTGTCTACAACGGCATCCCGATCGGTTCAACCGCTCTATAACTAAGGACGGGCTACTCAACCTGAGAATAGAAATGAACCTAAGGAAAAGGAAGTCCCAGTCCCGGGTGAAACCTATTGGGTTTGATCCCTCCAGCCTCACTAAGAAGGAAAGAAAAAGAAAACAAGAGAAGGTGGAATGCAGCAAATGGAAGTTTGGAAATGAAGGACTTACAAGAATCAACGCAGAAAAGGAGTCGGGAAACTTGGCCGAAAAAGTCTTGCTCTCAAAATCGCTTGGTAGTGTCTACTTCTTGGCAGTAGGAACTAACGAATTGAGCAAGTGTTCTTTATATAGGAGACGCGGACGGCCCAGATCAGATTGGATCTAACGATCAGGGAGCTTTCCCGCCAAAATTGACCGATAACTGTCATCTCGGGCATGTAAACCGTCCTCTCAAAAGGTGCGCGCATTAAATGTGCCATGGGACGGTCTGGCTACCACGCAACTGCTTAGTTACTTTCACGCTGGCCTTGTTGGATCCTGACCAGGCCAGTGACCAGTTGACACATGGCAGTAGCCGGTCCTGGGCTCGCATAGTCATAGCTCGATCTAGACCCCGGAAGACCAGCGGGACCGGTCACGTCCCGGGGGTCCCGGCCTCTTTCCCGAACGATTTTTCAGAAGCAGTCTTAATTTTCAAACCTCATCAGATAGGGCATCCCATTAGTTTCGAAAATGGGGGGCAACTGATATGTATAGAAATATCTAGTCAAAGTCAAACCTCGCCACCTCAGAAAGGAGAAGTCAAGTTACCTCGAATCCAGGTCTACTGTTTAATCCTCCCGAGCTGTTGCATGAAACCGCCAGGTCTGGTCAAAAGCCTGGGCATTTGCTCTAGATTGGCCCCACATGGGTGGGCCTACAGAAGGCATGATTGCTTGTCCAGCGGGTAACCAGGCAATTATCTATCCTGGCTAGAAGACTGAATGGAAGGATCAAGTAGTTTCCTAAACCACTTAGGATACTCTCCTAAATTCGTGTAGATCAGATTGTATCAGATTAAGTTTCCTAATCTACAAACTTACCTTGTATGGGCGGTCTCTTGTAGCTATAAAAGAGGCCACCCACCCCCATTGAAGGGGTCGTATTCAAAACCTAAAGAATAGCATTTACATTCACTGATACGCATACACCCTGTCGGTTTTGGCTGGTAGTGCCGCCTAATCTGTTGGCTCACCAGTCCCCACGAGTGATCTGTTAGTGAAAGCGCATCGACGCACCCGTGGATGTAGGTCACCTCATTAACAGGACCGAACCACATACAATCTCTTGTGTCTCTCTGTAAACCTCTCTTACCCAATTTTTGGCATCATCAGTAATATCAACAACTTTGTGTAACAAAAGTAAATTTCTCATTTATAGACATGTGTGAAAAATTCAATTTATATTCATTTCATTTTATATTTTGATATTACACACACATCTATAAAGTTAATTTTGATACATGCTTAGAAATTGAATTTTATTACACATATTTTGATACATGCTTAGAAATTGAATTTTATTACACATACATGCCTAAATTCAATTTATAGGCTAGAAATGTAATTTTATATTTGGAATTACACACACATGCCTATAAATTGAATTTTATATTTTGATATTATCCACAATCTCCAATATTCATTTTCTCAAGTTTATTTTATGCACGTAAAAAAGTATATTTTTAAGCATGTGTGTATGTGTGTGAATTTAATTTATAGGCATGTGTGTGTAATAAAATATGAAATTCCATTTATAATTTATAGGTCTAATGCAAAAAACTTAAAAATTAAAAGAAAATGGAAATGTGCATTTTGTGCAACATATGATTATAGATATATTAGTAATCGTAAATTACAAATTGTTTGTTAACTTTGCAAAGTATTGCTTATATATGAATTATGCATTATTATTATTATATATATGTATATTTATTATGGGTGTGTGTCTAATATAAAAATATAAAATTAATTTTATTTTATGAGCGTAAATTATATTTATAAGAGAGTGTGTGTGTGTGTGTAATATCAACATATGAATATAAAATTAAATTGACAAAATTAATATTGTAGATTGTGGGTAATATCTAAATATAAAATGAAATTTATAGGCATTGTGTGTGATCAAAATATCTTGGGACAACCAGTTATGGGCTTTTTTTTTTATTTTTTTTATTTTTATTTTTTAGGAATGTATGTGTAATAAAAAACAAAGGCCAAACTGGTTTGCCAAACTTGGCACAACTAGTTTCACAACTGATTTTGTTTTTCTTTTTCTTTTTTCCTAGAAAAAGTGAGGGGCCTATAAATTTAATTTGCACACATGCTTAGACATTTTAATTTTATTACACACACATGCCTAAAAAAAAAAAAAACAAAAAAACAAAAAACCCATAATTGGTTGTCCCAAACTATTTTGATCACACACAATGCTTATAAATTTCATTTATATTTGGATGGGAGAATCAATTTTGGAGTTCTTTCAAATTAGGACATCTTTTCTCAAGGGACATTTGTTCATGATTGTTTGCACCCAAAAACCACCAAAGGTTTTTGAGCCCGAATGGAATATTGAAATGGGTTTGAGGTTGGCCGGCCCAAAGCATGTCAAGGAGTGGCCGCCCTAGAGATTGCAAAGACCCATTGGGCTCAGAGAGAGAATATCATATGGTTTAGGAAGGCAAGGCTGTAGTCCCAGTCTGGTGGAGCCCGATAGGCAGTAGGAGTCATGTACCAACCAATCGGGCATCATCTTTAGAATAAGCAATAGCGGGTGTAGGAGTCCGATTGGGAGACCAAGTAGGAGTAACATCGATCCGGCATTCGAGAGGAATAAGCTGGCGTCAAAGGGAAGCCCGATGAATGATTAAGAAAGTACACTTAGTAATCGGACACCATACTAGGAATAAATGGAAATGGTCCATTGCATGAGTTTGATTGGTCAATGAGCGTTCGTAAGACTGTCATCGGGCATGAAAGTTAGAAAGCATGACAAATGGAGGTTGCTCATGTCCGATGAAGCTGAAAGTAGTGTCAGGGGAGTCCGATGAACACATGGGGGAGTTGGTAGCTATCATGATGACGTCATCCTGATTTTGAGGAGGCAGAGTCAATTTTGGAAAGAAATCTGATAACGTTCAGCTGGATATGGAAAGGCTAATCCCAAAAATATTGGGATTGAATAAATCAAGACTCCGGATAAGGCAAGAATTTGGGATTTGGAAGGATTCTACAACCAGTCATCTACTTGGAGCACAAGTCAAGGAGTCCTTGCCTTATCAGAACTATTATAAGCCGCTATAAATATAGAGGCAGGACAACCATGTAAAGGACTCCACGTCATCTCGAAAAATAGCACTCATAGCATTCTTTCAAAGTATTCAAAGCATTCAAGCCTTGTTTTCTTGGCATCCACAGCATCCGTAGCAAATAGGTCTTCCCTTTTTTTTTTGTTATTTTCTCAACTGTTTTCATTCTTTGGACAATCAGAGCCTGTTCTGATGTTCTTTGGTTGTATGTTTTATTCTCCAAACATTTAATAAAATATCTACATTTTATTAATCGTTTGTGATTGTTTAACTAGTAAACTCTTGCACTATTTGGCTTGTGTGCTTCAGTACTGCCAAAGGATTTTTGATAAGGGTACTTTCCTACTCGTCATACACAATCACCTTATTTAGAAGTCAGATCTTAAAGACTTGAGCATCACTCACTCAAGCGTATAGGAAATTAGTTTTCCCACACACCGAGCCCGTTTGGCTCTGGCACGCCTGCGCAAAACTATAAGCAAGCATTTTGGCACGCCCAGTGGGACCTATAGTGTTAAGATATGCCTCCGAAGAAAAACGGGAAGAACGAACAAGACGATCCTGTCGTTGACCCGGCCGTTGAAGAGAGTACCGGCCGTTCTCCACACGATAGCGGTGTGACTCTAGAGGCAATTTCAGAAGTCTTGAGAATGAACGTTGAACCTATGAGGCGAGACTACAACTCCTTGGTAGGTTCGATGAGTACCTTCAAGGAGTTAATCGGCCAAACAACCAAAATACATCGGGGTCAAATTGACCTCGTCTCATCCACTAGGACCACACATGATAAGTTAGACGGCCAAACCTTAGAGATCTTAAGCGTGTCAAAATCCTCGCCGCACTGGCAGAGAAGCTGACTCCAGAAAGCCCTAAAGAACACATCGGTTCTTCTGGATGGGCCGATAAAAAGAAAGATCCTCTTTACGTCATCCTGAATCTACGAGGGCAGAACGGGTTAAATAAGTAGCCCGAGCCACAAGGAGGGGAATCGGGCAGCAGAGAGGTCACCAATCCCAATGGATCGGCGACACTAGTTTTTATCCAACCAGGCGGCCACATGGCCTCCCCTGTCCACACTGCTGGGGGGCAAAGAACTAATGATGTTTTTTGGACTCATTAGGTCAATAACAATCAACACCAATTACCACCTTTGATAGTGCCCCATGTGGTGGTAGCTCAGCCCGTTGCTCCATAACCAATCAACAGGGAGGAGCTAGTGGCGTCCATACACGAAGAGTATGGCCCGTGCATGAGAAGGATGGAAAGACTGACGTATAGACGGCCATACCCACCTGAAATTGACCAAGTCAACTTTTCCCAAGGATACAAGGTTCCAAATTTCACTCTATTTTCAAGGGAAAGTGAACAATTCTCGGTAGAGTATATTGGCCGTTTTATAGTACAATGCGACCATGTAGGTAGTAGCAACCCATTAAAACTAAGGCTATTTCTAAACTCCCTCACGGGGGTAGCTTTCTTATGGTACGTAAATCTCCCAGCCAACTCCGTGCAAGATTGGCAGGGGATGGAAGAATTATTTCATGGCTAGTTCTATAGGACTAAGCCCGAAACATCACTAGCAGATTTGTCCAGGATGCTATAGTTAGTAGGAGAGACCGTTGAGACTTACATAGCCATTTTTGAAAGGCGAAATATAGGTGCAAGACGGTCTTGCCCGAAGAAGAATACGTTATGATGGCAATGGGGGGTATGTCCTTCGAGCTCCGCAAGAGGTTCGAAGGGACCGATTTCTGCGATCTATTTGAGCTGCCCATGAGGGCCGCTCGCTATGAGCGTATCCTCTTGGAGGAGTAGGAGAAAAAGAACTCGTCCAAGGGAATATACTACAAAGATCCTAATTACGAGGTCCACTTAGCGGATTGTGACCTTGAGGCAGAGATCGACATGGCCAAGTTAGTCTGTAAACGACCAATTATATGTAACGCCTTAAACAAAGCCATCAATAATAATGCCGCTGCAAAAAAGATGGCATTTGAGGCGGGAAAGAACTATACTTTTGATATAACTATGGATGACCAGATTTTTGATGCCTTACTGGCCGATAAAGTGATTAAGCTTAGTGATGGTCATCAGATCCTGAAGGCTGATGACATAAAAAATAAAGAATATTATAAATGGCATAATTCCTGGAAACACTCTGACAAGCGGGGGTATTTGTAAAATACAACCGCGATAAAAGAAGAAAATACACTGAATTAGTTAACAAATCCCTTGTTTATCTATAATTAGAATTACAATGCCAGTTTTTACATAATATGATTAATCTATGATAAGTGGTATTGTTTTAGTGGTTATTTGTGCAGATTACTATTGCTGTGTGAAGAATTGAATAAGCAAGATAAAAGGAAGTGCTTGGGTTCAATGAAGATAATTCAAAAATGAGAAGATAGTTTCGAGCGATCGAAGAGGTCTCGAGCGATCGAGGTTTCGATCGATCGAATGCAGTTCAAGCGCTCGAAGATCCCAGAAGTTCAATCGATCGAGAAATGTTCGATCGATCGAACATGGATTTTATCAGAACTTACGCGCACGCAGCGGGGAAATCTTTTATAACCCTAGCCTTAGGTTTTTCTATATATACCAGCTATATTCACATCCAAGGGACGCCCACTTTTTAGTTTTAGCAGTTTTACACAGAGAAATAGAGAGTTATATGTTTTTGTAGGTTTTCTCAAGGTTTATTGTTATCTGTTTTGATTTCTCATCAAGTAATCGCAGTTTGTTCGTTCCAGGTTCTGTTACATTAGTTTATTTATCTTCTGTTTTGTTATTCTCATAGTATAATCTGTTAAGAACATAGACTCGCATTTAGATAGTGTTACATTCATAGTTTTTATGGTTTTCATGTTAAAATCACAACCAAATGCATCCCTAATGGACTTTTACGTTAAAAACGAATCTAAGACACTCCAGACTATGTCTGAGTAGTCCTCGGGTTGGGACGATGAAACTGTTATCTTAAGCCTCTGCCATGCATCAGAATAATTCCTGTGTTCGATCGATCGAGACAGAGATACAGTCAATCGATCGAAGACATTTTGATCGATCGAGAGATGAAGATGTTCTATCGATCGAGAGCGCGTCGATCGATCGAAACCTCTGATTCTTGAGAACATTCAATACAGTATTCCTAGACTTTCTGTTTTACAGATTTGTTATTAAACTGTCCCCAAATGCTCAGTTTGTCAAAACAGTCTCTAAACTTAAAGCCTTGAAGCATTTTTCTTCAATATCTTTTGCAAACCACTCTCAATGCTAACACCATTGTGGGTGCGAGTCTTAACTATTGTTTTAAACCGCTTTCATGTATTTCGAACTTAATTTGGATGATATAGTCCCGGTCATGAAAGGGCTATGGATTCTCTACCTTTAGATAAATACGGAATATTGTAGAAGATGTACTCCAATGAGCTTTAACGTAATTGCATGGTAGATGGCTAGGTCATTATGGATTCGTGTAATCCCAACACTTCTCTTTTATTAAGAAAACCAGTTTTAAAATATTGCTCTAGTTAGCTAGTTAGTTGTCAATTTAAAGTAATTTAGTTGCTTTTAATTTTAATAGTTGTTAATCGTAGAACTCTGTGTTCTACAGTTTCCTTAAGCATTAAATTTTCTTTTTCTTTTTAGAGTTTAATCTAGGTAATTAATTCTCAACCTTCCCTGTGGGATTGACCTGGACTTCCAGTACTATATTACTTGCACGATTACCTACACTTGGGTATAGCACACAAGCGCACACAGAAAAATTTTCGAATCACACTCTACTAATAACTGCGTTGTTTTTCGCTATGTGATACAGGAGAACATAGAGAAGGGAGTGTTCAAATTCTCAGACAATGCCATGGGAGTTGATGCTAATCCATTCCCTTAAATAATCGGCGCTAACATGGTGATGCCCGATTTGACCAAGCTGACTTGGCCAAGGCCAAAGGTGGATCTGACCAAGAGATAGGAAAAGTAGTGTAAAAGAGAAGGAAAATAGATTGTCATTTCGGCCACCGAAGGGCCGAAGGTAACCATTCATGAGCTCCATAAGACTCATTAGGAGCGAAAGAAAGTAGAACATAAGGCCGAAGTCGAAACGGCCAGATCAATTACTGACAGCTTGATAGCTTATTGTGACACCAACTTGATCTAATAGAACAAGGCCTCTGCTCGAGATGTAAGGCCGATGTCAGGATGGTGGCCTCCAGCCCGAGCAAGAGGCTTAGGACGAACGAGCATAGAGATAACAGCCCAAGAAGGTCCGTGCATGAAAGGCTATAATTTCCTAATCTGAGTCAGGGTAAGCTCGAATGGAAACCAAAGCCATTTCCAGCCTCCCGGTACGGCTCCAGAGACTCAGGCCGGTTGGAGATAAGATGTCATTGGACATTTTGTAAACCAGATGTGGAGGGAAAAGGTCCGACCTTGGACATACGTCCAAGGATGGTGCTACCACCCAGAGTAGGTGAAGGAAGGTGGTACAGTGCTGAACACCCAAAATTCCCAGCAGCACCTAAATATAGCAAGTCTCAAAAAAGAAGATACCAATGTGCAAGACAGACTGAAAGGTAACGACAATACTGGGAGAATTAGGCTCACGGTACCCCCAAGCCCAGTACACCCGTATTGTTTGATTCCCAAGGATATCCATTAGAAGAGAAGCCCGTTTTTGACAAGAAAACGGGTAAAGGAGCGATGCACGCCATGGAGCACATGAAGGAAATTTTTAGGCAGGAAAAGCTAAAAGAGAAGTGTAAACCTGAGATCGACGCCATGGACGTCGAGTCCGATGATGATTTTTCAGATTCGGATGCAAAGCTAATCCAATTCGGGACTATCCCGGTGAGTCTGACGAAAAGCATGGTGTTTACCTTGCCTATGTCCTTCAGACTAGCCAACGGCCATGGAGGGGGATGTAATAGAAGGCTGACCAAAGAGTCAGCTACTCTAGAAGACATATTCTGAAGTGGAGGAGAAACCGTCAAGCAAGAGGTCGTGGAAGCCACGAGTAAGAACGTGGATGAAATCGAATAACAGTCCGATCGGCCCAAGATAACCATCTTAAGACTAAAAATACAATAAACTAAGGAAGGACAAAAGCCAGGAGGGCTCGTTAAAGTGGTTTTTGAAAGACCTACATATCAAATGTCCCAACACTTAAAGCCACTATATGTGAAAGGGCACATTGAAGGAGTTCCCATGAACATGATTCTCATTGATGGGGGCTCCACCATTAATATCATGCCCCAAATAATGCTAAGAGAGCTGCAGAAGTCTGAATCAGAGTTAATCCCGACCAAAATGAATGTTTAGTGTTTTACTAGAGCACCATCGAGGACCAAAGGCATCCTATCCTTGGAGCTGACAATAGGAAGCAAGACAGCAGTGATTGCTTTCTTAATTGTTGAGACATCAGCCGCTTATAATGCGTTGTTGGGTCGAGATTGGATACACCCCAACTATTGTATCCCCTCCACTTTGCATCAGTTATTTATTTTTTGGAAGGGAGACGAGGTAGAGGTGGTGGGGGCCGATACGAAGCCATTTATGGTACGTATTCAAACGGCCGATGCGTTATTGTATGAAGACGACATCGGGCCAGTGAAGTTGCTAGAATGAGGAAAGATGGGCAAGCCAAACGAAGCAACATTCATTAAAGAGAATCTGAAGTGCTGCCCTCAACTCAATCGGAAAGAAGAAGTCAGGCCTGTTGAACTCAAAGTAGAAGACGTGATCAATGAATCAACAACCAATTGAGATTCGGAAAAAGCTAGCCCTAAAGGGCAGTATGGCCAGATGGTGTGCATATCTAGCCAATAGAAGATTAGAGATCGGCTCAATTGATGGTATAGTTAACTTGGCCGATTGTATCATATGAAGAAGAAATGCCAAGGGAGGAAGAGATCCAAATGGATTAACTAGAAACGGCTATAGCAAAGCTGGATGATCTGAAGGCCGACGTGTAAGATCCACTATTTGAAATCAACCAAGGAAATGAAGGAGAGCACAAGCTTACTTATGTAAATTAGATGCTAGAACCATAGTATCAGGTAGAGTTGATAGCACTCCTACATAAGTACAAAGATTGCTTTGCCTGGGACCATGATGAGATTTCAGGGCTATTAAGGTAACTGGTGGAACACCGATTCTAATTAAATCGGGGTCAGGCTGTTTAAACAACTACCTCGGTGCATGTCACTGGAGGTTACTCTGAAGGTGAAGGAGAAAATTGAGAGGCTCCTAGGCGCTGGTTTCATTCGGACTGCCAGATATGTTGAATGGGTCTCGAACGTAGTCCCAGTGGTGAAGAAGAATGGGAAGCTTAGAGTCTGTATTGACTTCAGAAATCTAAACCTAGCTACCCCAAAGGATGAGTACCCCATGCTAATGCCCGATAAGCTAATTGATTCAGCCGCCAAACTTAAAATTTTGTCCTTTATGGATGGACATTCGGTGTAAAATCAAATTTACATCACCGAAGAAGATGTCTCGAAGACAACTTTTCGGTGCCCGAGGGCAATTAGAACCTTTGAATGGGTTGCCATGCCTTTCGGAATGAAGAACGCAGGAGCCACCTATCAACAGGCAATGAATTCCATCTTCCATGACATGATTGGACGTTTCATGGAGGTATACATTGATGATGTGGTGGTAAAGTCTGGTGATAACACCGATCATTTGAGGGACTTAGAAAGGGCGTTCAAAAGAATGCGGGCTCATAAGTTGAAGAAGAATCCCCTCAAGTGTGTGTTCAGTTTTTTAATTGAGAACTTCTTGGGTTTCCTAGTGCACCAGCAGGGGATAGAGATCAACAAGAACAAGGCTCAGGCTATCCAAGCAGCAAAGCCCCCAGCCAACAAGAAAGAGTTACAAAGGCTACTCGGGCAGATCAATTTCCTTAGGAGGTTTATCTTCACTTGTGCAGGGAAGACTCAAGTATAGGACCCACTACTGAAGATCAAGACCGATGAAGAATTCAAGTGGGAAGACAGCCATCAACAGTCCTTTGAAGGGATAAAACAATACTTATCTTCTCCTCCAGTGTTAATGCCGCCCAAGAAGGGTAGGTACCTTAAATTGTATATATCGACCTCTGATTGCTAAATAGGAAGTATGTTAGCTCAGGATAATGAGCAACGCAACGAGCAGGCCGTTTATTATTTGAGTAGGATTTTAACTCCAATCGAGCAGCGCTATGCACCAATTGAGAAGTTATGCTTGGCGTTGTATTTTTCATCACAAAAGTTAAGAACATATACACTGCCTGTTTCTACTTATATTATATGTCAAATTGATGTGATTAAATATATGTTGTCAAGACCTATTATGCGAAGCCAAATTGGGAAATGGACCTTGGCATTGATAAAATTTGCCATCCAATACCGTTCACAGTAATCGGTCAAAGGGCAGGCCATAGCCAATTTTCTGGCCGATCACCCAGACCCTACTGATCTAGAAGACTTATCACTAGTACTAAAAATACTAAATACGTCCTTAGTCCCATGGACGTTGATCTTTGATAGCTCTAAGAATGCAGAATGTACTGGGACTGGGGTGGTCATTGTATCACCTAAATATAAAAAGACAAAGATGTTGTTTCGGCTCGATTTCAAATGTACCAATAATCAGGCCGAATACGAAGTGCTTATCGGACTGGAAATACTCAATGAAATGGGGGTCTGTACATATAAAAGAGGACTCAGGGCTGGTGATTGGACATATATCAGGTGAATTTCAAATAAAGAGTTGGGAACTCTACCTGTTTCACTTAGTGGCTACTCAACTTATGGATTCGTTTGACGACATTAGTGTGAGTTATATCCCTAGGTCAACATATACCGAGGCCAATAAGCAGGCAAAAATAGGATCGGCCTCGTCCCTTAGAAAGGGTTTAGAGGATCAAGCCAATATGGTACAAGTCCGATCGTTGCCATCAGTGGCAAAGAGAGGCTGGTATACTATAACCAATTTGGTCTTGATGGAGGATGATGATTGGAGAATCCCAATCATCGAATATTTAAAACACCCAAACGTTAGGGTGGACCAAAAGATCACACTATTCGCGGTTTGATTTGTGGTGCTTGATGGAGAACTATTTAAGAAGCCCATCGGTGATGATGTGATCTTAAAATGCCTTGGGAAGAAACAAGCCATGCAGGTAATGGACGAAGTGCACGAAGGGATTTGCGGAGCTCATCAGGCCAGTACCAAGATGAAGTGGCTCTTACGAAGATATAATTATTACTGGTCGGACATGTTGAAGGACTGCATCAGCTATGCTAAGCATGGTCCGATTCAAAGGGTGTCGGCCAAAGAAGTCCAACCTATTATCAAACCATGGCCGTTTAGAGGATGGGCCATGGATTTGATTGGAAAGGTTCTCCCACCTTCATCGGGCCATCATTGTTTTATTATAGTGGCTACGAACTACTTTACTAAATGGGCCGAAGCTATACCATGCAGGACGGTGACTCAGGCCACCGTGATCAAATTCATTAAAGAACATATAATACATCGGTTCGGCCTGCCAGAAACCATTATGGCCGATCAAGGATATGTGTTTACAAAAATAGAGACCGCAGCCTTTGTGAAAAGTAGAAGGATTACCATCCTTAATTCCACTCCATACTATGCTCAGGCCAACGGACAGGCCGAGTCAACAAACAAGAGTCACTTTGAATTTTTGGTTATGCTATTTGGAGTGACTAACACACCAGCTGCTTTCATAGACTTGATGAATCGTGTTTTCAAAGACTGTTTAGATGAGTTTGTTATCGTATTTGTAGACGACATCCTAATCTATTCCAAGAGTGTTGAAGATCACGAACACCATCTGCAATTAGCCCTACACCGACTACACGAGAAGAGTTTGTTTGGAAACTTGAAGAAGTGTGAGTTTTGGTTGACAAAGATTGCTTTTCTTGGAATATAGTGTTAGCAAAATGAATTTAAGTAGATCCTCAGAAGATATAAGTAAATACCAATTTGTTGAGACTGACGAATGTGACAGAGATCCAAAGTTTCCTAGGATTAGCTGGTTATTCTCGAAGATTTATGAAGGACTTTTCACGTAATGCAATGCCAATGACACAGTTAATGAGGAAGGATGTTGCTTTTATATGGAGTCTGAAATGCAAGAAAAGTTTTCAAGAGTTGAAGAGTCGACTAGTAAAAGCACTAATCTTAGTTGTTCCGAGGGGGACTGGAGGGTTTATCATTTATAGTGATGCTTCATATAGAGGGTTAGGTTGTATTCTTATTCAAGGTGACAAGGTCATTGCATATGTATCAAGAAAACTTAGATCGCACGAGAAGAACTTTTTGACACATGATCTAGAATTGGCAGTTGTGATTTTTGCATTGAAGATTTGGCGTCAATACCTATACATGGAGAAATGTAAGATATACACGGATCAAAAGAGTATAAAGTACTTGTTCATGCAATGAGACTTGAACATGAGGCAAATGAGATGGTTAGAGTTGATGAAGGACTATGATTTGTCAATTCAGTATCATCCGGGCAAGGTGAATGTAGTCGCCGATGCTTTGAGTCATAAAGCACCAACCAATATAGCAACAGATTTGACTTATCAAAGATAATTGTTTCAAGATATGTGGAATTTAGAACTTGAGGTGATTCCGGGAATTAAAAGTGGCTTGATGTCGATGATTGTGGTACAACCACTCTTGATTCACGAGATCACGGAGAAACAACTCAAGATATGGCTGTGAAGATAATTTATGATAAGTTTCCGATGGGTGAACAACCGGGATTTACTTTTGAGAATAATGTTTGAGATTGAGGGGTAAAATTTGTGTACCTAATGAGAGAGAGTTGAAAAGGAACATCCTAGAGGAAGCACACAACACAAAGTACACCATTCATCTGGGAAGCACCAAGATGTATAGACATTTGGAACATGTTTATTGGTGGCTGGGAATCAATAGAGAAATAGCACGCTATGTTTCTCGATGTTCGAGTTGTCAACAAGTGAAGGCCTAACGTCAAGTACCTTCGGGTTTGTTACAACCATTACCGATAGTCGAGTGGAATGGGAACACATTACAATGGGCTTTGTTAGTGGGTTTCTGAGGTCGAAGAGATTGAATACTATTACTTGGGTGATCGTTGACCATTTGACGAAGTCGTCGCACTTCCTGCTGCTTCAAAGAACTAAGCCAAACACTTTAGCTAAGTTGTATATCCGCGAGATTGTGAAACAACTTGGTATTCCTATTTCTCTTGTGTCAGATAGAGATAGTAGTTTTACATCGAAGTTTTGGAGGGCCTTTAAGAAGCAATGGGTACCAAATTGAATTTCAGTACTGCTTTTCATCCTCAAACTGATGGTCAATCGGAAAGAGTGATTCAGATTTTAGAAGATAAGCTTCGATTATGTGTACTTGATTTCCAGGGTGATTGGGAAGATAATTTGCCGTTAATTAGTTTGCGTATAACAACAATTCAAGTATTGGAAGGTCTCCTTATGAAGCTTTGTATGGTCGTGTATGTCATTCATCGATTAGTTGGACGGAAGTCGGAGAAAGAATGATTGAAGGGCCGAAAATTGTGCAAGAGACGACGGACAAATAAAGTTAATTCGATAATGGTTACTGACAGCTCAGAGTAGGTATAAGAGTTATGCCAACAAGTGTAGACGACTGTTGGAATTCGATGTGGGAGATTTGGTTTATTTGAAGGTATCACCTTCAAAGGGGATTACTAGATTTGAGAGATACAAAAAACTCAACCCGAGGTATGTAGGACCCTTTGAAATCATTAGGAGAGTTGGACCCGTAGCGTATCAATTGAACTTGTCAAGTGAGTATGCTCAAGTTCATAACGTGTTCTATGTGTCTTTGTTATGAAAATATTTGGTAGAAGATAGAGATCAAGTGATGACTTTAAGACTGAATGAAATTTAAGGTGATTTAATGTATGTTGCATATCTGGTAGAGATCTTGGATCGGAAGGATCAAGTCTTACGAAATAAAGTGATGTCGAAGGTAAAAGTGTTATGGCATAGCCAAACAACAGAAGGGATGTCGTGGGAAATAGAGGATGAGATGCGTACTCAGTATCCACACATTTTCGTTACATGAGGTACAAGTTTGGGGACAAACTTCTCTTAAGGGGAAGAGATTATAACACCCGTAATTGTGTTATTGCATTTCATTACATTGTCATGCATGATAATGTGATGTGTTGTGCATGTTGGCACATGTGTGAGTGATTTTTGACTCACGAGTTGATTTGGGTATCTGTGTTAGAGAACCCTTTGAGACTATGTAGAATGAGTGTTGTGTTGTTGTGAAGTATCTCCGAGTATGAGACGTTCATTGTGGAATACACTAAATGTTTATATGGAAATAAATGTTTACCTGTGTATTTCACTATCTGTATTATTATTTGGTTTAGAATTCTTTCTGTCGTTAATTTTAGTATCTGGGTGAGGACGAATTAACACGGCTAATTAGCAATTTCGTAAAATCATGTGAAATCGCGTTTTAGCAACCAAACGGAACTTGTCAAAAACTTTTATAATTTTTAATTTTCACTTGTGAAGCTATGTAGAAAGTTTCGGAGACTGATTAGGAGTTTTGAGAGCTCGTGGGGAGTTAAATGCAATTTTTGAAAGTGTCGCCTATATATAGATAGAGATGACTTAGATATTTTTCAGAAACTTTCTAACCTAAATCAAGAAAGAGGCCAAAGGGAGATTTTGGTTGTTTAGAGCTTCACGACGAAAAACGATGAACTTCTGTCCGTTTATTTTCTTCTAATTTCATATTCGAACTCATCGAGGTAAGGGCTTCGTTTTGATACCCACTAGGGCTTGTTCGGATAAGTTTTTCGAAAAGTCATTTTCTAGAATTTTCATAAAAAGTTGATAATTTGATTTTTGATCGATAGGAATTGCACTAGACAGACTTCTGCACGATCTTTATGTTTGGGTTTTCTTTGGATCGAAGTTTAGAGACGTTTATAAGAGGTGAGTGATTCAATTATGTGTTTTGGAATGATTTCTTGACATGCATTCATGTTTTGCATGTCTTTATGTGTTAGTTTATAGATATATATTGTGTAGTTCATATTGGGCAATTATATTGATAAGTAGGCCCAATTGTACGGTGAAATGTTTTGATTATGTCGAAAGCACGCTGATATGTGATTTGAGCATGTTGAGTTGTTATTTGGGTCAAAGGAGTGCGTATATCAAGCCATCGTTGTAGAGCCGTTATAGGCATAAGGTTACACGTTTGAAGAGAAGAAAAGTGGGTCTTACCTTTTCGCATGGACTTATTGGCGAGGAGTCGCGGATTAGGAAGTATGGAACATACACGTGGGATCTGCAGAGACTAGTATGAAATATAGAGATGTGAATACGAGCATGTTTATCATTCATGTGCATTTGTTGTTTTATTCACTAAGCGTTAGCTTAAACAAATCGAATGTGTGGTTATTCAAATAACCATTTCAAGTGTTTATGCCAGTGAGGAATCGGATAAGTGATCCCAGGGTATCGGAAGTTCACCTAGAAGGCGACTCAGCAAGTTTATCTCGTAGTTTTTCAAAGGAATGTTGTAATAAGGGTTTTATGATCTTTTGACTATGTATAACTTAGATTCTTAGAATGGATTCTTAATGTTGTAATAGATGGTAATCCTTTGTAATTATGCTTAGTAATGTTCAATCGACCGAATCAGGTCTAGTCAACTGGAATTCTTTGTAATTTAGACATTGCAACAGTTTTGTGAAAACAGTCGACTGGGTCCCCGACACAGTCGACTAGGTGGCACTTTTAACTATTTTGTCCCTAAGAAGAAAATAAAAGATGATGGATTTTTGGGACTTTTCCTAAACTACTAGTTTTTATATTTTTGCAGTAAAACTAATTAAAACTATTTTTTTGAGTAGTTTACGGTAAAGATTTTAACAGTACAAAATAAACTTATTAAGATGCTAGTAAGAAACGGTCACATGAAATGAACTTTTGGATTTTGTTATAGCGAAAGATATAAATTATACAAATATTTAATCTAAGTTATCTAAAAACAAGAATTATTAATTAACTTGGAAGAAATGATTTAAATGGATTGGGAATATGCAAATCAACACTAGATCACACAACTTTTGTGCTTTTGAAACGGTTTGTCATTTTTAAACAGAGTGATTTTTTATTTGAAAATAAACTTATACCAGTTGAAGTCATAGCAAGTGTGTCAGGTTTGATATGAAACGACGTCGTTTAGTTTCAAGAAAAATAAAGAGGCAATCAAGCATAGCCAGTTTCGAACCATGACTTGCCACAGACGTGGGTTATTCGGTGCCCAGTCCCCACAATTCCGCCACTATACGATTGCCCATCTATTAATGGATAGAAATATATATATATATATATATATATATGTACACATACTTGAAATATAAACTTTGTCAAATAAACTATTTTGTATGTAGGTGTTTTTTTTTATGACAAAGGCATAGTTTGACAATTCACATAATTAAATTCTTATTTCAAATATGTAATCTTTTAAAGTCTAATATAGCCATAGTCTATAAATATGTTAGATAGTCATAAACTATAGATATATAGATATTT
Organism: Hydrangea macrophylla; assembly: GCA_033977485.1. Classification (NCBI taxonomy): domain Eukaryota; kingdom Viridiplantae; phylum Streptophyta; class Magnoliopsida; order Cornales; family Hydrangeaceae; genus Hydrangea; species Hydrangea macrophylla. The sequence continues at coordinate 38,952,711 of CM066992.1, forward strand.
TTGGCTATAAATGGAAAAACAACCCATCAAGATAAATTTGCTCATTTACGATTAGTGCACAGAAGTTGTGATTTCTGAGTTTTTATTGCATATCCCCAATTAAAGTTCTAGCCTATCATTTTTGGAATTAAAATATCATCAAAATAAATTTTAAAGAAAAATTAAATAGATCTACACAATCACCATCTAATTAAGATTAAGGTTATAACACCAAGGTAAGAGTGAAATATAATATTAATACATTTTTTCTTTACTTAACATGAGTTGGGATTGAATTTGTAGAATCTGCAAAATAACAAAGTTTAGTACAACTAAGCTAATGAAACATAAATAAATTGAAATACTGAATCAAAAATAAAATACTAAACCTTTGACTTTGATTTCTTGTTGGGTCACAATGGATGAACTCCAAGAACACAAACAAGGTCAAACCAAATTCTAATCTAATTTGGGAATGGAATATGGATAGGGTGAACTTGGGGCTTTTATATGTGATTATAACAACTACGTAGCAAAGAAACATAGTATTTACTTGCAAATTCTGTCATACAGTGAATGTAATTTTGTTATAAAAATTGAAAATTTGGGGTATCAAACTATTTTAGGGGACATCTACAACTACTAACTATACTAAAAACATTAAATCAAAATTTTATTAGGAATTTTTTACTACTACAGATTAGCAAAGGACTTACAAGAAAATAAATATTTAAGAACTAATTTGAGAAATATAGTACACAAAGTTTTGATACATATTTCTGAACATGAAATCATCAGTTACAGAAAAGAAAATCTTTACAACTTTTGGAACTAGAAAAGGCAAAGAAAAGCTTAAAGTTCTACTCCCAAGGACACTATGAAGTGCTCACATGGTGACCTTCCTAAACTTTTTTCTCCATGGTTCTCTGTGTGTTGTGAGGCTCTCCCCCCTGTTCAGTAGATGTTTATTTATAGACAAAGAAAGATGTAAATTCGTCATTGTATTCGTCATTGAACAGGGATGAAAGGGAATTAGCTCGCCCATTTTTCTTCAATTCTTGCCCAATATTTCAAACCAGTCTGACAGACCTGTAGAGAGAGAGAGAGAGAGAGAGAGAGAGAGAGAGAGCGGAAGAAAAAAAATCCGTATATATATAAAAACATCACTATCAAGGCATTGAATGCCTTGATAGTTTTTTCTTTGTTGGTTTGGTTTTTTTTTTTGCAATGTTTTTTTTTCTTTTTCTTTCTTTGGTTTGTCTTTTTGTCCTTCTTCTTCTTCTTCTTTTTTTCTTTTCCTTTTGGATTTTTTGACTGTTAGTTGGGCATGCACAACGTAGATTCCAACGAGCATGAATGGTCATGGGAGATAATCCTATGTGTTTGCTGCTTCTTTCCTTCCCTTTATTGTATTATTTCACTTAATTTTCACATAAATATAAAAAACATATAAAAGCACATAATTACACACATTTGAGTGACATTATCATTATACCATATTAATTCCAAAATGTATGTGAAACTAGGGATTTAGGGATTAAATGAGTACTATATCTATTAGATTGACAGATGAATATGCAATATTCATTGTTTGTCAAACACCCATTTTACCTAAATGACATCCAAAAAGCTATCGTTTTTGTATTATGAAATTTTTGATCCCTTCTTTGAGCCGTTTGATGTTTTAGGACGAAATTATCATTTGTTGTACACATAATTGCCCTTTGTCATATACCAAATTTCAGACAATTTTGGTCAAAAAATTTTAACAACTCAAAGGAGAGACAAAAGTGTCATATTGTGAACACTTTTTATATCATGTGCTTCAAATCAACTATGAACCTATCATTCATATACTTAACTTCAAACTGTGTATCCCCATTCTAAGTTGGTGTACAAAATCTACTAAATCCCTTGTCCTCCTCTAATTTTCCATAATCCTAGGACATAAATTTCCAACTTTCTTAAATGTTTTAACGCTTTTTTCCTGCATCCTCACCATCAATGCAACTCTGATTTCCTCTAACATAGATATAATAGGCTTTTGTCTTGCCTCTAGTATGAAACCATTGAATGTTTCTGACAAGTTCTTGTTCACAATGTCACACTTACTTGATGTGCTAAAATATGCTTTAGACCAGTACTTTGGATTTTGTGTCATCAAGTCCTTGTGTGCGTCCTCTACCAAGGTCTTCAAATCCTCCATTGCCTCATCAAACTCAGCAATTGTGCAACTTTTTGTTGCTCCCCAGAACACTGTTTTGAACATCTTCCCTTTGTGCGTCTTTCTCCAATTGGCATATATATGCCTTGCACAACATCTGTGCTTTGCACAAGGTAAAATGTTGTCCACGTGTACAAGCCCCTACACAAGAAAAAAAAATTGTATAATTATATGTACTTACACAAAAAAAAATTATACAATTATATGTACGTAAATATGTCATATGAATCTACCTTCTGCTGATCCATGATGACAGTTGACTCAGTTCCATCATTGATATTAAGATCTTCATCAACTATTCTCAAAACCAACTCCATGAATCTTTGTTCTCAAGCTCAACTACAACCCCATGTAATTGGAAACATTTGGTTATTCCCGTCTATCATGCCCTGGAGCAGCAAAAATAGAGAAAAATAAATTTCCATTTTGGGTCCATAGAGAATGACGGGTGAATGTCACTAATATCCACACCACACAGTACTAGTCTAAAAGATAAACAGGAATCGTAACAACTGAATATATAATACAATTCTATCCTTACAATATTAGAGTGGTCCTCGGGATCACAATAGGTCTGGAGACAACATATACCCGAGTACCCGTTAAACTAATAAAGTTTGACAAAATAACAGAAATATAAACACTAGATATAACTCCTTCCTCTGTAGCTGGCGTAAGGGTAGTCGTCATGTAGTAGTCTCTTCTGGCATACTCGTCATTAGTGGGGCCACCCTCAACATAACCCAACTCTGGGTATGAGCCATTATCATAGGCTCCATTACCTGCATTAATAGGGACATGGTAGTCTGGACGGGAAATGTCCAGGCAATAAACGCCGTCAGCTTAGTAAAAGCTGAATGAGAACTAACTAACACAGTCTCATAGAAATAATGCAATACCAGTTATGAACGGTAGAGTAGTGATACTAATAATATCTTGCTCTTTTTATTCCAATTGTCATTATCCGATCCTTATTGTCTTCTCACTCTAAGACTGACTGTACCAACCCCGACTGGCTATACCGAACTGATTATATCATCACGACATACTAGTGCTCTTGTTCACCACTTTTAAGAACTCTTACTTTTCACCGCTTTTAAGAACTCTTACTATTCATCGCTTTTAAGAACTCTTGCGAACACTATACATCATTCTCATATAACGACTGATTTATGGACGCACCAATACTCTTATTCGCCGCTTTTAAGAACTCTTACTGTTCACCACTTTTAAGAATGCTTGCGAGTATCGTCCGTTCATAATCAAATGTATCAGTACTCTTGTGCACTACTCTAAGAAGTCTTGTGAGTACAATACATAACACTCACATCCCACGCAGATGTGTTCATGACCGATTCCTGATACTGACATACTTGCTTTGACAACAACTACTACCCAACTGACTCAGTCACTAGGCTAACCAATGTTACCACCGTTATACCTCGAGCCTTATCTCGTTATTACATTGTACTATGTCTAACATTCCAAACCCTACTACATTATTCACCATGTTATCTCAATCTCATTATCGTATCCTATTATCCTCGTAATCTATAGCATCACATAATAGGGAGCATAAAACGGTAATAAACTAATTAAGCATTATGCATTGTAAATCTCAAGGGAAACAATTATGTTCTGCTTGGTTCGATCGATTGAAATCTTCTCGATCGATTAAAGAAAGTAAAGTTTGATCGATTGAAGTTTGCTCAATTGATTGAAGTGAAGGTGGTCTTGATCGATTGAAGTCATTTCGATCAATTGAGACTCAGCATGTTCGATTGATTGAACCTAGTTCGATGGCTCAAAAGTCGTCTTCTCCAGCAGTTTTCGACAGTGAACGTCCAGAGGTGCTAGGGGGTGCTTGGGATCAACATTAAATGTCCAAAATATGTACTCCCTCCGTCCCATTTTATGTGTCCATCTTTCCTTTTTGGGATGTCCCAAAATTGTTGTCCACTTTCCTAAATTAGTACATAAATTTTACTTAGTTTCCCCAACTACCCTTCCTTGCAATCAATACCAAAATAAAATAATAAAAAAAGTGCAATGATTATGGGCAATTGTGGAAAGTAGGTGTAGATTCTTTTTGTCCCCTTAAATAGTTGGACTCCCCAAGATGGACACATAAAATGGGACGGAGGTAGTAAAACATTATAACTAAGCTACTGAGTGAGTTTGGAACTCACTGAACATCGTTAAGGGTGCGTTTGGAAAGGCGTCAAGCTTTAAAGCTTCTCCAATGGCCTCTTCTTCTCTCTCTCTGATCCTCTCTCCGTCTTTGTCTCTTCTCCTTCTCTTCTTCTTCTTCTTCTTCTTCTCCTCGTCTACCTGTCTCTCTCTCTGACTGTATATATTTAGATATATGTGTGTGTATATATATATGGGTGTGTGTTTATATAAACAAACACAACAATCTCTCTCTCTCTCTAAAATCTCTTGGTTCAGCAAACACACCACACACACGAGCATAAGGTATATCTAGGAGAGGGTAAAGGACAAGTGGCAATGTTTGCTCAGAAATTAGGATAAAAATCCAATTGCGTTCGATCGATCGATCGATAGTAGTTCGATCGCTCGAGAACAGCTCGGCCAGCTTTGATCAATTGAAAAGGGGTTTGATCGATTGAAGTGAGGAACACGTAATAAATTCATGTTGGTAGGGTTTCGATCGATTGAATAGGTTTCGATCGCTTGAACGTATAAATTCTTGATCGCTCGAACGGACTACGAACGATTAAAAGTGAAACTTCAAGTATGATCAAGGGAAGTATATAGAATCTATGTGTATTAATAATTATTAAAAATACAGGGTATTACATCATCCACCATTCATTAAAAGATTTCGTCATCGGAATCGAAAACAAACAAGGTCAAAAACAAAAATGGAAACTTCTCACGCATCTCAAACTCTAGCTCCCATGAAGCTTCTCCTTCATGATGCTTCTACTAAATCTTCACCAACGAAATCTCCTTATTCCTGAGTTTTTTGATTCGATCCATGATATAGAATGTGAACTGGTCCTTCATTAAACGTAATGTTGTCGTTGACTTCAATGTCTTCGAAGTTGATCTCATGTGCTGGGTTATGAGATCACTTCCTCCACATACTAATGTGGAATACGTTGTGCACTCCTGACATCTTCGACGGTAATGCGAGTTGATGAGTAACCTTCCCAACACTTTCTAAAATCTCGAGTGGTCCGATAAATCATTGCAATAGCTTGCCTCTCTTCTGTCCAAAGCGAACAATCCCTCGAACAGGTCAAACCTTGAGTAGCACGTGATCTCCAACTGTGAACTCCAAGTCTTTGCGTCGTTTATCAGCATAACTCTTGTATCGGGTCTGAGCTGTCTTCATCTTCTCATGTACGATATAAATCTTCTCGCTAGTTTCTTGTAACATCTCTAGTCCAAGAAGCTGAGTACCTCTGACTTTGGCCCAACATAGTGGCGACTGACAAGGTCTTCCATATAAAGCTTCAAACGACGCCATCCCTATACTCGTGTGGTAACTATTGTTATAGGCAAACTCGATAAACGGCAGGTGCGTCTCCTATGAACTCACAAAATCAATAACGTAAGCGCGTATCAATTGATTGACTCATTCTGTCTGTCCGTCAGTCTATGGATGAAAGGTTGAACTCAAGTTCAGTGCTGTTCCCATTGCTGTCTAGAGACTCTTCCAGAATACAGTAAAGCACGAATCTCAATTTGACACGATAAAAATAGGTACACCGTGTAATCGTATAACGTGCTGTAGATACTTCCAGTTCAAACATTCCACTGTATACGTCATGTTGTAGGCGATAAAATGTGCAGTCTTTTTAAGTCGATCCACGGTTACCCAAATGGCATTGTGGTTCTACTGTGACTTCGGTAATCCTACCATAAAATCCATGGTTATATGTTCCCATCTCCATTGGGGAATCGGCAATGACTTTAGAAGTCCAGGTGATTTCTGATGTTCTACCTTCACTTGTTTACAAGTAAGACACTGAGATACATACTCAGCTACCTCTCGCTTAATTCCTTCTCACCAAAAATTTCTCTTCAAATCCTTGTACTTCGTCACTGGGATGAATATTCATTCGTGACTTATGTGCTTCATCTAATATTTCTTTCTGGAGATTTTCTTCATCAGGTATATAGAGTCTACCCTTACATCGTAAGGCTCCATCTGTACCAACACTCTAAATCTTTGGTTCCTTGGCTGATATCTTGGCAAACCATAACTTCAAATGATCCACCGTCTATTGAGCTTTTATGATACGGCTGATCAAAGTTGGTTGTACCATGAGACATCCAAAATGTAGTCCTTTCCTTGGTTCCACTGGCTAAAGATCGAATTCAGCTAAAACTTCTAATGCTCTCCATTCTCGTATTAGTAACGCAGCGATTACTAGTCGAGGTTTACGACTCAAAGCATCTGCTACGACATTTGATTTACCTGGATGGCATTGTAACAAAAAGTCATAGTCTTTAAGTAACTCCATCCATCTTCGTTGTCACATGTTCAATTCCTTCTGAGAGAACAAATACTATAGACTCTTATGATCGAAAAATAGATCAAACATTTTCCCATAGAGATAGTGTCTCCAGATCTTTAATGCAAACACTATTGCTGCTAACTCTAGATCATGCGTTGGATAATTCTTCTCATGTATCTTCAACTATCTGGACCCATATGCAATCACATTCTCGCCTTGCATAAGTACACAACCAAGTCCTTGGTGTGATGCATCACTATAGATCACATACCTTTCTCCATTCTTAGGTATCGCGAGTACTGGCCCAAAAATCAATCTTTCCTTTAACTCCTAAAATGCATGTTTATGCGTGTCTATTAATTCGTACTTTATCTCCTTTCTCATCATATCTTGGAGAATTACTAGGCCAAGGAAACTTTTGACCTCCGTAGCATTAGTTGGTTTGTTCTAGCTTAAGACCGCATCAATCTTAGATGAGTCCACAGAGATACCATCTTGATATATTACATGTCCCAAGATTTTGACCACTTGTAGCCAAAATTTGCATTTGCTGAACTTTGCATACAACTCGCTATCTTGAAGCGTCTATAAAGCCATCTGTAAGTGTTCTTTTTAATCCTCTTCTGTCTTTGAGTAGATCAAGATGTCGTTGATGAACACTATAATGAATTGATCCAGATATGGTATGAATACTTTATTAATTAAGTCCATAAATACTACTGGCGCATTCATAAATCCAAAAGACATAACTAGAAACTCAAAAAAATGCCCGTATCTTGTCCTGAACGCAGTCTTCGTCATATCCTCTGGTCGAACTAACAATTGATGATATTTTGAACATAGATCGATCTTGGAAAAGATCCTTGATCCTTGTAACTGGTCGAATAGATTGTCTATCCGAGGAAGTGGATACTTCTTCTTGATCGTAAGCTTGTTTAACTCCCTACAGTCTATACAGAGTCAAAATGTCCCATCCTTCTTCTTCACGAATAGAACTGGGGCTCCCCAAGGTGATGTACTCGAGCGAACGAATCCTAAATCTTCAAGTTTATGAACTTGCTTCTTCAGTTCCAATATCTCAGTTGGCGCCATCCTATATGGAGTCTTAGATATCGGCAATGTTCCAGGTACTAGTTCTACACAAAAGCCTATTTTTCTTTTCGATGAAAGTCTTTTAATATCCTGGAAAACATCCTAAAAGTCTTGTACATATCACTTGTTGGTTGACACTCGAATCTGATTGTCGGTCATCCAGGTATTGGGAATACAATAGTCCTGGTAGGGCAATCCAAATTGGCACTATACTTGCTAAGCCAATCCATCCCTGGGATAATGTCAAACTCTGACATCGACAGAACTACTAAGTCTACTGAAAGGTTTCGATCTTCTATAGTCAATGGGAAGTCTTTACATACTTTACCCAATTTAACAGTCACTCTCAATGGTGACACAACATTCAGTGATGGCTCCAGTATTTGGGGTACTAAACCCAACTGACGCACAATCTTAACAGCAGTAAATGAACGTGCAGCTCCAGTAACGAATAAAGCTTTATCTAGACTATGAAAGAGTACAAGCGTACCTTCCAAGTGTTCCTACTCACTAGCATTAAAGGCTACTTTTGCTGGGATGATAGCATTCATTCTTTTCTAGTCTGGTGTATCCCCTGAACTGGTGCCCCATAAAATTCTCAATGCAATGTACGACAAAAGTTGCTCAAATGTCCTGGCTTGTGGAATTTCAGCAGATAGCATCCATTCGGCGGTTAAACCTGGGGACTGTGCAGACCTTAGTAATGTGCCCTGGCTTTCCATAATTAAAACACCCTCTGTTGTTGGTTGGCGGGGCTATAAGCAATGCCTAAGGCTGTGGTCCCTGCTGGCGATATTGTTGGGGTCGAGGATAACCCTATTGAGGTTTTCTGGTTCCCTCCCAGGTTCTCTTATTCCTTTGAAAATTTCCTTGAGGTCTCCATCCTTGTGTACTCCTTGGCGGCTGGTTCTAGAAATTCCTCTACTAAAACCCTCTCAATGACTAAGATCAATTTATTTGTGGTTGCTGTGCTGGATAGGCGTCCTTTACCAAACTTATAGCAAGTCTAACCAGTCCTTCGAAACTTTGGTTGAGGTGTCCAATCATCACATGACAAAGATGAGGATTCAGTCCTTGATCGAACCGCTTAATCTTCTGCTACGGTGTATCATCATATGTTTAGTGAATCGAGGCAATCACTCAAATTGGGTGGTATGTTTTCTTACTGTCCAATCTCCTTGGACTAGGCTTATAAAATTCATCTCCTGTAGATCTTTTTCATTTTTCATAAAGTACTTCTCCAGAAATCTTCCTTTGAACATTTTCCAAGGCATCGCCCTTGCAGCGTTCATCCCTATAGTGGCTCGTTCAGCTTCCCACCAATTCGCGCCAGCATAGGTGAACTGGAACGTAGCAAGATGGCACTTTCCTGTTCACTGTACTCTAATGCTTCAAAGATCAATTCCATCTCTCCTATCCACTGTTCGACTTTCCATGGTTCTATAAATCCATTAAACTTCTTGGGACGTAATCCACAAAAATGTGCTGGTAACTAGTCTCCAGTTTGTCTTTTACTTAAATGGTGCAACCGGGGGTTGGATAGGTTGTTGATTGGTAGCATGGTTGTAGGTGTCGTCTATATGTTCCATTCTCTGCATAAAAGCTTCAAAGACTCCGGATGGGTCCATTACCTCTAGAATAGGTGCTCCAACACTTGCTTGATGATTTCTCAAGGGTCCTACCATGGTGTTAATGTGTGTCATGTACCTACAAAGGACTTATTGATTAGTTGACCGTCTTCTCAGAGAAACAAAATCAAGATAGAGCGATAAGAGACAAGAACTAACAGTTCTGCTGATCAGTATATATCACTCAATCATATAATCATTATCAAAAGTACTACTCGTGTATATATATCAAAAGATGTACCGTATAGTACACACTAGTCAAATAATGTACCATATGGGACATAGGCTAAAATAGTATTAAGGTCAGCTATTTACAATACTACTATTACTGATAATATCTATACAAAGCTATGGTCGAATAGCTATCTCTCAAGCTCCCAAAAATTATGTGGACAATATGTCCTGATATAAAACTAGTAAAGGTAAACCATGTAGAAACTGACTCAAAAATCATCAGCGTTTGATCCTACTAGTGGTACCTCATCCTCTGAAACGATATCCATCTCCTCAAGGGGAGCATTCTCAACTGGTGAGGCAAGATATCCAACTACCACTCCGATATCCCAATCCATAACTACGTCCTCTACCGTCATCACCTGATTAGTGACATCGACGGCTATAGCAGCAAATCCATCAGCTGTATCCAATGCCCCTGCTAAAGCAGCCTCTCTCATAACAAATCCAGTTGGCTGTCCGACCATCTCATCTATCCATTCTACTACCATATCAGCCATGGCTGCCATGAGTTGTATAGGTCTGGCTGGTAAAGCATAACGGGTACCTCTGGCACAACTAGCTCCTCGTCAGGAGCATCCTCTATAATCATGTCTCCCTCTACTACTGCATCATCCTCTCCAACCACTATATCTACCTCAATGGCCTCGAGGTCCTCTATTAGTGCCTTTGGCTCTAGGTCATCCTCTGGCTCGTCCGGGTCATCCTCTGGCTCATCATCATCTATAGGTTCATCCTTTACTGGGTCCTCATCCTCCATAGGCTCCTCTTCTCCATCCCCGTTAATATCCTCATCAGGAATCTCATCCTCTAGCTTTGGGTCCTTCTCACCCTGAATCAGCTCAGGCTCCGAAACTGGTACGTCGGGTACTAATGATGGTGGGGCTACCGATGCTGGTGCAGCTACAGGCTCTGGTGGAACAGGCCCTGCTATAATAGCCCGTAACTCAATCTCGTCTACCTCTAGCTTATTGTAAATCAATCTAGCCATCTCTTGGTATATGGCTGCTCTAGTCATAGCATAGTGATACGCTATGATACATGTTATTCATGCATATCTCTATCGGGTGTTATTTATGCGTCTGTCGGGTGTGTCGTGCCCACAACGTAGAGAGAAGTCCACATCCTCTCCTCTAGGTAACGATTAGCAGTCTAGCGAATATGGCTCTGGTACATCTCTGGAATGGCTGACTCTACTGTGTTGCCATAAATAACATGTTCACCAAAAGAATCATCCACAAACAGGTGGAAATCCAGATCCATGTTTACTTGTAAAGGAAACTATCTATCGTCAGAAGGACGAACTAATCTTAAACTCATATCTCATCTCAGGGATCTTAAAATACTAGGACCAGATAGTGTGGAATCGTTAGTGAATGCAAGTGTCACAACCTAAAGCTCTGATACCAAAAATCATGTCATGCCCCGGAGCAGCAAAAATTGAGAAAAATAAATTTCCTTTTTGGGTCCATAGGGAATGACGGGTGAATGTCACTAAGTATCCACACCACACATTACTAGTTCAAAAGATGAACAGGAATAGTAACAACTGAATACATAATACAATTCTATCTATTACAATATCAGAGTGGTTCTCGAAATCACAACAGGTCTGGAGAAAATATATGCCCAAGTACCCGTTAAAGTAATAAAGTTTGACAGAATTATAGAAATATAAATACTAGATATAAGTCCTTCCTCTCTACCTGGCATAAGGGTACTCGTCAGCGTAATAGTCTCCTCTGGCATACTCGTCATTAGTAGGGCCACCCTCAGCATAACCCAACTCCGGGTAGTAGCCATCATCATAGGCTCCATTGCCTGCATTAACATGGACATAGTAGTCTGGACATGAATGTCCAGGCAAAATGCCATCAGCATACTAAAAGCTGAGTGAGAACTAACTAACACAGTCTCATAAAAATAAAGCAACACCAATTATAAACGGTAGAGTAGTGATACTAATAATATCTTGCTCTTTTTATTCCGATTGTCATTATCCGATCCGTATCATCTTCTCACTCTAAGACTAACTGTATCAACCCTGATTGGCTATACTGAACTGATTGTATCATCACAACATACTAGTGCTCTTGCTCACCGCTTTAAGAACTCTTACTGTTCACCGATTTAAACAACTCTTGCGAACATTATACATCGTTCTCATATAACGACTAGTCTATTGATGCACCAATACTCTTGTTCACCGCTTTTAAGAACTCTTACTGTAACACCCGTACCCGAAAAAGGGGTAATTATTATTATTAATTTTATATGTATTAATTAATATAATTAGTGTATAAAATGGATTAAGGAGAGGCTAGGACTCGCTCGTGAAAAGTGTTCAAAAAAGGACACAAGTTGGAAAAGTCCCCAGTGAGGAGGGACAGGTTTGGAAGTGGGACCCAGTGAAGGGCCTAAATAAAAGTATTTGCATTTTACGTGATTAAATGCAATTATGTGATAACATGAATATTTGTTTAAATGCATTCATATTATATGATAATACATATGTTAGCAATGAGTATTAGTTTGGATACCCAAATAAGGGTATAACTGAAAAAGGTTCATAATCAGTAGGTGTGATAGCAATTTCACAAAATATGTGCGACCCACGTTGGGACCTATACGAAACTTAGACAAACAATCATTAGGCAATTAGGTAGTTAATGGAATGTCTGGGGGATTTCATAATAAGAATTTAAGAAATTCTAGGGGTGTAAACAAAAATAAAGAAAAATTTTGACAACTCATTGCATGTATGAGTATAGGTGTCAAATGAGTGTATATCACTCTCACAATTCATAGAAATTAAAAGAAAGAGAGAGAGAGAGCTCAAAGAAACCGTCACCGACGTCGTAATCTCGCCGTTCCATCGCCGTTCGATGTCCAATTCGCGAACCGAAGCCGTTTTTAGACTCGTGGAGGGAAGAAGATTGTTTCTATACCTTTAATTTATGTTTTAATTATCGAATTTTGGTAGTTCATACTAATCGGTGAGACATCATCTACCGAGTTCATGTAGGAATTTTGTTGGAGTGGGAATTGAGCTTTAATTTGGTAAAATTCAGCAACTTCTTGGTGTAATTTTGGATATAATCTAGCTTAAGGTGAGTTTTATAATTAATAAGTGATTAGATTTAAAGTGTTCAATGTTTACATGTATGTTGTGTTGATGAAATTATGCTTAGAAGCTATAATATTGTTAAGTTGTGATGTCTATGTTAATTATGTGAAGAATTGCCAAGCTTATGTGCTTAAATGTTATATGCTTATATGGTAATCAATGAGTACCGAAGAAATGGTTCATTGTTGGGAGTAATAAGGATGGTGAAGAGGAAGAATCTGATAAATACGGAAGTCCGAGGAATAGAAGTGACCACGGGACCAAGGGAGGTCTTTGGGTCTGAATGAACCATAGAACCGGTGACTCGGCAATTACGAGTATGAGATATGTGCTTATTTGTTGCATTGCACGTGTTAAACATCCAATCACATTTAGATTGCTCACTAAGTGTAATGCTTAAGAAAATTGTTTTCCTTTTCTGTTGTGGTAGATAACAACCACCGCAGGTACAGAGCAATACTCGGAGAGGAAATGATGGAAGAGATGGGAAAGATGAAAAAGATGGGAAAATTTGAGACTTGTGTTAAAGAATTTCTTTCAACCTTGTAAAATGTAGTGTTTTTTTAATGGCAATGTTAATACTTTTGTAGTGGCTATGGGCTTAGTTTTTCCAACTTGTCATTGGGTGGTTTTGTAGTACAACTTGGAAAACTCATGTAAATTTCTATGTTTTGGTTGTTTGTGCAGAAGTGGTAACTTGGACCTTTTTGGCAAGTTCGGGTAGTGTCTGTTGTAGGTATGTTTTATTTGTATGGATGATGTTGGTCATGCTTTGAGTTCATGCCTAACAAGTTTTATGAACTTTTGTTGAGAGTTGAATTTCAAAGCTCCAAAGCTCTTTTTGATTCAAAAAGGGTTGAGTTGATGAGTGAATTTGATAAAATTTTAGTTGTGGATACGTGGTACATGCTTGGTTTATGTTTAAAAGTGTTTGGGAATGTGTTGGGATAGTTTTCTCAAAGTTTTATGAAGTTTGATTATGTTTTGGATATGTTTTAAAACTTATAGCAGCATAATTTAGAAGCATGAACGATTCTGCAGGAACCCGGATTGATTCGGGGTTCTGGAGGGGCAATCTGCTAGAAAAATACCAGTTCAAATCGATCCGGATTTTGTGGGTGGATCGATCTGCCCCTGTTCCCAGCAGCCGTCCATTTTTGCGGAAACGTGCATATCTCTTTCTAGAAAATTCGAATTCGCGCGCCATTTTTTGCGTTGGAACCGGGACTCAAAGACCTATCTTTTGGTGTAAAATTTTAATATACTTTCTGAATGATCATTTTGTCCTTGGGGAAGTTTTGTCACCATAAAGCCTTTAAAGGAGGTTTAATTTGTGTGTGTCACCATAAAGCCTTGTTACACGTGTTCCAATCCGCCGGGACGGGTCGGGGTGTGACAAATTTTGGTATTAGAGCTATAGGTTAGATCCTTTGGAAATGAGAGATGTATACGTCGCGTAGTGTGCACACAACAACACATAACTACATGATCATGAATATACATTTACTTAGCATGTTTTAAATGTTGATTAGCATGCAATATGTTTCTTAAAAGTAACGTGTCTATGTATGTGTGTAACAATGTGGGTGCCAGGTAGTATGTCTGGAGGTGACTCCTCAAACCGGATGGAACGAGTTGAAAGGGCAATGGAAGGATTGGTTCGAGTCGCTGAAACTTATGTGGTCGAAGAAAGGCCGGTACAACCGAACCCAAATCCGAGGGAGGAAGTTGTTACAATCTCAAAATTCCACAAACAGAAGCAGACCATATTCCGTGGAGAGGATGACCCAATGAAAGCAAACTTTTGGGTTTCAGATATGGAGAAGATATTCAGGGTATTACCATGCACGGAGGAACATAAAGTTTTATTTGCCGCCGACACGTTAAAGGATGAAGCACAATATTGGTGGCGTACCAAACTGGGCCAGGGTCAACCAACAACATGGGACCAATTTCTTGAAATTTTCAATTAACAATACTTTCCAGAATCATTTGGGGATCAAAAGGCTCAGGAGTTTATGGAGTTGGAGCAAGGGAGAAAGTCAATTTACGAGTTTGGGAAGATTTGAGGGGGATGTGATAACAATTGAAAAAGTAAAAGCAAGGAAATTTGTGGCAGGGCTTCGAAATGACATCCGAGGACGAGTGAACGTATTCCGTCCAGAGATCTATGCTAAGACATTGCTTCTGTTGCTAAGAGAGACCTTGGGTATACTTCAAACATCCCACCACCCCCAAGTCAACAAAGTAAACGATCGGGATCAAGTCAGTTTAGTGGTCAAGGTAGTGCGAAGAGGCAGAGTCCGGGAGGTACATCAGTTAGTATTGGCAGTGGTTCCAGTGGAAATAAATCGAGGTGTCAGACTTGTCAAAAATTTTATTGGAGCCGATGTAATCAACTTCCAAACCCACTTATTTGCAATGTTTGCCGACAACCAGGACACATCGCTAGGAGTTGTCCAAATCAGAATTTAGATATGAGGGGTCGATGCTTTACTTGCAAGGAGTTGGGGCATCAAGCTAAGGATTGTCCTACCTAGCATCAAGGAACATCAGGTTCTGGTTCGTATACGGCAAGTGCTATTACACCAAGACCTATTCAGCAACCTCTGAGGAGAGAGCAGCGGGAGACAAGGTCGTATCAACTCAGGCCGGGAGAGACCCCTTCAGCTGACACTGTTGTTTCAGGTATGATTCCCATTTGCTCACACTTAGCAAATGTTCTTGTATATTCGAGATCCACACATTCGTTTGTATCACATCACTTCGCTAAGCAACTAGATAAACCATTAGAATTTCTAGACTATGATTTATCTATTGTAATACCATTGGGAGCTCCCTTGGTTAGTTCG
This sequence comes from Hydrangea macrophylla, assembly GCA_033977485.1. NCBI lineage: Eukaryota > Viridiplantae > Streptophyta > Magnoliopsida > Cornales > Hydrangeaceae > Hydrangea > Hydrangea macrophylla. Next base: position 38,968,337 of record CM066992.1, read on the forward strand.
GGTGTATTTCAAAAATGTGAGATTAACATGAATGGTAAAGAATTGACCGTCAATTTGGTGCCATTAGTTATTCAACACTTCGATGTTATATTGGGTATGGACTGGTTAGCGGCTAATCACGCGAATATTGATTGTAACAACAAAGGGGTAGAATTCCGTATTCTAAATCAAGAGGCATTTTATTTTCAAGGCAAGGGTGTTGTCGCACAGCCGTATATTATGTCAGCCATTGAGGCATGTCGACTATTAAAGAAGGGCTGTCAGGGATTTCTGTGTAGTATTCTTGATACTAGAGGCGTCGATCTTAAACTTGAGGAGATTTCGATAGTTAGAGAGTTTTCGGATGTATTTCTCGAAGAGTTACCTAGTGTATTGATTGACCGAGAAATTGTGTTTGGTATCGATGTCATGCCGGGGACCCAACCTATTTCATGAGCACCGTATCGAATGACACCAGTTGAATTGAAAGAGTTGAAGACTCAGTTACAAGAGTTGCTAGACAAGGGTTTTATTCGGCCAAGTATGTCTTTGTGGGGTGCACCTGTGTTATTTGTAAAGAAGAAGGATGGTACAATGCGGATGTGCATTGATTACCGGGAAATCAACAAAGTAACAATCAAGAACAAGTACCCGTTGCCACGTATTGATGACCTAATTGATCAACTTCAAGAGGCTCAGGTATTTTCCAAAATTGACCTGAGGTCAAGATATCATCAACTAAAAGTTAAAGCCGAAGATGTAGAGAAGACAGCCTTTAGGACTCGCTACGGACACTATGAATTTCTAGTGATGCGGTTTAGGGTTACTAATGCACCTGCAGCCTTCATGGATTTAATGAATCGGGAGTTCAAATCATACCTGGATGAGTTTGTGATAGTCTTTATTGATGATATTCTCATTTATTCCAAGAGTCCAGAGGAACATGAACAACACTTGAGGTTAGTTTTGCAGCGACTTCAAGAGAAACAGTTATTTGGGAAGTTGAAGAAGAATGAGTTTTGGTTGACAAGTGTCATGCAAAGCGGGGGTATTTGTAAAATACAACCGCGCTAAAAGGAAGAATTGTATTAGTTTTTATCACAACTTCCCGTTTTATCTGCAATTTGCATTGCAAGGCTAATTTTCATACAATATGATTAATCTATGATAAGTTGTATTGTTTTAGCTGCTGTTTGTGCAGATCACTGCTGTGTGGATTAAACAGATGAACATCAGGATAAATGGAATGCTGGAATGAAAACAAAAGAAGTCAAAGCTGGAATTTGGAGTTCGATCGATCTAACCCAGTTCGATCGATCGCGCGTTCGATCGCTTATAGAGTGTTGAAGCGCTTGAGGCTTAAGGGTTCGATCGATCGAGAGCAGTTCGATCGATCGAACGTGGTATTTCCAGTAACATTCGTGTGCGCAGCAGATGCGGGTTTTTAACCCTAGTTTTTTAGGTTTCTTATATATATGTGTATTGTATACGTCCAGGAGGACGCCCACATTTTTAGTTTTCCAGTTTTAGAGAGAGAGATAGAGGTTTTGTGCTTTGTTTTGTAGGTTTTTCATTGAAGTTTACTTTGTGCATTGGATTTCTATAGTTTAATACAAGTACTCTGCGTTCCAGGTTATTTATATACTGTCCATTTACATTCTGCACTTTGTAGTCGTAGTTTAATCGTTCATCTTGTAGTATTACATGCTAGATACTTTCAAAACCATAGTTTTTATAGTTTCCATGAAAAACTCGCAACCAAACAAGGCTTTGATGTTTTCTTACGTTAAATATCAATCTGTGACACTCCAGACGATGTCTGAGTAGTCCCAGGTTGGGAGAACACGATGAAACAGTGATCTCCAGCTTCTGCCATGTAGCAGAATAATCGCTGTGTTCGATCGATCGGAGTTAATTCGATCGATCGAACCAGAGACAGTCAAGCGATCGAAGCCATTTCGATCGATTGAGGGATGAAGGTCTTCGATCGATCGAAAGCGCATCGATCGATCGAACTCCCTGATTCTTGAGGATGTTCCCTGCAGTATTCCAGGACCTTTTGTTTTAGGATTTGTTATCATTCTGTCCCAAAAATGCTCAGTTTGTCAAAACAGTTTTTAAAACTAAGGCCCTAAGGCATTTTCTTTCAATATATTTTGCAAACCACCTTCAATGCTAACACCATTGAGGGTGCGAGTCTTAACTATTGGATTAAACCGCTTTCACGTATTTTAATTTAACTGTGATGATATGGTCCCGGTCATGAAAGGGCCATGGATTCTCCATCTTTAGAGGAATACGGAAAACTGTGGGTAATGTACTCCTTCGTGCTTCAAGGCAAATGCATGGTAGATAGTTAGATTACTGTGGATTCGTGTAATTCCAACACTTTCTTCTTAAAGTTAAACATCCTAATTTAGTGTACTGTTTCAACTAGCTAGTTAGATCGTTAATTTAATCTTAATTATCTTCATTAGTAATCTTAGTTTGTGGAACTGTGTGTTCCGCACCATTGTTTAATCTTATTCATTTTATTTTGCTTTCTTTTGAGGTTAGTCTAATTCAATAGGTCAACACCTTCCCTGTGGGATCGACCTGGTCTTACCAGTTACTACTTGCACGTCTACCTACACTTGGGTATTGCACAAGAGCGCACAGAAAAATTCTCGTGTCAAGTCTTTGGCGCCGTTGCCGGGGAAGGCGACGATCAATTCCTTAGATTACCTCAGTCACTCTTCATCTCTTTCTACTTTTACTTTCTCTTCTTTTCAGTTCTTTTGGGTAAGTTCTCACCCTAGGGACTCTCCTAGTTCATGTCCAATAATTCTATTGAAGGAATTTTTGGAAATCCATTCTACCGCTCTGACTCTGATAGTTCCATCAACCCGATAGCCACTCCAACTGAATCAATGGATGATCATCAGAGTAAAAATGGTGACAATGTTGTGGTGCCAATTGATGAGGCGCTACGTCCTCTTTGTGATCTCATGCAACCAGAACATGCACCTACGCCCTCTTGCATTCAAATCCCACCGCATAATGGCGAATTTCAATTTCGCAATGGGATGATTCAACTGCTTCCCACGTTTCATGGGATGGAAAGTGAGAAGGCGTATTTACATGTCACCGATTTCGAGGATGTTTGCAAAACATTCTCGCAAAATTGTCCTAGGGAGGTGACGCATCTAATGCTATTCCCTTCACTTTGAAGGATAAAGCGAAGGCGTGGCTCCACTCCCTCAAACTGAATTCAATTTTCACCTGTAATGCGATGAGCACCGCGTTTCTAAAGAAATTCTATCCTACTCGTATGACCACAGACCTTCAGCGCCAAATCAATTCCTATAAACAAAAGAGCAATGAAACCTTCACACAAGCGTGGGAGCGTTTCAAAGATTTGCTTCTCTCGTGCCCACACCATGGGTTTGAGAAATGGCGAACTATCAGCTTCTTTTATCAAGGATTGAATGGTGAAACAAAGAAGTTGGTGGAAACGATGAGCTCTGGACCATTTCTGCGTAAAAACACTGAAGAGGCTGAAGCCCATTTCGAATGGTTAGCTGAATACGCTCATGAATGGTCAAATTCTGACAATGTCTCACGCTCACAGATATCCTGTGTAGAGGAGAAAAGCCTATACCAGCTAACCAGTGAAGATCACCTCATGACTAAGTATGTAGAGCTAGCAAAGAAGGTAGAGGAGTTAAGCATGAAAGGAGAGAGCTCTAAGCAAGTCATGCCTGAGGAACCATGTGGCACATGCAACATGTTGGGACATACAACTCAATATTGTCCTAATGTGCCATATTTTCAAGAGCAAGCCCCTATAGAGATGAATGCCATGCAAGGTTTTCGAGGGGCGGGGAATTCCAACAATAACTTTCAAAGTAACAATAGATGGAATCACCCCGGTTTTGATTGGAGAAATAATGCTGGGACCCAAAATCAATATCAATAGCAGCCCTACAACAACAATCAATATTAAGGGCAAAAAAATAGGCCGTCCCAGCAATACAATCAAAACAGAACCAATAATTACAACCAAGCTCAACCCTCCAATGCACCACAGACCAATACCTATGTGCCACCGCACAAGAAGGTACAAGAAGAAGAGCCACTTGCTAATGCTAATCTAACGCAGCAACTCATACAAATGATGAGTAGAATGTCTGCCACGTTAGAGAGGATAGATGCACGGCAAGAGGGCTCAGGAGGAACATTCCCTGCCCAACCACTTTCGAATCCCAAGGGACATAACAATGGTCCTAACAATCAAGAACATGCTAAAGCCGTGACTACACTGAGAAGTGGAAAAATCATAGAGAAAAGCATGCCTCTGTCCACTCCCGAAGTGTACAAAGAGGAGGAAGTGGTGGATGAAGAAGTTGAGCTACCATCTACTCGAGAGGAGGAGCTGTCTACTAATGACGAACCAATAAAGGCAAACATTGAAGCTCCTAGAGTAGAGGAAGAAGTTGAGCGAAGGCCTGGAAAGGAGTCTGTTAAGGAGGAACCACCAAAATGCCCTTTTCCTGCACCTTATCCTCAACGGTTGAAGAAACCCAAGAATGAGACAAAGAATCAGGAGTTTCTGGAATTGTTTAAGCAAGTTAAAATTAACCTTCCACTCCTAGATGCTATCAATCAAGTGCCGGCCTATGCTAAGTATCTCAAAGATCTATGCACGGTCAAGAGGAGGCAAAGCGTGAAGAAACATGCTTATGTCGCGTGCCAAGCCAGTGCGATCATTCAAAATGAGTTGCCTCCAAAACTCAAAGATCCCGGTACACCTACTGTCTCATGCAGAATTGGGAATCAAAAGATAGATAATGCACTCCTCGATTTAGGAGCAAGCGTGAACCTACTGCCATATTCAGTCTATAAACAGCTAGGGTTGGGTGAACTCAAACCCACCCGAGTCTCTTTGCAATTGGCAGACAGATCTGTGAAGTACCCTAGAGGAGTGTTAGAGGACGTCCTTGTCCAAATAGACTCTTTTGTATTTCCGGTTGATTTCGTGATATTGGACACAGAACCTGTGTCTAATCCTGGTGCACATATCCCGGTTATCTTTGGACGTCCATTCCTCAACACTATTGATGCCACAATCAAGATTAGAAGTGGCATCATGACTATCATATTCGGGAACATGACATTGAATGTCAAGATCTTTTCTAATCCCCGACCTGAAGAATACGATGATGAGGAAGAAATTCATTATATAGACACGGTCATTGAAGATGAAGTTGACTTGGTCGACTACAAAGATCCTTTGGAAGTTGTGATGACTCAATTTGGCGATATCTATCAGCCTGTAGAGTCCACCCCATTGGATGCTGACCTGAACCAGACGTGTCTTATGATGGATACGATAGAGGAGGATAGAGCCGATTGCATGTGGGTAATGCCATATGAACAACTGCCTCCTAAAACCAAGTTGGTAATGCCCTCTAGTTTCTAGTTTCCGGAGTTAGAATTGAAGGAGCTTCCCAAAGAGCTAAAATACGCATTCCTAGGGACTGGAAAAACCTATCCTGTGATCATTTCATCTGCTTTAACTCATGAACAGGAAGGTAGGCTAGTGCAAATGCTGACGAAGCATAAAGATGCTATGGGATGGACAATTGCTGACCTCAAAGGCATAAGCCCATCCATATGCACGCATAAGATATATCTGGAGGAAGACGCTAAACCCTCAAGGCAAATGCAAAGGCGTCTGAATCCCAACATGCAAGAAGTAGTTAAAAAGGAAGTGCTCAAGCTACTTGATGTTGGGATGATTTATCCGATATCTGATAGTCCTTGGGTCAGTCCAACCCAAGTTGTTCCAAAGAAAGCAGGCATAACGGTCATCCCGAACAAAGATGGTGAATTGGTACCAACACGTATCCCCACTGGATGGAGGATGTGTATTGACTACAGGAAGTTAAATACTGTGACCCGAAAGGACCATTTTCCTTTGCCATTCATGGATCAAATGCTAGAACATGTGGCGGGTCACAAGTATTACTGCTTTTTGGATGGATACAGTGGATATAATCAAATTGAAATTGCTCCTGAAGATCAGGAGAAAACCAAGTTCACTTGTCCATTTGGTACATTTGTCTACCGACGAATGCCGTTTGGCTTATGTAATGCACCGGCTACCTTTCAGCTGTGCATGCTAAGCATATTCAGTGACATGGTCGAAAACATCCTTAAAGTATTCATGGATGATTTTTTAGTGTTTGGCCATAGCTTTGAAGATTGCCTCAGCAATCTCGAGCAGGTTTTAATGCGGTGTGAGGACAAACACCTAGTCTTGAATTGGGAAAAGTGTCACTTTATGGTGACCAAGGGAATAGTCCTCGGCCTTATAATCTCCGATGAAGGAATCCAAGTGGATAAGGCAAAAGTCGACATAATCTCAAATCTACCTGTCCCCCGTACAGTAAGAGACATCCGTTCATTCTTGGGGCATGCAGGTTTTTATCGTCGATTTATCCAGAACTTTAGTGCAATCTCTCGACCCCTTTGTCAACTTCTTGTCAAAGATGCACCCTTCGAGTGGTCAGAGAGTTGCCAAAAGTCCTTTGAGGATCTAAAAGAGCTCCTCACCTCCGCACCTATAATACAGGCACCCAACTGGAGTTTGCCTTTTGAATTAATGTGCGATGCTAGTGATTACGCCATTGGCGCGGTCCTAGGCCAGAGAAAGGATAATAAGCCACATGTGATATACTATGCCAGCCGAACTTTGAATGAAGCTCAAATGAATTACACTACTACTGAAAAGGAGCTGCTAGCAGTAGTATTCGCCCTGGATAAGTTTAGGTCTTATTTGATAGGGTCACCAATCGTCTGTTTTACAGATCATTCGGCCCTCAAGTATCTGTTGTCAAAGAAAGACGCTAAACAATGGCTTATTCGCTGGATACTCTTACTCCAAGAGTTTGATTTAACAATCAAAGATAAGAAAGGAGTAGAGAATGTGGTTGCGGATCATTTGTCCCGGTTGACTTTTATCGACAACACTGAATCCCAATCCATTAAGGATGAGTTCCCAGACAAACAGCTACTGGCAGTAAGTAGTCTACCTTGGTATGCTGATATTGTAAACTACCTTGTCACGGGTGAAACACCGACTCATTGGTCGAGCCAAGACAGAAAACGGTTCCTCTCGTTCGCGCGTCATTTCTTCTTTGATGACCCATACCTTTTCAAGTACTGTGCTGATCAGGTCATCAGGCGATGCGTCCCCAATGAGGATATAACCGTAATTTTAGCATCATGCCATTCTGAGGCATGTGGTGGCCACTTCACGTCACAAAAGACCGCACAAAAAGTCCTACAGAGCGGTTTTTACTGGCCCACAGTCTTCAAAGATGCATATTCCTTTTGCAAGACATGCCAACGCTGTCAAAAGCTTGGAACTATTTCTAAAAGGAATTCTATGCCTTTAACCCCTATCATCACAATTGAGATATTTGATTGTTGGGGCATAGATTTTATGGGTCCATTTCCCAAGTCTAATAACTGTGAATACATACTCCTTGCTGTAGAGTATGTATCGAAATGGGTAGAAGCGATACCAACGAGACGAAATGACCACAGAACGGTCATGTCATTTCTAAGAGAGCATATCTTGTCTCGTTTTGGTACTCCGAAAGCTTTACTAAGTGACCAAGGCAAGCATTTCTGCAATAGGCCCTTGGAGTCACTTCTCAAGAAATACGGAGTCCATCATAAAATCGCTCTTGCCTATCATCCACAGTCAAATGGGCAAGCAGAATTGGCTAACTGAGAAATCAAGCACATTCTCGAAAAGACGGTTAGCTCCAATCGAAAAGACTGGGCATACAAATTGACTGACGCGTTATGGGCATACTGTACTGCCTATAAGACGAATCTTGGTATGTCCCCGTATAGATTGGTTTACGGGAAAGCTTGCCACCTTCCTGTTGAAATTGAACATAAAGCTTACTGGGCAACACGCTCATTGAACTTTGATATTCAAGAGGGAGGTCAGCTACGCAAGCTCCAACTTGCAGAGCTAGAGGAAATACGACGAGATGCGTATGACTCTGCAAGTTTGCATAAGGAAAACTTGAAGGCTCGCCACGATCGTATGATTTTTCGTAAATCATTTGAGCCGGGGCAGAAAGTTTTGCTGTATGACTCTCGCCTCCACCTTTTCCCAGGAAAGCTCCGTTCCCGTTGGACAGGCCCGTTCATCGTAAAAACTGTTTTTCCACATGGGGCGGTTGAGATTGTCAATCCAAAGAACGATGATTGTTTCAAGGTCAATGGCCAAAGATTGAAACCGTTCTTGGAGAACTTCCACACTGAAGTTGAGCACATCCAGCTGGATGAGCCCAGCTATTCTCACACTTAAAAATCCAAAGTGGAGTTCCAAATTGTTGTTGTATTTCTTTTCTTTCCTTGCATTTTAGTTTCTCTCTTTTGTTTTTAAGTTTTCGTTCGTTATTTCGTGTTTGTGATCTAGTTCTAATCCATTATACCCTAAACCACTCTGTTGCAGGTGCATAGATGCGAGGTGATGATGTTCATTCTATCGGTTCTTGGGCTGATTCAGAATGTCGTTGTGGCACTTGGACTGAGGGTGAACTCACACCCTGCCCCTTGCTTCATCAAGATCCGGAAGCTCATTCTCTCATTGATGCTGCTCAAGGGTACATTCCATACCCACCAGCCCTCCTGGACATCAATCCATACGAAAATATGGGATTTCAGGATGACGAGGATGTGGATGAGGAAGAAGACCTGTACATGGGAAGAATGGTGGATGATGCACTCATGGCACAATGGGAAAATGATGATATGTGGGAGCCATGGGAAGATCATGACCTCCAGGATGTCGTCCCAGACCGCCACAATGCCGTCTTTGTTTTCGTGGATGATTTCCTTGTTCCTGAGTTGGTCCCATACCGCTATGTGCACCCGAGCTTCCTGCTATTCAGGCTCCAATGCCCCTTACCAGCCAGTGCATTTTGGGAACCTATGCCAATAGTGAGGTTGGAACTTGTCACATTTCTTTGTATTTTTTGTTTCTGTTCATTGTTTTTCTTTTCGTGTTAATCCGTGTTGCTTGTGTTCTATTATTTTAACATCGGTTTGTTGTCTTTTGTCCAGGATTGTCACTATGTTTCTAAATGGTATTTCGGTATTCCTTCCACATCAACTGGTGCATGGTCTTGGGCCCTACATAAGGCCTCCACACACTCCGTCGCGAGAGGACAGTCCGTTGCGCAATTACACTCCTTTATCCTTGTCTCCATCCGGATCACCTCTTGCATGGGCTTTCAATTCTTTGGAGACGCCAGACTTGTTTGATGATGTCCTTGCTGCTTTTCGATTGTTCTGGGAAAGGGAATCATCGAGTTTGGACTTCACTTCTGAAAATTCGGCGGGTTATGAAGAGATTGTGGAAGAGGAAATCTTTATACTCGAAGATTAGTGCTGCATTTCAGTTGTTTCTGTTCATTTCATTTTTTGTTTATCAACTGGTGTGTAATCCTTGACAGAATTTTATTGGTTTTTGTTTTATTTTTTTTTTTGGTTTTCTTTAGTTAAATAAAGTCTTAAACACACTTGGGGGTAATAATGTTGCAATTTGGATGCAATTATAAAGTTTTATTTCTATATAAATTGCAATTTTCTATTCTGAGGATGAATTTCTGTCCTACATGCCTGTACTTCAACTGCTTTTTAGTCTCTCTGCATGTCCAGATTTGTTTCTGATAGTTGGGGGTGATGTGGTTCATGTTCCCCATTGAATTCTGAAATTTTTGTGTTCGATCGATCGAACCCTTTCCGATCGATCGAAACCTGGATGTTCAAGCGCTTGCATTTTCTATTCAATCGATTGGGGGATTTGCTTTCGATCGATCGACCATAGTTCGATCGATCGAACGAAGCTTTTAAACGAGGAGTCATCAGCACACCTCTTCAGTTCCCTCACTCTCACACACTCAAGCGCTCAAACTCAGAGGAGGAGGGCGACTCGGCGAATTTTGCGTCATTGCACATCAATTAGACGCCTAGATCACCCCTCCATTCATCCTCATCCTCTCCTGATCATCTCCACCTCCCACCGTGTGTTTCCACACCGAGGTAGGACCCACGAGCTTTTGTTACTTTCTTGTTGTTAGAAAAATCCCAAGGGGGTGTCCCCTTGGTCTTAGATTTTCACTACCGGATCCTTTCGTTGTTTCTTTTTTTTCGATTCTGCGATCGCTGCACATCGCTGTACTCGATTGCTTTAACTGACTTCGAGCGATCGAAGAGGCACTGTTCGATCGATCGAACATAGATCAAGCAATCGAAGAATATGAAAGTTCGATCGATCGAATATTGTTTAAGCGATCGAAGCCCCACAGTGCGATCGATCGAACCCAGTTCAATCGATCGAACTCAAGCAGTGGCAGTTTTATTTCTTTTTCTCCCCGTTCTTATTCGTGTCATGTTGTGTCTTATTTTCAGGGCTGCCACGATGAATCTAGTGACGGGCTACCATAAGTCCAAGCCCCTCAGCCTTATTATACCAGATCCGGTACCCGCACATGGGTTCCGGAATGACGAGGACAGGCTATGGTACGAGCGGCATTTTCAGACGCGGATGGTGATGATCGAGCGCCCTATTGAGTATGTCTGGACAGAGAGCCCATGGTTCCTGGCACGGATCCGCTCTATGCCCCACTGGTTCCATCTCCTTTCATTGGCCAAGAGTGTAAATCTGTCCTGGATTCGAGGTGCGTGCGCGACTATGATCCGCGACCCGGTTGCACCATTCACATACCATGCCTTCTTCCGGAGTCGCCCGTTCATCATCAGTCCCGCTACCGTTTCGGCCGCGTTGGGGGTACCAGAGGTACCAGATTATGTTTGCCCCCACAGGCCTGATGCACCTGAGACCCCACCATCCACCATTATCCGTGAGCTCACTGGAGGTGCCGTTCCGTCTTGGGATGGCGATGCTTTGATTGAGGATCACTTTCTCACAGATGGCTACCACATGATCCACCTGGTCCTCAGCAACTGCCTCCTAGTGACCTCCTATCGAGAGAAGATCGCGGCTTGGTATGCGCGAGTCTTATTTGCAGTGGGGACGGGACAGCCGGTTTGCATACCACGCCTCTATATTGATTTTATGGTCCACCCCACCCGTTTTATCTCGTCCAAGAAGCACCTGAAGGGTGCTTGGGCTATTCACAGGGTTATGGCTGATGCCGGTTTCCCCGAGCTTGCTGGAGATGATGTTCGCCCTTCCCCCCGCCGTTTCAGCGAGGCGACGGCTCGCCGCTCCGACGGTCAGAAGAGAAAGCGAAAGGGAAAAGGGAAATCACGGGTGAGGGGGAAGAAGAAGAGGCGTGGTGGGACGGACACGGAGGCGGGAGCTTCAGGGACACCCACCGAGGTGGAGGAGCTTGATTCCGATGATGATGAGGATGATCCGGTTGCTGCGGTTCGGCAGTTTGAGCTGCGACAGCGGTCGCAGACTCAGGCCCAGGGAGAGTCTTCTTCCTCTGTGCCTCTCCCGACGGTTCACGAGCTGCTATTGGAGGAGAGAGAGGCCAGGATTAGACTTGAGGGCTGGATGGACCATCTGCAGACCTTGCTGGAGTCCATATTGGTTCATATTGGGGTTGATCCGGCTGTCCACTCTACTCAGCATCCATCGATGGCCCCGTCTGCACCACCTACTACTGATCCATCATCTTCTGCTGTCCCGGATTCTGCTGCTGCCGATCCTTTTTCCTCAGCTGCTGCCGATCCATCTGCTGCTGCCCCTGCTACTACCCTGTTGCCACCTGCTCCCATCGACATCCCTTCTGATGTAGCTGATGATGCGCCTTCCGGTGTTGATTAGTTTTAGTTGGGGAGGTGGTGTTTATGTGTTTTTGGTTAGTTATTGTACTGATTTTGGTTATGGTTTTGGTTGGTTGGATATGTTGGTTGTTTTGGTTGGACTATTTGGTTGGGTGGTTCTGTATGGACATTATTTATCACTGTTTTTATTTTATTCTGTTCCTATTACAGTGGTTTAGATTGTTTGGATCATGGTTTTTATCGTGTTACTTTTATCTATTGATCCTGGTTGTTTTGGAGATTGTGTTCTACTTTTCTATGCTAGGTTGCTATGCTTGCTATCATCAATTTGCTCCATACAGGTGATACCCATCTATTTTATTTATTGAAAATCAACTTCTGGGGACTTTGTTGTTTTCAGTTGGGGGTAGGAGATAATAGATAGGTATACACCCGTAATGATCAGGTTTTGCACTTGGATATGTTTTAAATTTAATGAGAACACAGTCTGTTAAAATTTTGAAAATTTTTATTATTGATTCGTATTGATAGAATAACTCTGAATAATCTCTCCTGCTTGTGAATTAGACAATGACACATTTGTAGTATTCTCATCTTTTTATGGATTAAATCCACGCGTTTTCTGTATCACTGAAATGAATTGCATTTGTGAAGCTATTATGTACCCAATACTTTTGCGCACTAATTGGCAGCTATGTAGAAAACCTGAAAGTTGAGTTAATATGAATATTGTGCGAGAAGAACAGGTAGTGGAAGCTAATAACCCTTTGTGAGCTATTGAGCTAATCGTCATTTCTGAGGGGATTCTCATACATTGTCGAATGGTCTTTCTTGCATATACTTGGTGAATTCGTTGTTAAGTCTCAGTTTTCTTTAAAAGTTTTGACTGCTTGTTAGAGGAGAACGTTCAGGATTTACCAATTACACTCAATGAACACTTAAGTGCTAAAAATTGAAAGTTGAGAAAATGATTCAAGCCATCGTTTACCCATTCTTTTGCCTGATATAGCTTTCACTTACATTCATTGAATTGTTTCATCCCTGATCCCACACCAATTAAATATTTCCAATGTAATCACAAGAATCCAAATCCTTGATCTATACCTTGACCTCATTGAGCCGTTTGATATATTTGTTGAGAATGAGTCATCAAAGTATGTGAAATGGAAGGAAGTAGTTGTGGGACGTTCTATTATTATATATATAAAAAAAAATAAAAAATAAATAAATAAAAAAATAAAAAAATGATGAATGAAGGAGAAGAGAAAAAGAGCATATGAAATGAATGGGAGATTGGGTGGAGAAAAGAATAAAGAATAAAAAGAGAAGTTGAAATTCCATCACATACTAAAAAGCACACTCTTCTCTACAACATTCCCACCTACTAAATCAAAGCCGCAATTCAAAGTCTTGAAGATTCTCAACAATTGATTTGAACATGGAAGTGTGAGTTGAGTTATCCACGGTATTTCGCTCCTCTAGTAAGTAGTGTTCCATTCATGAGACTATACACTCTTAAATGTCCGTATTTCATAGAGTCAAGTATGAAAGCATTAGCACTTAGAATATCATCCTTATCAAAGCTTTCATACGATGTGCGATCATTGTAAAGCAAGTTTCTGAGAGACGTTCTTTTTGAGTGTGACCAATGTGAGAATTGAGCTAGAACTGCAAGTTTTTCAAGGTACAATAGTCTAGATAACTCTTAATAGGGTTGGACGCATAGTTGTTAAATTCACACACACACGGGTGCATGATGGTAATACATTTGTTATATTTTACTTGGTGATATAGGGGAGCATGTGGATCTCTTTCATGGGTTGATAGAGGATAGTATATTATTGTAGAGCTGAATTAACAGTTTAATGGAAGGGGGAATTCTACAAGTTATTCTAAGTCTTTTTGAGCTTAAAATTGGAGAATTTTGTGGGTATATTCACTGCAAACCCTCACGAGACAACACTCGTCCACTAGGGGGAACCTAGGGGTTTAACGGCTTGTTGCATTCACTAAATGCAACCGCGATTCCTGCGAAAGTGAGTTAGGATCTTTCTTTCTATTTTAGTTTAGGATTGTTTTTAGTTTTCCTTTATTTTCTTAGTCGTGGTAGTATTAGTTTAGGAGTTTTTTATTTTATTTTATTTTCGCTTTATCGCTAGGGACTAGCAATAAGCTAGTTGGGGGTTGTGCAAAGCGGGGGTATTTGTAAAATACAACCGCGCTAAAAGGAAGAATTGTATTAGTTTTTATCACAACTTTCCATTTTATCTGCAATTTGCATTGCAAGGCTAATTTTCATACAATATGATTAATCTATGATAAGTTGTATTGTTTTAGCTGCTGTTTGTGCAGATCACTGCTGTATGGATTAAACAGATGAACATCAGGATAAATGGAATGCTGGAATGAAAACAAAAGAAGTCAAAGCTGGAATTTGGAGTTCGATCGATCTAACCCAGTTCGATTGATCGCGCGTTCGATCGCTTATAGAGTGTTGAAGCGCTTGAGGCTTAAGGGTTCGATCGATCGAGAGCAGTTCGATCGATCGAACGTGGTATTTCCAGTAACATTCGTGTGCGCAGCAGATGCGGGGTTTTAACCCTAGTTTTTTAGGTTTCTTATATATATGTGTATTGTATACGTCCAGGAGGATGCCCACATTTTTAGTTTTCCAGTTTTAGAGAGAGATAGAGGTTTTGTGCTTTGTTTTGTAGGTTTTTCATTGAAGTTTACTTTGTGCATTGGATTTCTATAGTTTAATACAAGTACTCTGCGTTCCAGGTTATTTATATACTGTCCATTTACATTCTGCACTTTGTAGTCGTAGTTTAATCGTTCATCTTGTAGTATTACATGCTAGATACTTTCAAAACCATAGTTTTTATAGTTTCCATGAAAAACTCGCAACCAAACAAGGCTTTGATGTTTTCTTACGTTAAATATCAATCTGTGACACTCCAGACGATGTCTGAGTAGTCCCAGGTTGGGAGAACACGATGAAACAGTGATCTCCAGCTTCTGCCATGCAGCAGAATAATCGCTGTGTTCGATCGATCGGAGTTAATTCGATCGATCGAACCAGAGACAGTCAAGCGATCGAAGCCATTTCGATCGATTGAGGGATGAAGGTCTTCGATCGATCGAAAGCGCATAGATCGATCGAACTCCCTGATTCTTGAGGATGTTCCCTGCAGTATTCCAGGACCTTTTGTTTTAGGATTTGTTATCATTCTGTCCCAAAAATGCTCAGTTTGTCAAAACAGTTTTTAAAACTAAGGCCCTAAGGCATTTTCTTTCAATATATTTTGCAAACCACCTTCAATGCTAACACCATTGAGGGTGCGAGTCTTAACTATTGGATTAAACCGCTTTCACGTATTTTAATTTAACTGTGATGATATGGTCCCGGTCATGAAAGGGCCATGGATTCTCCATCTTTAGAGGAATATGAAAAACTGTGGGTAATGTACTCCTTCGTGCTTCAAGGCAAATGCATGGTAGATAGTTAGATTACTGTGGATTCGTGTAATCCCAACACTTTCTTCTTAAAGTTAAACATCCTAATTTAGTGTACTGTTTCAACTAGCTAGTTAGATCGTTAATTTAATCTTAATTATCTTCATTAGTAATCTTAGTTTGTGGAACTGTGTGTTCCGCACCATTGTTTAATCTTATTCATTTTATTTTGCTTTCTTTTGAGGTTAGTCTAATTCAATAGGTCAACACCTTCCCTGTGGGATCGACCTGGTCTTACCAGTTACTACTTGCACGTCTACCTACACTTGGGTATTGCACAAGAGCGCACAGAAAAATTCTCGTGTCATGTCACGTTCTTAGGGCATGTGATATCTAAAGAGGGCATTTCTGTGGACCCATAAAAGATTGAAGCTGTTATAAATTGGTCGAGACCGATAAATGTGTCAGAGATTTGAAGTTTCTTGGGATTAGCTGGATATTATAGAAGATTTGTCAAAGACTTCTCTAGAATTGCAACTCCAATGACAAGACTAATGAGGAAAGATGTATTGTTTGAATGGAATAGGGAGTGTGAAGATTGTTTCTTAGCATTGAAGGAGAAGTTAACAACGATACTAATACTTGCAATTCCGACTAGTATCGGAAATTTCAAAATTTACAGTGATGCTTCTCACCAAGGCTTAGGATACGTTTTGACACAAGATGACAAGGTAATAGCCTATGCTTCAAGGCAGTTGAGATCTTACGAAAAGAACTATCCGACTCATGATTTGAGTTAGCGGCAGTAATCTTTGCTTTGAAGATTTGGAGACACTATTTGTACAGGGAGACATGTGAAATATTTAACGACCACAAAAGTTTAAAGTACTTGTTCACTCAGAGAGATCTTAATATGCGATAAAGGAGGTGGTTGGAACTCATGAAGGATTACGATTTAAAAATTCAGTATCACCTTGGGAAAGCGAACTTGGTCGCTGATGCCTTAAGCCGAAAGTCGTCAGAAAATCTAGCTTAAGCCTTAACTGCAAAACAGGAACTGGTGAAAGAAGTGGAACAATTGAAACTTGAAGTTATTCCTAGAATTGAATGTGGTTTAATGGTTGTGATTATGGCATAGCCGAGTTTAATTAGTGAAATCAAGGCTAACTAGCTTTTAGACCCAGAATTCAAGAAAGTTGTAGACGAGTTACCTGAGGGTAGAAGGCCAGAGTTCAGCTTTCAAGATGGTGTTTTGAGATACATCAACTATTTATGTGTTCCTAATGTTGGAGATTTGAGAGGTAATGTTATGGAAGAAGATCATAATATAAGATATTCAATACATCCGGGTAGTACCAAAATGTACCGAGACTTGCGAGAAATTTATTGGTGGAGTGGTATGAAGAGAGAAGTAGCGGAATTTGTATCTAAATGTATGACATGCTAAAAAGTGAAAATGGAACATCAACGACTGGGAGGAGAACTGCATCCTTTAGAAATACCAGAATGGAAGTGGGAGCATATTATAATGGATTTTGTATCGGGATTTCCAAAATCTCAGAAGTCAACTGATAGTATCTGGGTTATTGTCGATCGGTTGACTAAGTCAGCCCATTTTCTACCTATAAAGACCAAAGATGCATCGAAACTTACAGAGATTTACATTTGGAAAAATATTCGACTTCATGGAGCACCAGTTTCGATAGTGTCAGACCGTGACACTCGATTTGTGTCTTGATTTTGGGAGAGCTTACAGAGAGCTATGGGGACGGCTTCACATTTTAGTACTACGTTTCATCCCGAGACCGATGGTTAGTCCGAAAGGGTGATTCAGATTTTGGAAGATATGTTGAGGGTATGTGTTATGGATTTCAAGGTCGATTGGGAGACCCATTTGCCTTTAATCGAATTCTCTTACAATAACAGTTTCCAAACTAGCATTGCAATGGTGCCTTACGAGGCATTGTACAGAAGAAAGTGTAGATCACCGATTTGTTAGACAAAAGTTGGTGAAAAATAGCTTTTGGGACCGGGGATAGTACAAATTACTACCGATAAGATTAGATTGATTAAACAGCGGTTGCAAACGACTCAAAGTCGTTATAAAAGTTATGCAGATACGGGTAGAAGACTGTTGGAATTTGAAGTGGGTGACTATGTGTTTCTGAGCCAATTTGCGGCAGTCACGGGTTGCCGCTGCGACAGTCTGTGGACTGCCGGACGGCATTCCGTGAATGCCGTGAGTTTTATCAAGTGCCGCAAAAAATGAATTTTTACAAAATAACGGCAGTCCCTGGAGTTGTCAGCGGCATTCATTGAGTGCCGCATCGGCATTCAGGGAATGCTGCAACGGCAATCACTGAGTGTCGTTCTGGCATTTAATGAATGCCGCTTCCATCTCCAGTGAGTGCCGCGTTTTAGTAACAGATAGCTGTGAGACAACACATTTTATACTATCAAAATGACACTTGAATTAGGGTTTTTAGTCTTGAAATGACTGAAATACCCCTTTAAAATTGTCTATAAATAGAGGATGAATATTCACTTGCAAGGAGAGAGATTTTCTTTGAATCTAGAGGTTATATAAATGTTCTTCTTGCCTTTATCTTCACAATTAGGAGCGAGTTTAGAATAGTTTAAAGAAAGAGTTGTGTGAATTAGTGTAGAAGAGCTTGATTAGTCTTTGGAAGTCCTCCAAAATCACCAAGTTGAGGATACTTTGGAGGTAAACTCTCGCATAATTAGCCTTTGTTCAAATTAATTATAGTATGCATTGAGTTTCTTTAGTTTCCTTTTTCTTATTTTTTTTTGTGTTCATCCCTTGGATTCATAAGACTTTCAATGTCTTACTTGAATCTCTTGGTTTGAATTCCCTTAATATCCTTGTAATCTTGTGATTCATAAGGGGACTAAGGTTGATACTAGGATGTTTAGCATAATAGACTTAAACCTATCTACATGGTTTGAGGTTTGTTATGATTAAGTTTCATGAAGTTCTTCCATACCTCTTTGAAACTTACAAATCTACAATGACCACCAAATGGTAGGAGAATTAGCTTTAGACAAGCCCAATTCCATGGCTTACTTGTCTAAGTTGATAGGAATGAAGTAAATTAACCCAATGAGCAGTGAGTTTACAATCTGTTTTTGATCATAGATTTTTAGCCGAACATCGAACCGTTCGAATGGAATGAAACCAATGAGAAAGTGTTTATAACTCAAAGTCCTACCACTGTAATTTTTTATAAGGTAGTTTTATGCTTTGGGTGGTTTGATCAAGGGTTTTGTGGAACAACCATAATCTGTCTAGAGTTTTCGAACAGTAATACTCTTTTGAAATAAGCAAATCAGAACCTTAATCAAGTACTTGTGACCCAAAATAAATTTTTCTAAGTGGATTAATGTGTTAGGAAGCTACCCTAAAAAGAACAAAGCATTTCCGATTTGTTTGCTATTTTTAGAAAATTGTGCAAGAACTCTAAACAGAAGGTTGTAGAATCCTTAGTGATGTCTGGTTTTTGTCCAATTCCTGGAGATCTAACCGTTGAAACTTTGATTTCTTTTTTGGGTTAAAAACTAGACACACAGAGGCATCTTGTGTCCAAAAGTCACCAAGATCAAACCACGGGAACCATGCTTTTTTTTTATTTGAATTGATGATCTGTTCTCAGCAATTTCCAGAATTCTGTAATAATTTTGATCAATCTTATAAACAATGGCTTAGATGATATTTTCATGAGTTAAGGTTCAAACCATGTTTCAATAACGATTAGTTAAGCTTGAATTTAAAGTTTAAAGTGACCTAGATCAATAAGTATTTCATGTTTACATTCATCCATGTGACTCGACATTTATAGTTAGGATTCATTTGCTTTAGGTTAATTACATTTGATAGATTTAGGTTAGAGGCTTAGGATCATTATTCAAATTTTACGTGCTATATATCATGTGGACTAATCCTTGTTTTGTAGCGCTAATGAGGTATGACTTTTCGACTCTCCCTTAGCTTAACTGTTCTTTGATTTTATCGATTTTATGACTTCATGCGCGACACATTAGAATTAGGATCTTGCCTTATGTGAATACATTTGATTAGAGACTCTTTTCTAGGATTTTCTTTCATTTATTTTCATTGCACGTTTAATATCACGGTTGGATCCCGGGTAAGTTCTCTTGTTCTCTATTGCATATCATATCGCTTGCTACTTGAGTTATGTGATTTTTGAATGATATTTTATCACTTGCAATCTTGCACCCTTTAGACATGCTTTTGTAATGTATATTTATACATATGTATTAATTGAGGACATGCTTAGATTATAAATTCGATTAAAAGGATGTTAAGTAGAGGCCTATCGCGAGATAGGATGAGAAAGGGTGTTTTAGTCTGATGGGCTCCTTCCCTTCTCATTCCATAATCCTCGGACCTAGTTTAAATCTTTGATTTCGCAAAAAGATCAGTTCCCTTTTGAAATGGTTTCTTAGTTTTCCTTTGAAAAATTAAGTGGCGTCTCATTTGTTTTGAATTTGAAAATTTAAAAGAATTATAAAAGAAAAGCTGTGGGTAAAAGAAAGAAATTTGCAATATCCACAATCTGGCGACTCTGCTGGGGATCAAACCCAGAATCTCTAGTTTCGCAGACCAGAAATTTCTAGGATTAGACTTGAAAACATCCTCTTAATCAAATTAATTAATCTTTGTGTGCCTGTTGCATTTCACTTGCATATCCAACCAGTGATTGCACGAAACTATGACCTTGGAGACTCGGGGCAACCCGGTCGGTCAAGTCATCATGGGACTGTGTGATCACCCTTGATCTCGTACCATGTGTTGGTATATGAAGCATCCTATCGAGTGTGTGTCAAGGGTCCCTTGTTTGTCCAAAATCCAGCTTTTGCATAGTAGCTTCCATAGAACCTTTCTAATCTTAGGAAATCAATTCTTGATTAAGATTATATGCTAGGAAGTTTTGTATGCCCGAAAGGGATTACTTGAGATGATGACGATGCTTGCTTCATAAAAGATGTATAATCTCTTAATCACTTTTTGAGCAATTCCTCTTCATGTCCTATGACATTTGAGAAACATGCCGAATCTTGATTATAAGATTACATCTCTTATATCATTTTTAGATAAGCATCATTGACCTTGTATGTATCTGAAATCATGAAAAGTACGGTGATAATCCGATCATGTGATCCTTCTACCCGAAGAATTTTAAATCCATCTTTAAAAGCAAACGGATTTTTGCCATCTTTATTCCAAAAGTTTTCAATCGCTTTTTCGAAAAAAATCTTTGGAGTTCACTTTTTGATTAAAACTCCAAACTAACCTTTGTTAAGGTACATTTTCACATGATCAAGTTCTAAGGAAAAATCCAAAATTTTGGGAAGTGTTTTTGGAAGAAATGCCCTTCAAATGAATTTCAAAGCAAAGTTTCAACTCAATCATCTTTATCCTCATTTTTAAATAAAAGGTTCAAAATCCTTGAGAATCGTTTTTGAAAGATCTCATCACTTAAAGAAATGCTTTTTCAAATGCATTTTGAATTTTTTTTTTTGAATATCCAACCTTTGAGAGGGTAGTGAGGTCACAATGAAAGGAGCAGTTGGCGCACTTGACATGAGCGAGGATCTAAAAGGAAGCAGATAAAAAGTTTTTAAAAGAAATTTTTTTTTTCAAAATTTGTTGTAGGGGCGAAAATAGCACCAAGACAAAATCAAGCCTGGTTTAGGGATCCCACAACGAGGCTGGTAAGAAGAGACGACGCTGACATGGCTGAAGAAAGGAACAACGAGGAAATACCCGGGTTAAGAACACTGGTAGAACACTAAGGCTAGGCTAATCACTAAGGCCGGGACACCAAGAAAGCCATACCAGCTACCGAAGGATTCAACAATCTGTACTTTGGAGGGTCAGCCGGAAAAAAGTAAAATAGAACAGTCAGACTGGTGGGTTCAAGGGAGTGACAGTCGAGGCGTGAGCCAGGTAGAAGACGATCTTTGGTACGAGAGCGATAAAGAAACATAGATGGTGGAGGATACTTTGAAAGTTGATTCAGAAGTTGACAATCTGTGGGTAAGGGAAGAAGTCAGTCATTTAACTCGATCGGGCAGACACTTTAAACCACATGAGCTAGAGGAAGATCATCCGGGGAGAGAATTGGACAAGGGAAAAGGGAAAATGAACGAAGAAGAGGAAGAAGACAGGGTTCTAAAGCAGATGAAGAAAACTCAGGCCAATATCACCATTTGGGGGTTACTGATAGCATCAAAATGCCACAAGCAGGCAGTGTTGGACGCCCTAAACCAATCTGATGTTCCCATCAACATAGCACCGGAAGATATTGTAGGAATGATTAGCAGAATCCCGACCTTGGCTATTACCTTTTCTTTAGATGACATACCCCCTGGAGGACCCATTCATAACAAGCCGTTGTACGTCACTATCGAATGTTTGGGGAACACCGTACCCGCTTGTCTCGTTGACAACGGGTCTGCTCTGAATGTATGCCCCTTCCGAATAGCCAAACAGATGGGCTTAGATTAATTGTCCTTCGTACTGTCCCAGCAAAAGGTCAGGGCGTATGACAACACTCAGAGAATGGTCATGGGCATCATCTTTCTTAACCTCGTTATTGGACCAGTGGATAAAGAAGCTGAATTCCAAATCATTGATATCCCCGCCTCCTTTAATCTACTAATAGGGAGGCCATGGTTGGATAGCTTGGGTGCCATACCGTCCACCATTCATCAAAAGGTTAAATATGTTTGGAAGAGCAAAGTCTGCGACATCCTCGAGGACAGCTAGGTTCGTTCGTCTGAAGCTTCGTCGACATGATTGAGGAGGAAAAGCCAAAAGAATTCCTGCCACTTTACTTTGACCAATACGCAAGCCCGTTGGTCGCAGGGATCATGAGGAAAATGGGTTTCTTTCCAGGTTTGGGGTTGGGAAAGAACCACCAAGGCCTGCCGGAGTTTCCAAAAATCCCTACTCAAACTCACACTCACGGTCTGGGGTACCAACCATCCAAGAAAGGGCAAAAAGAAATGAAGAAGGCCGTCAATGCGTCATTAGACCCTTACCTAAAGACGCTCAATGGATATTTTATGAAGGAAGGAGAAGATTTCCCCTTTTGCGGCTTCCCAGAACCATGGGTGGACTAGAAAGATAAGTGTTTGAAGCCAGGGTTTGAGATTTTCTTTTCCCATGAGTTTTCTGCATATGAAGATCCATACTTGCAGATGCCTGCCAAGTCGGTTACTGCCAAGGATTGGATTGGTGCGCTAGACGGCTCTGTCATGAAAGATCTATTTGGCGAAGGGAGCACAGAAGTTATGAAAGCGGGTCATAGAAAGGCCGAAGATGAATACGTTGAACGTCTGGTGGAGGAGGTAGCCGAGAGTGAGAAAGATGAGGAAGATCAGAGGAAGATTGACAAAGGAGGGGCCGAGAAAGAAGAGATGGAGGAAATTACCAAGACAGTGGATCTGGAAGAATGCTTCATCACCGATCTGGGAGAAGAGAACAAGAAAGAGTGGGTTTTTGAGTCTAGTGATAGGTATCCCCCACACTAGAGTCTGTAATGGCCCAAATAAGGTGTCTTTCAATTTCCATGTCTGTTGTAATCACTCCAAAGAAAATCGATGAAAGCATGACTGATTCTGCCTACTTGAATGCACTTAATGAATGTGATGAATGTGATGATCATGAAATACCCGTTGAATTGCAAAAATTAATTGAAAAAGAAAAAGAATCTACATGTAAAATCATTGAGGAGACTCTAACAATTAATCTAGGAAATGAAAATAATCCTCAAAATGTCTTTATCAGCTCTACACTTGGCAAAGAAGAAAGCGAAGAATTAATCAAACTATTAAGTGAATTCAAAGATGTTTTTGCATGGTCTTATAATGATATGCCGGGCATTGATCCAGAGATAGTCCAACACCACATCCCCGTTTTCCCAAATTCGAAACTAGTAAAACAAAAATTGAGGCGAATGAGGCCTGAATGGGCACTCAAAGTCAAAGAAGAAGTTGAAAAGAAGTTAAGAGCCGGATTTTTAATGGTCACCGAGTATCCAGAATGGATCGCCAATATAGTGCCTATCCCTAGAAAGGACGGTCGGGTTAGGGTTTGCGTTAATTTTTGAGACCTAAACAAAGCAACCCCTAAAGATGATTTCCCTTTACCACATATCGACGTCCTCGTTGATAACACCGCCGGGCATGAGCTTCTGTCCTTCATGGATGGATTCTCTGGCTATAACCAGATCCTCATGGCACCAGAGGATAGAGAGAAACCCACTTTTATCACGCCACGAGGAACATACTGCTATAGGGTGATGCCATTTGGGCTCAAGAATGCAGGAGCAACGTATCAGCGAGCCGCTACCACGTTATTGCACGACATGATCCATGAAGAGGTGGAAGTGTATGTGGACGATATGATTGTGAAATCTAAGGAGAGGAGAGGGCACTTGGAAGCTTTGAGGAAGTTTTTTGGGAGGTTAAGGGAGTTTAGGATGAGACTAAACCCACAGAAATGTACCTTTGGGGTCACCACTGAAAAATTGTTAGGATTCCTTATTACTCAGAGGGGAATTGAAGTAGACCCGACCAAGATAAAAGCCATAGTCGAAATGCAGCCACCCAAGAATGAAAAAGAGCTGAGGGGGTTCCTGGGCAAAATACAGTTCATAAGCCATTTTATCTCAAAACTCACCATGACCTGCGACCCGCTATTTAAACTACTCAGAAAAGGAGAGAAGTTCAAGTGGAATACCTTGTGTTAGAAAGCCTTCAATAAAATCAAAACCTTCCTCCAAAACCCACCTGTCCTGTCACCACCCTCACCCGAAAAGCCTCTGCTGCTATACCTTTCTGTGACCGAGGATTCAATGGGATGCATACTGGCCCAAGAAGGAGAAGAAGGGCACGTAGAAAGGGCCATTTATTATTTGAGCAAGAGGATGACTGGATACGAGTTAAAGTACTCACCCTTAGAGAAAGCATGTTGGGCTTTAGTCTGGTGTACCCATCGCCTTAGGCATTATATGTTAGCCTTCCCCGTGATCTTAATCTCCCGAATGGACCCGCTCAAATACCTATTTGAAAAACCCGCCTTGACCAGTAAGATTTCCTAAGGGACCATGATGCTAGCCGAGTTTGATATCAGATATGTCACCTCCAAATCTGTCAAAGGAAGAGCCATCGCCGAGTACCTAGCTGACCTTGCCGTAGAAT
Organism: Hydrangea macrophylla; assembly: GCA_033977485.1. Lineage (NCBI taxonomy): Eukaryota > Viridiplantae > Streptophyta > Magnoliopsida > Cornales > Hydrangeaceae > Hydrangea > Hydrangea macrophylla. Next base: position 38,992,850 of record CM066992.1, read on the forward strand.
CTGGGGAGAAAGGAGAATTCAGGCGTCCTGACGAAGGAGTGATGGAGGTAAGGGAGGATTTATGGAGGATGTATTTTGATGGGGCTGCCAATCAACTAGGCTACGAAGTCGGAGTTATCCTTGTAGCACCTGATGAAACCCCTACCCCACTGGCCGTCAAGCTTAAATACAACTCAACCAATAACACAGCGGAGTACGAAGCATGCATAGTGGGAATGGAGGCGGCGCTGGCCTTAAAAGTTGAAAAAGTTGATGTGTTTGGAGATTCCAATTTGATCATATCTCAAGTGCGGGGAGATTGGAGGGTGAAACACGAGAAGTTGAGGCCATACCATGACTATTTGGAGAGTTTGAAAGAACAATTCAAGAAGATATCATTCTACTACCTTCCCCGAGAGGAAAACCAATTGGTCGATTCCTATAACACCCACATTTGTGTTATTGCTTTTGCATTTCATTGTCATGCATGATAATGTGATGTGACGTGTCTTATGACACTTGGTTGAGTGAGTTTTGACTCACGAGTTGATTTGGGTGTCTGCATTAGAGAACCCTTTGAAACTATTGTGATTGAAGATTTATTGTTTGTGAAGTCTCTCCGAGTATGAGACGGTCACTGTGGAACACTTTAAATGTTTATCTGAAAATAAATGTTTACCTGTGTATTTCAATATCTGTATTATTTTCTGTTTTAGAATTTATTTCTGTTGTTAGATTTAGTATCCTGGTGAGGACGAATGAACACGCTATTAATTTGGTAGGCTAATTAGCAACTTCGAAAACGTCATGTAGAAATTCGCGTTTTAGCGACCAAACGAAACTTAGTCGGAAACTTTTATAATTTTGAGGTTTCACTCGTAAAGTTATGAATTAGCTGTGTAGAAAGTTTCAGAGACTGATTAGGAGTTTTGGAAAACTCGTGGGGAGGTAAACGTAATTCCCCGAGATTGTTGCCTATATATAGATAGAGATGAACTTAGATTTTTCATAAGTCTTAACCTAATTTCTAAAAGGAGGCCAAAAGGGGGCTAGAGGGAGATTTAGTTACTTAGAGCTTTGCGACGCCAAACGACGACCTTCTGTCAGTCTGTTTTCTCCCAGATTTCATATTCGAGCTCCTCGAGGTAAGAGCTTCGTTTTGATATATGTTAGGGCCTGTTTGGCTAAGTTTTTCAAAAAGTTATTTTTTAGAATTTTTCATAAAAGTTGATAAATGGAATTCTGATCCATAGGAATTGTACTAGACGGACTTCTGCACGTTCTTTGTGCACGGGTTTTCTTCAGATTGAATTATAGGAGCGTTATTTGGAGGTGAGTGATTCAACTATGTTTTGGAATGATTTCTTGGCATGTATTCATGTTATGTTTGAATAGCATGTATTAATTCTTAGAGATATATTGTGTAGTTCATATTGGGCATTTATATTGATAAGTAGGCTCAATAGCACGGTGATATGTTTTGATTACCGCGAGTATGGTGATATGTATTTGAGCATGTTAAGTTGCTTATGTGGGTCAGAAGGAGCACGTGGTCACCGTGCCATTTTGTGGAGCCGATATAGGCATTAAGGTCGCACGATTGAAGAGAAGAATCGTGGATCTTACCCTTTCGCGTGGACTTATTGGCGAGGAGTCGCGGATTGGGAGTATGGACGGGCACGTGAGTCTCCGGCGACTAGTATGAAATGTAGAGATGTGAATGCGGACATGTTTATCATTCATGTGCATATGTTGTTTTATTCACTAAGCATTAGCTTAAACAAATCGAAATATGTGTGGTTATTCAAATAACCATTGCAGGTATAAATGCTGGCGAGGAATTGCAGAAGTGAGTACGTGGGTTGGGAGTTCGCTTGTGAGGCAACTTGAATGTAAATCTTGTAGTTTTGGGATCCTAGAAATGTTGTAATAAGAATTTGGTTGTTTTAACCCATGTTTAACTTAGTATGATAGAACGGATCTAGAACGTTGTAATAGACTATAACATGTTGTAATTATGTTTGGTAATGCTTTAATACAGTTAAGATTACTTTGGAGTGCTTTTGGAAGTGTGTGGTTGATCCTTGGTTGATGTTAGAAAGCTTTTAAACTTGAAATGCTGCAGAATGTGCTGCTGTCAGGGGAGCAGTCGACTGACCCATGCTTCAGTCGACTGGATCCTAGTATCTGTTAGCTACTGCTTCTTATTATGGCAAAAGCAGTCGACTGGACCCCGCCTCAGTCGACTGGACCCCAAGTCTCAGTCGACTGGAATTGCTATTAAACCCTTTTGAAAACTCCCTGCCTTCTTCCGTCGACTGAGCAGTCGACTGAGCAGTCGACTGAACCTCTGGTTTTAAAATGTGTTTTGTTTTTCCGCTGCGTGTGTTCTTCAAACCTAATTTTGGGAACGTTAATGAATTGGTTTAGCCTTGGTGGCGTGCCACGGGCTCTGGTTCCGCTATTGTGGGACCGGGCTGTGATAATTCCCTTGCAACCCTGGCATCAATGATACAGATCCCCTCAGGGGTCACGATGGTCCCATTATCCATGGAAATCAGAAATCAACCCTCATTTGAGACAGTCACGGCTATAGAAGACGAGGGGGAAATGCCGTGGTATGTGGATGTGTGGAATTTCATTAAAGAGGATACCCCGAAGGAGCCTCAGAAAAGGACAGAAAGGCAATTCGAAGGTTCTCAGCCCAGTTCGTGATCTATGCAGATAAGCTATGAAAAAGGTCATACACAGGGTACAATTTAGAATGTCTATATGGAAAAGAGGCCAAAAGAATGATGGAGGAAATAAATGAAGGAGTCTATGGGCCCCATATGAATGGGCATATTCTGGCAAAGAAGATCATTCGGCAAGGATATTATTGGACGACTCTGGACAAAGATTGTTGTGAGTATGTCAGAAGATGCCACAAATTCCAAATCCACGCCAATCTAATGCATACCCCGCCTTCCAGCTCTATAGCATGACCACACCTTGGCCTTTCTCTGTTTGGGGCATTGATATCATCGGTGAAATGGTTCTGAAGGCATCTAATGGGCATCGATATATGATCGTGGCGATAGACTACTTTACTAAATGGGTGGAGGCCGCATCGTACGCTACATTAAAGGCTAAGGATGTTGTGAGCTTCATCGAAAAGAACATAATCTGCAGGTATGGGGTCCCCAATGAGTTCATCTCAGATCATGGTAGCCATTTCCAGGGAGAAGTTATCCTGCTTTTGGAAAAGTACAGGATCACCCGCCATCAGTCCTCTCCATATAGGCCTCAAACGAACGGAGCGGTAGATGCAGCTAATAAGAATGTTAAAGCAATCTTGGGGAAAACAACAGATACATACAAAGATTGGCATGAGAAGCTACCGTTTGCACTGTGGGGGTACCGGACCTCTATAAGGACTTCTACATGAGCTACACCTTATTCGCTGGTTTACGGTATGGAGGTTGTTCTCCCAGTCGAGGTAGAGATACCCTCTCTTAGGGTTTTGGCAGAATGTGAGATCACCGAATTAGAATGGATACGAGGAAGGTATGAGGAGTTGATGTTGCTCGATGAGAAGAGGTTGGCTGCAATAAACCATACTCGTGGATATCAGAAGAGGATAGCTCGTGCTTTCAACATAAAGGTCCGCCCCAGAAAGCTTACTGAGGGCGACCTGGTCCTCAAAGAACTGAAAGTGCCCGTTTATAAACCCAGAGGAAAATTCAAACCCAACTGGGTCGGGCCATACATCATAAAGACTCTCCTCTCTGGAGGGGCGGCCTATCTCATGGACCTGGACGGGGTTGAATTTAAACAACCAATTAACCTCGATTGCCTCAAGAAATACTTTGGTTGAAACCATTTCTTTCAAAACCTCCTACCTCGATGAACTACGCTTGACCTGATTCCGCTAGGGGATACGTAGGTAACCTACTTGGTTCGGTCATTAAAATAAAACCGCCCAAGCGGCATCTTCCTTCAAGCCTTAAACCGAACTACTGCAGGCCTGATAACCATTCGGGGATAAGTAGGCGGGCTCTCGAAAGCCTTCGGCCCATGAAAACCTAAAAAAGAAAAAAAAAACCCTGTGCTAAACTACCAGAACCACTTCGAAGCCCCAAAACCAGGGGCAAACTTCGTTTGCTACCCGAAGAACCCAGATATTTACCTTAAAATCATCTCTGGATCTAATGACTATCAAATGAGTACTATAAGGAAACAAATGTGAATTCATGGTATAGAAAGAGTAAAGCTTTAAGCAGGACACAAAGCAAAGTAAAGAGCCAAGAAAAGACATTAAAAGGAGAATTTTTCATAAAAGATTAATTGGAGGAGTGAACACTGTGATTAAACATGCTAGAACTTTTCCTAAAGATGAAAGCACTTTTTGAAGAAAGAAATAAAGAAAATCACATTCAAAAGCATAAAAAAGGGATAGGCAGGACTTGTTTGAAATTTTTCGTAAAGAAGAACTTTGTCCTGTTTGTTTTACTTTTGTCAACAAATATCTATGAAGACTGTCTCTAGATCAAAGTTTGAATCTGAAAAAGGTACTCAGCAGTAGGCACGATCGAAGCCGGGATTCTCCGAAAGGGAGCTGAAACTCTGTCATGCCAAGCCTCAATGAAAGCCTTCATAATAGAAGGGCGCAAAGTGGACCCCCTCTTGAAATCAGCGGTAACAGTCTCAGTAATGTCCTGCAAGAGTCCGAACTGACGGACCACCCGACCAGGAATGTAGAAAGTGGTAGCATGCAAGCCAAGCAACTAGATGCCAGGCCGTCCAGGAAGTCATACAGCGACAGAGCATTAAACCCATTGCGGGCAGGCCCAGTAAATATCACCAGAAGAAAGGTCTCAGAACCAACCAAGCCAAGCATCGGCAGACTGGAATAGGCAGTGAACCTCCATACGGTCATAGGAAGTGGCCCACAAAGATGTGAGGGGTGTATGAAGAGATCAAGATGTTCCATGAGCCAAACGTGTAAGACAAAAGGTGCTCCTGCGGATAACATAGCCTCAGTAGTATGGGCGTGGCCCAAACAAATCAGAGTTTCGCCAAGAATCAGCATAACAGCACTCTTCATCTCCCGCAAACCGCAGGCAATGGGTATGAGAATGTCAGAAGATGACCGAAAGAGGAAGTAAGAAAGCATAGCAATCGACAGAGCACTATGTCGAATGATCTGATACTCACCATCGTAAGGGTCTCCTATGGGAGCATAAACGGAAGAAAGGCGCTCGAAGTCAATCTACCTGTCGCAAACAAAAGAACCCGCAGCATTCTGAGATACATGGAGGAGAGTGGCTAAGTCCTAAACGTACCCGGCCTGAGCAAAAGGAACTGTCAGCTCAACAAAATGATCAATGTGCAGAATAGTGCTAAATTCCTCAAATAAGGGACAAGTCTCCTGAGAGCCGAAATAAAAGACGTTGAGAGAGGGATCCCAACACTGAATGGCAACTTGAAGTAGGCCCTCATTCAAATTCATCCGTCGGAAAGAGAAGAGATCATTTAGTCTGAAACATTCAAAGTTGAGCCTGTCAATGCCAAAGAGGGTATCCATCCATGTGAAGAGGATTTGGGAGCTGATGGGGGCCATTTGAGAAGGAATAAAGGAGAGAGAAGAGTGTTTTGCGGGGTGTTGGGGGGGAGAAAGGGGTATAAATAGGGGAATAAAGCAGTCTACCCATTCGCGGCAATCAATAAAGCAGATCAGCACTCCGTGAAGTGCCATGCAGCAGTCCGTGAATGCCGTTCCGGCATTCACTGACTGCCGCTGCGGCAGTCACTGAGTGCTGCTGAGACCTAACCGAGTGCCGTTCTAAGCCTCATTTTGGCCAGGGTTTGTTTGTAAGATTCAGCCCACTTGCAAACAAAAGATAGAATAAACATGCGCATCATGCAACACGTACAAGAAAGACCAGGCCCTAATCACATACATTCATTCATTCATTTATTCATTCATGCATTCATAGAAGCATTCAAGGTTATAGTAAAAGGGGGGGCAAGCTATGGCCCCACATACGACAAAGAAATATATCAGCATAATAAAAGAGTTCAACATAATAAAAGGACCAAGCCATGGTCACATATACGGTGAAATAATGATAAAAGGCAGAAAAGATAAAGGTAATGCAAGTGCCTATCCTATCGGCTATCCTGAAGCTGTCATCAAAAGTAAAGTGTGTGCGTGTGTATATACAATCATCCAAATACAGTATAAGTCCTCTCCAGAAACACTCAAAAAAAAAAAAAAAAAAAGAGAAAGAAAAGTCAGCCCCTGCCCAGGCCTCGAGTCTGGCGAGTGACGCGTCTGAGAGGCTCACCTCTGACTCTGTGCCACTCTCGCTGTGTCCACCTCCTCCTCCGCCCCTGCCTCTGCCGCTACTGGTGCCCTCACCACTGCCTCCACCACGTCTAGCACTGCTGCCTCCAGGGGCATCGCTAAGAGGGATGCCAAACTGCTGAAGCCGCTGCTGGAGCTCTCCCACCTGTCGGGAATAGAGCCCCCACCTGTTCCTCTTGGATAGAGGGAGCAAATCAAATAACCAGATCGTAATAAAAATGGTTTGGAAAGCAAGATAAACAAATAAAAAGGAGCATTTTGTTCTTACCAGAGCTCTCGTATGAGCCTCAGCAGCTGCTCGTGCCCCCTCAGCCTGAGCCAAAGGAAGAAGGGTTAGAATGTCTTAATAAAACTACGATTTTAAATAAAGCAAGATTTAGAGATTACCCTCCACTCTCGGCTGTAAATCCACTCTCTCACGCTGTGAGCATAGAGCAAGCCCTCATCCGCATAGTCCTGCGGGACATAATTGTACTGGAGCGGAATGGTGGGAGCACCCGCCTGATATCTGGGGACCGTGGTAGTTGTCTGCTCACCGTAGGAGACTATCCTAAGACTCCAATACTAGGGCGGTAGAGCAGGAGCCCGAGCAGCAGCAGGGATGGCCTACAAGGAAGAATGAATCCAATAAGAAGATAAAACACGCATGTTCAAAGGAATTAAAGGAAAAGGCTAAAATAAACTCACCCGGGTCACCTCCATCAGGGGGAAGTTCCCCATCAGCTTCGCAGTACGGAAAGCTACGTATCCCGCTAGAGGCTCAACGAAACCCTGAAGAGACCAACCTACTAGGGCAACCGTGAGCGCGGAGCCCTGGAGGGTATCCGTAGTTCTTATGGACTCCGACGGGGGATATGGCATGAAGAAAGACTCGACCGCCAAGGACAGTCTAGTCACCCTCTCTCCTAGGTACCACCCTCGAGCCTCGGGCCCATCGAGTAAAATCCTCTGTGGGTCGTACCTAGCCGACTCCTCCCGTATCCCCTGAGAGGTCTTTGGAAGTACGTCAAGCCAGGGTTGCCATCGGACATGCTGCTCTTGTAGGGTCGTCAGGAAGTTCGTGAATGAAATAAAATCATGAGCTTCGGTCTTCCGCCTGACCTGATCCTTCGCCCACTTCAGCCCCTAGGGCATGATGAGGGCGTCTGCTGGTCGCGTCTCAGGCAACATCATGTACAAGTACTCGTGGGACCAAATCTGTAAGAAAGAGAGAGGAGCATAGGTTTTGGAGGAGCATGAATAAAGAAATTTGAAATAAGAATGCAAAGTTTAATTCAGGGTTAGGGAATTAATAAAAGAAGAGAAGTATACCTCCCAGGCCCTCCAGAAGCCACTAGTAGAGGCTGGGTGATCCTGGGATATCTCTCCCATATGCTGATAGAGGATGGCTAGCCCTGCCCCGGCCCAGTCATACTGATATATCTGATCCATACGCTCTAGGGACCCCAGCAGCGTCACGGAGATTCGATCTCCCTTGGTGCTCAGCAGAGAGCACCCCAGCATATACATCAAGAAACCACGAGCCATCTGCTCATCAGTGAAGCCCTGCTGGCCTCTGAAGGTGTCCATAAACCACTTGGCCGTGGCCAAGGGCTCCTCTAGGACGGCTCCTAGCAGCGGCTCGACCCGGTCCCACTCCTTCGCCGTGTCCAAATAGCGAAGGCACTCCCCCCGAAAGGGATCCCAGTGATCATGGAGAAATCCAGCGGCGTCCTCGTCATCTCGCCGAACGGGAAATGGAATGTGCTGGTGGTGTCCCACCACCGCTCAGCAAGGGCATGGATCTGTCTCAAGTCATTAGAGCTCTTCGTCAAAAGTTTGACGAAGTTTCCAAAACCGACCGCGATAACAAAGCCCCTCGCCGGCTCGCTCAACTCCTTATACCACTCATAACTGTGGGCGAGACTGTCGTGCCCCTTCAGCACCTTGGGCTGTAACTGTAAGAAAGAATCACAAGATTTGATATCAGTAAATGGATAAAGAAAGAAAAAGCAATAAAAATAAATAGGTCATAATAAGGAAACGGGAGGAAAACGACATAAGAATGAATAATAAGAGAGAGAAAGAGAGAATCTGGAAATGCTCGTAGGAAATTTCACAAGCATGGCACTCGTTTGCATTCATATAAAGTTTGGCAGTCATCCTCAGAGAAATAAAAGAGAAGTGAATAGTGAAAGCATTTACAGCACTAGAGAAATTTCCAGAAAAGGAAAAGAAGAGATGGTTCACTTCTTTGAAAATAATATAATAAAAAAAATGTAATAAAAAAATCGTGGAGTTTCAAGAGAAATTCAGTTTCATAAGAAATTCGGGTTCAAAGGATGTCTATGTCAGAATTAAAATAAATAAAAAGGCAGCGATGGCACCCGAAAAACAATAGTCGTTATTCATTAGGGGAATGTGTGAGATCTTGATTAACATACGTCGGATTCAGGGATCCTTTGGAGAAGGTAAAAGGTAATGAAATTGAATATGCACAGATACAGATGAAATACCCAGGAATTTGTAAGCACAGTGGTTGTATTCATAAGGGGATGTGAAAATTTTCAAATAAAGCGATTTGTGTTCATGAATTTAAAAAAATATATATATATATAATAATAATAATAACAAAATAAGGTCAAAGGACGGTCAAATCAAAATAGGTGGGTAAGCACAAATACGACTGGCCGAAAGTTTAGCAAGCATGAGGAAGCATAAGAAATTATATTCATTATGCGTAACATTCATGAAGTTCAAAAAAATTGAAAGAAAAGAAAAGGTGTTTACCTCGCGCTTGAACGCGCGGGCAGATAAGTGCTCATCTAGATCCAAGAGTAAGAGCGTAGGGTCGGGATGAGAAGTGGCCCGATATTTGTCCTTCTTCCGACTGCCAGAACTGCTTGCCATAATCTGTCAAAGAAAGAGGAAAATTCGCGTGTTAGATTCACATAAATTTTAGAAAAATAATGAAATAAAAGATATTAACTGAGTTCTGATCGTGAGAAACTAACCTGATAGCCCTGGTAGATCGATCCAAGCAAGAAGAAAGAAAAAGGAAAATTTTTTCTCCAGAGGAATCCATGAAGAAGAAGAAATGAAAGAATGAGATGAAATGAAATAAAACCTTTGGTTTAAGCCACTGCTGCTCAAACGCAGCACTCGATTTTCGTGCGCGACAGTTGATGAACTGCCGTGCGGCACTCGCTGAATGCCGCAGCGGCACTCCGTGAGTGCCGTACGACAGTCACCGACTGCCGCAATTTTAAGCGTGTGCCGCGTTTAAGTAGGTTTAAAGATTTTTTGCTTCCCCCCAAAAATTCAAATTAGGTCCCAAAAATTGAATTTAGACCCCCAAATTTCACCCTCGTAGCACTTTTAACCCTGAGGTTGGTTTTCAGGATCAAATTGGTCCTTAATTTCGTGAAAGTTGAAATAAATTTGAGTACGTGGACTCCAAATTTTGAAAGTTAAAATAAATTTGGGCCCGTGGGGCTTCGAATTTCCCAATTTGGAATAAAATTGAGTCTGTTGACTCCAAAATTTTGAAAATTGAAATGGTTTTGAGTCCGTGGGGCTCCGAATTTTGCAATTTGGAATACAATTGAATCTGTTGACTGCAAAATTTTGAAAATTGAAATGGTTTTGAGTCCGTGGGGCTCCGAATTTTGCAATTTGGAATAAAATTGAGTCTGTTGACTCCAAAATTTTGAAAATTGAAATGATTTTGAGTCTGTGGGGCTCCGAATTTCGCAATTTGAAATAAAATTGAGTCTGTTGACTCCAAGATTTTGAAATTGAAATGATTTTGAGTCTTGACTCACCCAAATATGATTACCCCATTTTTGGGGAGTGTAACGGATTTGCATTCTCGGTTCTCGCAACAGATTTGCGTTAACCCTCATTCTGAGGATATAACAAATTTATGTCCTTGATCCTCGTAACATATTTACGTTGATCCTTTGGTTGAGGGTGTAACGGATTTGCATTCTCGGTTCTCGCAACAGATTTGCATTAACCCTCATTTTGAGAATATAACAGATTTATGTTCTCGATCCCCGTAACAGATTTACGTCGATCCTTTGGTTGAGGGTGTAACGGATTTGCATTCTCGGTTCTCACAACAAATTTGCGTTAACCCTCATTTTAAGATTATAACGGATTTATGTTCTTGATCCCCGTAATAGATTTACGTCGATCCTTTGGTTGAGAGTGAAACGGATTTGCATTCTTGGTTCTCGCAACAGATTTACGTTAGCCCTTATTTCGAGGATATAACGGATTTATTTCCTCGATCCTCGTAACATATTTACGTTGATCCTTTTGTTGGGGAGTGTAACGGATTTGCATTCTCGGTTCTCGCAACAGATTTACGTTAACCCTCATTCTGAGGATATAACAGATTTATGTCCTCGATCCTCGTAACATATTTACGTCGATCCTTTGGTTGAGAGTGTGACGGATTTGCAGTCTCGGTTCTCGCAACAGATTTGTGTTAACCATCAATTTTTAAAATTGGGAATGCATTCCCTCGACCTGTGCGACGAATCTTTACATCAGTCCACATTTTGTAATCTTCTTTGGCTAACACATCACGAAATGTGCGTCACATATAGGGAAGATATGATATAGAGAAAGCACGACGATTGCTTGTTCGAGTTTATTTAAAGAATACCATTGCATGAGCACGTGCATCACGACATGATAAATGCATCCATCCGTATGACTACTTGCGCATGTATGTGTTTGCCCCGTACCCGAACTACGCTTTGGTCTGATTCCTGATGGGATACGTAGGCAGCTCATCATAAAGCACGACCAATTAGAATTTTGCTGCGCGCTTGCTTCCTTTTGCAACGCATTTTGTTTTTTTTTCCTAAATTCGACAGTTTGGTCAAAGGTTTGTCTTCACACAGGCTTCGACGTTCGCTTGTGATTCGCGTTGCTCCACGAGCTTCGTCGAAGAGGGGCAAACTGTAGACACCCCGATTTTGACCAAACGTCGAATTAAGGAGAGTGTTACCTTCAGGATCCAATGATGACAATGTCCGACCAACCTAGGACTTCTAAAGATGATTCAAGCTCTTCGAAAGACTCTCTAACCTAAACAAAAAAGCAAAAATATGATAATGAAAGAAAAAAAAGGATGAAAGAGGCAAAACGACACTTGAGCCAATTTGCGGCAGTCAAGGGCTGCCGCTGCGGCAGTCTATGGACTGCAGGACGGCATTCCGTGAATGCCGCGAATTTAATCAAGTGCCGTAAAAAATAATTTTTTACAAAATAACAGCAGTCCCTGAAGTTGTCCGCAGCATTCATTGAGTGCCGCATCGGCATTTAGGGAATGTTGCAACGACAATCATTGAGTGCCGTTCCGGCATTTAATGAATGTCGCTTCCATCTCCAGTGAGTGCCACGTTTTAGTAACAGACAGCTGTGAGACAGTACATTTTGTACTATTAAAAGGACGCCTGAATTAGGGTTTTCAGTCCTGAAATGTCTGAAATACCCCTTTAAAATTGTCTATAAATAGAGGATGAATATTCACTTGCAAGGAGAGAGATTTTCTTTGAATCTAGAGGTTATATAAGTGTTCTTCTCACCTTAATCTTCATAATCAGGAGTGAGTTTAGAATAGTTTAAAGAAAGAGTTGTGTGAATTAGTGTAGAAGAGCTTGATTAGTCTTTGAAAGTCCTCCAAAATCACCAAGTTGAGGATACTTTGGAGGTAAACTCTAGTATAATTAGCCTTTGTTCAAATTTAATTATAGTATGCATTGAGTTTCTTTAGTTTCCTTTTTCTTATTTTTTTCTGTTCATCACTTGGATCATAAGACTTTCAATGTCTTACTTGAGTCTCTTGGTTTGAAATCCCTTAATCTCCTTGTAATCTTGTGATTCATAAGGAGACTAAGGTTGATACTAGGATGTTTAGTATAATGGACTTAAACCTATCTTCATGGTTTGAGGTTTGTTATGATTAAGTTTCATGAAGTTCTTCCATACCTCTTTGAAACTTACAAATATGAATATATTTAGTTTCCAATGACCACCAAATGGTAGGAGAATTAGCTTTAGGCAAGCCCACTTCCATGGCTTACTTGTCTAAGTTGATAGGAATGAAGTAAATTAACCCAATGAGCAGTGAGTTCACAATCTATTTTTGATCATAGATTTTTAGCCAAACATCGAACCGTTGGAATGGAATTAAACTAACGGAAAAGTGTTTATAACTCAAAGTCCTACCACTGTAATTTTTGTTTTAAGGTAGTTTTATGCTTTGGGTGGTTTGATCAAGGGTTTTGTGGAACAACCATAATCTGTCCAGAGTTTCAGAACAGTAATACTCTTTTGAAATAAGCAAATCAGAACCTTAATCAAGCACTTGTGATCAAAATTATTTTTTCTAAGTATATTAATGTGTTAGGAAGCTACCCTAAAAAGAAAAAAGCATTTATGATTTGTTTGCTATTTTTAGAAAATTGTGCAAGAACTCTGGACAGAAGGTTGTAGAATCCTGAGTGATGTCTGGTTTTATCCAATTCCCGTAGATCTAACCGTTGAAACTTTGATTTCTTTTTTGGGTTAAAAACTAGAAACACAGAGGCATCTTGTGTCCAAAATTCACCAAGATCAAACCACGGTAACCATGCTTTTTATTTATTTGAATTTATGATCTGCTCTCAACAATTTCCAGAATTCTGTAATAATTTTGATCAATCTTATAAACAATGGCTTAGATGATATTTTCATGAGTTAGGTTCAAACCATGTTTCAATAACGATTAGTTAAGCTTGAATTTAAAGTTTAAAGTGACCTAGATCAATAAGTATTTCATGTTTACATTCATCCATGTGACTCGACATTTATAGTTAGGATTCATTTGCTTTAGGTTAATTACATTTGACATATTTAGGTTAGAGGCTTAGGATCATTATTCAAATTTTACGTGCTATATATCATGTGGACTAACCCTTATTTTGTAGCACTGATGAGGTATGACTTTTTGACTCTCCCTTAGCTTAACTGTTCTTTGATTTTATCGATTTAATGACTTCATGCGCGACACATTAGAATTAGGATCTTGCCTTATGTGAATATATGTGACTAGAGACTCTTTTCTAGGATTTTCTTTCATTTGTTTGCATTGCACGTTTAATATCGCGGCTGGATCTCGGGTAAGTTCTCTTGTTCCCTATTACATATCATATCGCTTGCTACTTGAATTATGTGATTTTTGAATGATATTTTATCACTTGCAATCTTGCACCCTTTAGACATGCTTTTGTAATGTATATTTATACATATGTATTAATTGAGGACATGCTTAGATTATAAATTCGATTAAAAGGATGTTAAGTAGAGGCCTATCGTGAGATAGGATGAGAATGGGTATTTTAGTCTGATGGGCTCCTTCCCTTCTTATTCCATAATCCCCGGACCTAGTTTAAATCTTTGGTTTCGCAAAAAGATCAGTTCCCTTTTGAAATAGTTTCGTAGTTTTCCTTTGAAAAATTAAGTGGCGACTCATCTTTTTTTAATTTGAAATTTTAAAAGAATTATAAAAGAAAAACTGTGGGTAAAAGAAAGAAAATTGCGATATCCACAACCGTTAGCTTATCGATTGGAATTGCCTCAAGAGTTATCCAATGTTCACAATGTGTTCCACGTGTCGATGCTTCGACGTTATGTATCAGATCCGAGACATGTCATTATTCCAGAGCCGTTAGAGATTCGAGAGGATATGACTTATGTGGAGCATCCAGTGCAAATTCTTGATAGAAAAGATCAAGTATTGAGAACCAAGGTGATTCCCTTAGTAATGGTTTAATGGCTAAGCCACTCAATCTAGGAAGCAACTTGGGAACGAGAGGATGAGATTCGAGCCAAGTACCCACATCTCTTCGATTCCTTAGGTAAGAGTAAGTTTGGGGACCACACTCTCTTTTAGGGAGGGAGAAATGTAACACCCGTATCCGGGAAAAAGGGGTAATTATTATTAATAATATATATATTAATTAATATAATTAGTGTATAAAATGGATTAAGGGGAGGCTAGAACTCGCCCGTGAAAAGTGTTCAGAAAAGGACACAAGTTGAAAACGTCCCCAGTGAGAAGGGACAGGTTTGGAAGTGGGACCCAGTGAAGGGCCTAAATAAAAATATTTGCATTTTACATGATTAAATGCAATTATGTGATTACATAAATATTTGTTTAAATGCTTTCATATTATATGATAATACATGTGTTAGCAATGAGAATTAGTTTGGATACTGTGGATATCGCAGGTTGACTTACCCACAGCTTTTTTATTTTAAAATTCTTTTCTAAATTTCAATTTCAAAACAAATGAGTCGCCACTTAATTTTTAAAAGGAAAATTAAGAAACCATTTTAAAGCAAACTGATCTTTTGCGAAACCAAAGATTAACTAGGTCCGGGGATTATGGAATGAGAGAGGAAGGAGCCCGTCGGACTAAAACACCCTCTCTCATCCTATCTTGCGATAGGCCTCTACTTAACATCCTTTTAATCAAATTTATTAATCTAAGCATGCCCTCAATTAATACATATATATATATATATACATCACAAAAACATGTCCAAAGGGGTGTAAAATTACAATTGACAAAATATCATTCATAAGCCAAGTAATTCAAATAGCAAGCAACATGATATGCAATAGGGAACAAGAGAGCTTACCCGGGATCCAGCTGCGAATATTAAACGTGCAATGCATGCGATTGAATAAAATCTAGGCAAAGAGTCTCTAACCCATATATACATATAAGGCAAATCTTAATTCTAAGGTGTCGCGCATGAGGTCGAAAATCAAATAAAATCAATGAATTTAATAAACTAAAGAGGGATTGAGAAATCGTACCTTAATAGCGCTACAAAACAATGGGTTAATTCACATGATATGCAAAATATGATGTTAGAAATAACAATCCTAAATTTCTAGCTTAAATCCATCTAATGTAATTAAATCCAAAGCAAATAAGTCCTAATTACAAGTGCTAAACCATATGGATGAATATGTACATGGGCAAGGATAAACTATGAAATTCTCTTAAGCTTTGAATTTAAGCTCAACTAATCATTATTGAAACATGGTTTAAGCCCTAAGTCACAGAAAAGTCATTTGACCCATTGTTAACAAAATTGGTCAAATATGTCATAAAACTCTGAAAATTGCAGAGAGCAGACCAGACCTTTAAGAAAATAAAAAGCACGTCTCTCATCGTTTGATGTTGGTGAATTTCGGACACAAGATGCCTCTGTGAGTCTAGTTTCCAAATCAAAAAGAAAATCAAGGTTTCAACGGTTAGATCTCCGGGAATACGGAAAACACTAGACATCACTCAGCATCTTACAACCTCCTGTCCAGAATTCTTGCACGATTTATTAAAAATAGTAAAAAAATCAGAATTGCTTTGTTCTTTTTGGGGTGACTTCCTAACACATTAATATAGTTAGAAAAAATTATTTTGGGTCACAAAAACTTTGTTAGAACTCCGATTTAATTATTTCAAAAGAGTGTTGCTGTTCTGAAACTATTCTGAAATTCTGGACAGATTATTATTGCTTCACAAAACTCATGATCAAACCATTCTAAACATGAAATCACCTTAAAAAAAAATTACAGTGGTAGAACAATGTGTTATTGACACTTTCCCGTTGGTTTCACTTAATTTCAACGGTTAGATTTCGAACTAAAAATCTTTGATCAAAAACAGTTTGTGAACTCACTGTTTTCATTTTTTAAGTTCAACATTTATTTGCTAACCCCAACTATTAAACCATGAAGTTGGACTTAACTAAACTATTTCTCCTACCATTTGATGGTCATTGGAGGCTAAAGATCTTTATATTTGTGGGTTTCAAATGAAGTATGGATAGACTTCATGAAATCTCAAGACAAGGAATCTAGACCATGGATATGGGCTTAGACTCCAAACCACTTTCTCCTACCATTTGATGGTCATTTGGAGATGAAGACATGACTAATACTTGAAAGTCTCAAAGGAATATGGAAAGGATTCCATGAAACATCAAGCTAAAGGGCCTAAGTCATGAGTATGGACTTGGATCCATCTACTTGTTTATAAGATAAAAATGATGATCAAACCTTGACTTCCATGTAAAGCATAAGCTCACATGGGACTCAAAGGATCATGCTCAAAAGATCAAGAGAGACATTGAAGATCTCCAAGAATCTCAAGGAAGAAGTAGGTTAGCAAAGAAAATGAACAAAAGAAAATAAAGTAATTTGAGGATTAATGATTTTAAGAGAGAAGGGATGCAAATAAATGACTTATGGTTTAGAGGGTCACCTCCAAATTATCCTCAAAATTTCTCTCCTTTGAAGATCTTCCAAGCTATTCTCTCTTTCAACTCTAAAAAAAGTGTTGGTGAAGTGGTAGTGTATTTTTGTATGTGTGTCTTCTCCTCCCCAATGTTTTTCCCTTGGTCCTCCTTTTTACAAAGAAGATCTCTTCTCTTTTATAGGCAAAAATACCAAGTATTTTTGGTGAATTTCGGAGCAAAAAATAGGTGTAATTCTCTCATTTGGTGGTACAATGTGTACTTTCTGAAATTAGTCAGACTGCTGCCCAGCGCGGCAGTCCAGGGACTGTCGCGGCAGTCCGTGACTGCCGTCGCGGCAGTTCAGGACTGCCGTTGCGGCACTTTATGAGTGCCGCACGGCACTCATCAAATGCCGCGACAATTAATGGATTGCCGCGTTTTTGTCAGTCTTACTTTATCAGTTTTTTGTTCTTATTCGCATACGCATACGTATTGCTCTGCAAAATACAGACTTTAAAAGTGAACGGCATTCAGAGATTTTGGTTGGCACTTGGTGAATGCCAGGCGGCACTCTCTGACTGCCGTGCGGCATTCAGTGAGTGCCGCGGAAGTCTGTCGTGTGCCATTTTTAGCTGAGATTCCCCTTTTAGGACTTTCCCTTTTTCGAAACAAATTATTTTTGAAGATCCTTTCCAAAAAACATGTCTTGTACCTGAATTGTCCTGAATACCTGGTATTTTTCCTCTTTCTGTAAAATTTTATCGCATTTTGGAGATTTTTCCGAAGAGCTTGGAATACTTCAATTTTTCGGTCCTTGTTATCATCGGATACGGAGGTGACACTCTCCTAAATTCGACGGTCGGTCAAAATTGGGGTGTCTACAGTTTGCCCCTCTTTGACAGAGCTTGTGGAGCAACGCGTCCCATAAGTGAATGTCAAAGCCTGTGTGAAGACAGGCCTTTGACCAGACTATCGAATTTAGGTAAAAACAAAATGCGTTGCAAAAACAGGCGAAATTCCAATTGGTCGTGCTCCATGGCGAGCTGCCTACGTATCCTATCAAAAATCAGACCAAAGCGTAGTTCGGGCATGGGTCGAACATTCGCAAACGCAAGTAGTCACACGGATGGATGCACCTATCCTGTCGTGATGCAAGTGCCATGCAATGGTGTTTTCTAGATTGACCTGGTTGTGTAAGTGTTATGCTTATCATGTTTTCCACACGTACGATGCACTTTTTGTGACGTGTTAGTCAGGGAAAGTTATCTATGCGAAAATCTGTTACGTGGGTCATGAAGGTGTTCTTGATTTGATCTTAAGGGTTAACGCAAATCTGTTGCGAAAACCGAGAATATAAATCCGTTATATTCTCAAAACGAGGGTTAACGCAAGTCCGTTGCGAGAACCGAGAATTTAAATCCGTTATATTCTCAAAACGAGCGTTAACGCAAATCCGTTTACAAAAATCGAGAATATAAATCCGTTATATTCTCAAAACGAGGGTAAACGCAAATCCGTTGCGAAAACCGAGAATATAAATCCGTTATATTCTCAAAACGAGGGTTAACGCAAGTCCGTTGCGAGAACCGAGAATATAAATCCGTTATATTCTCAAAACGAGGGTAAAGTAAATCCGTTGCGAAAACCGAGAATATAAATCCGTTATATTCTCAAAACGAGGGTTAATGCAAGTCCGTTGCGAGAACCGAGAATATAAATCCGTTATATTCTCAAAACGAGGGTTAACGCAAGTCCGTTGCGAGAACCGAGAATATAAATCCATTATATTCTCAAAACGAGGGTTAACGCAAGTCCGTTGCGAGAACCGAGAATATAAATCCGTTATATTCTCAAAACGAGGGTTAACGCAAGTCCGTTGCGAGAATCGAGAATATAAATCCGTTATATTCTCAAAACGAGGGTAAACGCAAATCCGTTTGCGAAAACCGAGAATATAAATCCGTTATATTCTCAAAACAAGGGTAAACGCAAATACGTTGCGAAAACCGAGAATATAAATCCGTTATATTCTCAAAACGAGGGTAAACGCAAATACGTTGCGAAAACCGAGAATATAAATCCGTTATATTCTCAAAATCTTCTATCAATTTTCCAGACTTTGGGCCCATGGGCTCAAATTATCAAATTTGGGAGCCCACAGGCTCGAAAAATTTTTGATTTTCAAAATTCGGGAGCCCACGGGCTCGAATATTATCAGTTGTCAAAATTCAGGAGCCCACAGGCTCGAATATATACTCTTAAACTTCGAAATTTGTAGTCAATGTGTACCTAAAAATGACCCCGAGGGCCGAAAGTGTAATGAGGGCAAATTTTGGGGGCCTCAAATTCAATTTTCGGGGGGAAAGCGAGCATCTTTGAACCGCCTTAATCGCGGCACACGCGGTTTTCCGCGGCAGTCCGTGACTGCCGCGCGGCACTCACAGAGTGCCGTTGCTGCACTTGGCGAGTGCCGCGCGGTAGTTGACTGACTGCCGCGCACGGAAATCTGAGTGCCGCGTTTGAGCGGCAGTGGCTTAAACCGCCGGGGTTCTCTTCCTTTCTCTCATTCTCTCACTCTCTTCATCTCGAGATCTCTCTGGAGAAAATTTTCTCCTTTTCTTTCCTCACTTCTATACTGATCTACGACATTCATAGGTAAGTTTTTTTTTTTTGATCAAGACTCGATCAAACTCTTTTATTTCATTATTTTTCTGAATTTTCATGAATTTTAACGTGTGAATCTCTCTTTTCCTTTTGACAGGTTATGGCGAGTGGTTCTAGGAAGAAGAAGGCCAAGTATACGGCCACCCATCATCCAGACGCTACACTGTTATTGAGGGATCCTGATGAGCATTTATCGGCCCGCGCGTTTAAGCGCGAGGTAAACGCTTCTCTTTATTTCTCGTACTTCTTTCTCGCATCTTCTTTTCTGTGTGAATGTAACGTAGGATCGCCACATCTTTTAGATACCCTGTCATGACATGCTTGTGGCGCCCTTGTGCGTCTCGGATGCTTTATTTGTAAAGAAATTTTATTTATTTTGTTCCTATGACCTTCATGCCTGACGAATCAAAACTTATTATTCTCCCCCATGTTTATTGGATTTTCGGGTGTTCCAATTGTATCGGTTCCTTTATTTCCCTTTCATCTTTAAAAGATTTTTGGCTTTTCTCAATTCCTTTCTGTTTCTCTTAAGTTTTACGAATGCGGTGCCATTTGAATGAAATCCTGAACATTCCCCTTTTGCTTATCATACTTGTGAATTTTCTCGGGCGTTCTAAGCGCCCTTTTATTGTTCAAACTTGGCTCTTGAATGCTCGTGACCCTATACTACTTGTGAAACTGCACTTCCCTTGGATTCGAAATTTTGTATATGCATGTATTTCAGAAATGCGGTCACACTACTTTTCCTCTTTTCTTTCTTTTGCTAGAACATTGAGCGTTCTCCTTTTGCCCTTTTTCTCCTAAATGCACATGAATGCCATGGTTGTGAGACCCCCTATGAACACTTCTGGATCTTCCATTCCTTAATTTATTATTTATTCACTGTTGTTGCTCTCTTCTTTATCCACTCCCTAACAACAAACCTTTCTATTCTTTCTTGCAGCTGCAGCCGAAGGTGCTGAAGGGGCATGGCAGCCTTGCCCATGGCCACGAGTGGTATACCATGCTGAGCCCGACCGTGAGGGCTATGGTGGACGCAGCGGGTTTTGGAGACTTCGTCAAACTCTTGACGAAGAGCTCCAACGACTTGCAGCAGATGCACGCGTTGGCCGAGCGGTGGTGGGATACCACGAGTACCTTCCACTTTTCCTTTGGCGAGATGACGTTGACCCCGTTGGACTTCTCGATGATTACCGGGATCGCTTTCGGCGGAGAGCCCCTGAGACACTTGTCAGACCAGGAGTGGGATCAGATGGAGCCGCTGCTAGGGGTGGTCCCGGAGGAGGCTTTAGTCACAGCCCGGTGGTTCATGGATATTTTCCGGGGGAAACCCGGCTTCACGGACAAGCAGATGGTCCGAGGCTTCTTGATGTACATGCTGGGGTGCTCCTTGTTGAGCACCAAGGGTGACCGGATTTCTGCTTCTTTGGTGGCATCGCTGGAGCATCTGGACCGGGTCGTCGAGTACGACTGGGTTGGTACAGGGTTGGCTATCCTATACAGGCATATGAGTGACATCTCCCGAGACAGGTCGGTTGCTACCGGCGGGTATTGGAGAGCGTGGGAGGTATATATTTTTTTACTTTTATATTCTATCGCATATTTTACTTTCGGAAATTTATTTACATTGCGATACTAATCTCCCCTTTTCCTTTCTCTCTCTCTTTTTATTACAGATTTGGTCCCATGAGTATCTCCGCATGATGTCTCCTGAGACACGTGATGCCGACGCCCTTATCATGCCCCAGGGGCTGAAATGGGCAAAGGACAGGGTTGGGAGGAAGACCGGGGCTCACGATTTTATCTCGTTCAGGAACTTCCTGACGAACCTACGGGAGGAGCATGTACACTGGCAGCCGTGGCTCAGGGTGCTACCCGAGGCTCGCGTGGGGATTTGGGAGTCGGGCGGGTATGACCCGACGAGACGACTTCTTGATGGAGGGTCAGAGGGTATGGCGTGGTATCTGGGAGAGAGAGTGACCCGACAGTCTATAGCGGCCCCGGGGTTCTATGTGTCGTTCCCTCCTCCCGATTCCATGAGGGCCACAGAGACGCTTCAGGGTGGCGATTTCTCGACTGCTCGAGCCGGCTCTGGGATCCACGGCTTTCTGGACGACCCGTCAGGATATGTGGCTTTCCGTGCAGCCAAGCTGATGCCGAACTTCCCTCTGATGGAAGTGACTCGGGTGAGTAAATGATTCCTTTATTATTTTTGTGAGTTCTTCCTTTTATTCTTCACCCATGTTTTATTACTTTTGTTTGCAGCATGTTCCTGCTGTGGTCCGCCCTCCTGGCCTACCTGAGTGGGACTGGACTATGTCGACCGTCTCATTCGGCGAGCTCTATGTGACGACGATCCCATGACTTTCACAGGGCGCCCCCACGATTCCTATCCACTATGACCTTGTCCCGCTTGCTTACGCGGAGGAGGGCCTGGCGTATGCCCATAGCGTGCGACAGTGGGTTCTTGGGCGTGAGTGGATGGTAAGAAATTCATCCCCACTCCTACTTTTGACTGGGATTGCATTTCTTTTTACTAATCTTTATTCCTGGTTCTTGTTTTCAGGCTGAGGGAGCTCGGGCGACTGCTGCGGTTCAGTTGAGGGCCCAGGTATGATCTTCTACCCTTTCCATATTCTTAGTATTCCAAACGTCTTTTCAACATTTTTCTGGACTCATCCCCTCTCTTCCAGATGGAGGAGAACAGAGTCCTGTCTCAGCAAGTGAGGCAGCTTCAGCAGCGGCTCCAGCAGTTCGGCATCCCTTTTAGCGACACCCCTGGGGGTAGCGGTGCTGGGCGTGGTGGAGGCGGCGGCGAGGGTACTAGCGATGGCAGAGGCCGAGGCGGCGGTAGTGGCGGGACTGGTGGAGGCAGCGGGACTGAGTCAGAGGAGGAGCCTCTCAGACGTACGACTTGCCAGACTCGCGGCCGGGGTCGGGGTCGCGGCTGACTCTGCTTTTTGTTATTTTATTATTTTATTTTGAGAGCTGTGGGAGGATTTACATTTGGTGGATGACTGTATATACACGCATATGCTTTATTTTGATGGTTGCTCCCTTATATTTGGTAGGATAGATGCTTTAAATATTTCATTACGCTTTTTGCTTATTCACCGTATGTGTGACCATAGCTTGGTCCAACTTTTGCCGTATGTGGGACCATGGCTTGGTCCCGACTTTATTTTTACCTTTGAATGCTTCTATATATATTCTTTTATCTATTTGATATGTACAAATGAATGAAATGAATGAATGAATGTATTTGCACGTGCTGCATGATGCGCACATTTTATTGCCTTTCTATCTAGTTTTCTGTTTGCAGGTGGGCTACTCGAGTTACAAACAAACCCTGGCCAATGGGAAACTCAGAACGGCACTCGGGTAGGCCTTCGCGGCACTCGGTGACTGCCGCAATGGCAGTCAGTAAGTGCCGCGAAGGCATTCACGGACTGCCGCGTGGCACTTCATGGAGTGCCGCTGCACTTTATCGAGTGCCGCGATTGAGTGGTCAGCCTTATTCTCCTATTTATACCTCTCTTCCTCCATCATTCCGCAAAACCATCTTCTTCCTCCCTCATTTCTCTTCAAATGGCCCCCATTAACCCCCAAATCCTCTTCCCATGGATGGATACTCTCTCAGGTATTGACAAGCTCAACTTCGAGTGTTTCCGATTAAACGATCTTTTCTCTTTCCGACGGATGAATCTGAATGAGGGCCTACTTCGAGCTGCCATTCAGTGTTGGGATCCTGCTCTTAATGTTTTCCGCTTCGGCTTTCAGGAGATTTGTCCTTTGTTTGAGGAATTTAGCGCCATTCTCCACACTGATCCCTCTGCTGAATTGATGGTTCCTCTAATTCAGGCCGGGTATGTCCGGGACTTAGCCACTCTCTTCCGCATATCTCAAAATGCGGCAGGCTCTTTCGTTCATGATGGGCAGATTGACTTTGAATGCCTTTCTTCTGTTTATGCTCCCATAGGGGACCCTTTTGATGGTGAATACCAAATCATCCGACGTAGTGCCTTATCAATTGCCATGCTCTCCTACTTCCTATTTCAGTCGTCTTCTGACACTCTTATATCCATCGCATGTGGTTTGAGGGAGATGAAAAGTGCTGTTATGCTGATCCTTGGCGAAACTTTGATTGGATTGAGCCATGCCCATGTTACCGGGGCCATATTATCCGCCGGGGCGCCTTTCGTCTTACAGGTTTGGCTCATGGAACGCCTCGACCTCTTTATTCACCCCTCGCATCTTCGTGGGCCATTTTCTTATGACCGTATGGAGGTCCATTGCTTATTCCATTCCGCCGATGCATGGCTTGGTTGGCTCCAGGGTCTCTCTTCCAGTGATATCTGCTGGGTCTGCCCTCAGTGGACTCATCGTTCTGTCGTTGTATGTCTTCCTGGGCGACCTGGCATCTGGCTACCGGGCTTGAGTGCCACTACCTTCTACATTCCTGATCGGGTGGTTCGCCAGTTTGGGCTTCTGCAGGATACTACTGAGTCTGTGGCTGCTGATTTCATCAGGGGGTCCACTTTGCGCCCTCCTATTATGAAGGCTTTCATTGAGGCTTGGTCGAGTAGGATGGCTGCTCCGTGCCTGAGGGTTCCTGCTTCGACTGTGCCTACTACCCAGTATCTTCTAGAGATCCAGGCCTTGGTTGCGAGTCGAGCTTGATAGACATATGCATAATAAAGTAGGCGAAAACAGGGAAAAGCTTGCCATTTTACAAAACTTTCTGACAGACCCTGCCTACTCTTTTTGTGCTTTTGAATGTGATTTTTATTTTTCCTTTGCAAGAAGTGTTGTCATGCTAAAATCAAAAGTGTTCACCCCTTCATTTAATCTTTTATGAAGTATTCTCCTTTCAATGTCTTTACTTGGCTCTTTACTCTGCTGTTTGCCATTCTATTCCATGAATTTTCATTTGTTTCTTTATAGTACTCATTTTGACAGCCAGGTGACCTGGGGGATGGTTTTGTATCTGGGTCCTTTGGCTAGCAAACGAAGTTTGCCCCTGGTTTTAGGGCTTCGAAGTGATTCTGGGCAAACGCCAGTTTGCCCCTAGTTTGGCACAGTTGTTGCTGCTTCCCTAGGTTTTCATGGGCCGAAGGCTTTTTGAGGGCCCGCCTACTTATCCCGGAATGGGTATTAGGCCTGCAGTAGTTCGGTTTGAGATTTTGACGAAGAGTGCCTTTTTGGGCAATTATTAATGACCGAACCGAGTGGGTTGCCTACGTATCCCCTAGCGGGAATCAGGTCAAGCGTAGTTCATCAAGGTAGGAGGTTTTGAAAGAAACGGTTTCAAGCAAAATATTTCTTGAGGCGATCGAGGTTAATCGGCTGTTTAAATTCAACCCCGTCTAGGTCCATGAGATAAGCCGCCCCTCCGGAAAGGAGGGTCTTAATGATGTACGGCCCGACCCAGTTGGGTTTGAATTTTCCTCTGGGGTCATAAACAGGCACTTTAAGTTCTTTGAGGACCAGGTCACCCTTAGCAAGCTTCCTTGGGCGAACCTTTTTATTGAAAGCACGAGCTATCCTCTTCTGGTACCCCCGAGTATGGTTTATCGCGGTCAGCCTCTTCTCATCGAGTAACATCAATTCCTCGTACCTCCCTCGTATCCATTCTGATTCGGTGATCTCGCACTCTGCCAAAACCCTGAGAGAGGGTATCTCTACCTCGACTGGAAGGACTGCCTCCATCCCGTACACTAATGAATATGGTGTAGCACCTGTTGAAGTTCTCACTGAGGTCCGGTATCCCCACAAAGCGAACGGCAGCTTCTCATGCCAATCTTTGTATGTATCCGTCGTTTTTCCCAAGATTGCTTTAACATTCTTATTTGCTGCCTCGACTGCTCCATTTGTCTGAGGCCTATACGGGGATGACTGATGACGAGTGATCTTATATTTTTCCAGGAGCGGGATAACTTCCCCCTGGAAATGACTGCCATGATCGGAGATAAACTCATTCGGGACTCCGTATCTGCAGATTATGTTTTTCTCAATGAAACTCACCACATCTTTGGCTTTCAAAGTCGCATATGAGGCTGCTTCTACCCATTTTGTAAAATAATCGATCGCCACGATTATATACCGGTGCCCATTGGAAGCCTTTGGAACTATCTCACCAATGATATCAATCCCCCATACGAAAAATGGCCAAGGGGTGGTCATGCTGTAGAGCTGTGACGGCGGGGTATGCATCAGATTTGCATGAATCTGACACTTATGACACCTTCTGATATATTCGCAACAGTCTTTGTCCAAGGTCGTCCAATAGTACCCTTGTCGAATGATCTTCTTTGCCAGCATGTGCCCATTCATGTGGGGCCCGCATACTCCCTCATGTATTTCCTCCATCATTCTCTTAGCTTCCGTTCCATACAAACACTCCAAATTATACCCGGTGTAGGACTTCTTCCATAGTTTACCCGCGTAGATCATAAATTGAGCAGCAAATCGTCGGATCGCCTTCTTGTCCTTCTCTGAGGCTCCTTCGGGGTACTTACCTTCTTTGATGAACTTCCATACATCTTCATACCAAGGCACCTCATCTTCTCTTTCTACGGCCGCGATCATTTCGAATGACGGTTGGACCCTCACTTCTATGGACAGCGGGATCATGGCAATTTTGGGAGGGATTTGGATCATTGAGGCTAAGGTAGCCAAAGAGTCGGCTAGTTGATTTTCTTCGCGAGGGAGGTAATAAAAGGAAATCTTTTGGAATTGCACTTTCAGACTTTCCAGATAGTCATGATAAGGTCTCAATTTCTTATGTTTCACCCTCCAATCGCCTCGGACCTGGGATATGATCAAGTTGGAATCTCCGAAGACATCAATCCTTCCGACCTTCAAAGCCAAGGCCGCTTCCATCCCAATTATGCATGCTTCGTACTCCGCGGTGTTGTTAGTTGAGTTATACTTGAGTTTGACGGCTAATGGGGTAGGGACCCCATCGGGTGCTATGAGAATGACTCCAATTTCGTAACCTAGTTGGTTGGCTGCTCCGTCGAAGTACATCTTCCACAAATCTTCCTTAATCTCCATTATTCCTTCATCCGGGAACTTGAAGTCTCCCTTGTCCTCAGATTCTACAGCAAGGTCGGCTAGAAACTCGGCGACAGCCCTTCCTTTTACGGACTTGGAGGTGACATATTTGATATCGAACTCAGCCAACATCATGGTCCAACGGGAAATCCTACTGGTCAAGACGGGTTTTTCGAACAGGTACTTTAATGGGTCCATTCGGGATATCAGGATTACAGGGAAGGCTAGCATGTAGTGGCGGAGGCGACGGGTACACCAAACCAAGGCCCAACAGGCCTTCTCCAAGGGCGAATACTTTAACTCATATCTGACCATTCTCTTGCTTAAGTAGTAAATGGCCTTCTCCACGTGCCCCTCTTCTCCTTCTTGGGCCAGCATACATCCCATCGAATCTTCGGATACAGAGAGATAAAGTAACAGGGGTCTCCCAGGCGAAGGTGGTGACAAGACAGGTGGGTTCTGGAGGTAGGTTTTGATTTTGTCGAAGGCTTGTTGACACGGGGTGTCCCATTTGAATCTCTCTCCCTTTCTGAGTAGTTTAAAAAGTGGGTCGCAGGTCAAGGTGAGTTTGGAAATGAAGCGGCTGATGAACTGTATTCTCCCCAAGAATCCCCTCAGTTCTTTCTCGTTTTTCAGTGGCTGCATTTCGGTTATTCCTTTTATCTTGGTAGGATCCACCTCTATTCCCCTCTGCGTAATAAGGAAACCTAATAACTTCCCGGTGGTGGCTCCGAACGTGCACTTCTGCGGGTTTAGCCTCATTTTGAACTCCCTCAATCTCCCAAAGAACTTTCTCAAAGCTCCTAGGTGTCTGTAGACACCCTATTTTGTCGGCTATCAGATTTAGGAAACCCTTAGCTTGGTGGTTCACAATGATCGTAAAAGACTCAAAAGGACTCTTGGAAGTCAGCTCTATCTCTCAGAATGCTCAGAATGACCAAAATGCCCCTGAAAGCCCGAAAACTCCCATATTTGGTCTCAAAGTTCTGGAAACATGCTATGTCGTAAGAAAAATGATAAAATGAGTTTTTAAGAAAAATTGAATAAAATCGTCAGTTTTTAGAGACTCCCGGAGGTTTCCAGAACTTCCCGGGAATCCCAGGTTTGACTAGTTTGACCGAGATTTGACTTTGGAACCGAGGCACCGAAACAATTTTCAAATATTTTTCACGGATACTAGAGGTCGATATCTTTCCAACGGTATATCGCACACAATTTTCGGATTTAAAACGAGTTTATTATCAATTTTCGAAAACGAAAAAGGCGATCAAATCGGCTTTTATCGCAAATACCGCAAAACTTTTCAAAGTGACCCATCCCCGAACTATTTTTTTATATAAATTAGACTCCATTGCCTTTCCAACGGTATATCACAATCTCAGTTTGGAGTTCATACGCATTTTCTGTGAATTTCGGACAAAATAGGGCCTTTTTGCAAATACCGGAACCTCTGGGGGCCTAAACGTAAATTTCTGGGCGTCTGAGGAGCAGTGCTGCCGCGGCACTGGCCCACTGCCGTCGCGGCACTGGCCCAGTGCCGCCGCGGCACTCAACTCTCGCAGAGTCCATTTTTTGTAATTTTTTGGGGGGTCCAATTTGATTAATTGAAAGTCAAAACGACATAGTTTTATGTTCACAGTTGTTTGGGACCAATGGGAGTACTTCTAAAATCCCAAAACCACCCCAAATTGGCCTATTTAAACCCTCCATTGCTCTTCATTTTGGGGGGGGCAAGTGCAAAGCTTGAAAAGTTGTAGAGAAGAAGAGAGATAGAGATAGGTTTAGAAGAGAGAAAGGGAGCTTCTCCCATTGATTTCTCATAAAGAAAGTGAGTTTTAATCTTGTTTTCTTCCATTACCTCTCATATACTTCACATTCCAAACACCCCCAATCACCATTCTTGAGCATTCTTGAGTTAGGAAGCTACTTCCATGTCCAAATGTCAAAATCTATGAGTGAAACACCAAGCTACAAGTCCAAAATCACATTGATTATTATCTATTGATTGCTATTTACTTGCTTTGATTATATATTGTTCATCTCTTCTTATCACATTTCTTTTTTATTTTCTTTATTTACTTACTAGTTCATCATCATCTAAGTGATGACATGAAGTTTGGGGTGAGTGAATCCTTATGGATAGTAGCTCTTGACCTCAAAAACATGTTTGATAGATGATGATCATAGCCTCAATACTTCCAAGATATTCTTGAAATGTATTGAAGTTATGTCCAAAATAAAATAAATCTCTCCAACATCTTGGAGGTTCTTGATGATGAGTTTGATGTTGGTATTCTAAGTGGCTATAATCCTTATTGAGTGTTGAAAACATGTTTTCAAAACATCTATTTCAAAACCCCTCTCAATCCCTCTCATTTGGTTTCAAGAAACAAAACTTTGTTTTCTCCAAAATCTTCAAAAGAATGAGTCAAAACAGTGAGTGAGTTGAGTTCAAAGATTTCTCTAAAACTCAATAGTCAACATATGGATGCAAGGCCACTTGGAAAGTCTTCCTAACTCATTGGAGAACACCCATGATTTTTGGTTTGACTTGGAAGTACTTGGAAATGGTCCATTTGGATCCCAACATTCCTTCCATACATTCTGTTTTTGCTGTCACAGCATCTAGGTCAACTTACGACCTCTTTTTCAGAAAACGTTTCCAAAAGGGGTGGCCCTAACTTATTTTTTACTTCAACTTCAATGTCTTAGGAAACTTTCTGTATAAAATGGGCCTCTAGATCATTCTTTTTCATTTTCTAAGATTTTTCAACATTTCAGTCGACAGTACGAACTCTGTTTCTGAGTGACCTCTGTTGTTTATATGATTTCTATCAATCTGTGATAGTTATTAAGGATTGGATTTTTGGGTTGTGATCTAGACACAATAAGGAACATCTCCATAAAAAATCATGCATTGAAAACATTCCTAACCCCTCTTTTCAAATTTCCAAAGATGATGCTACTGTTCTGTCCACTATTCACAGCAAACATACCTTAACTTTCACTCTTTGATTTGATGCTCATATGCATTCCAAATTAGTTCATATCTTAGGAAGTAGTTCATACTATACTTGTATATATCCCATGTTGATTTAATCCATTCATTCATGCACATTTTAGACTTCTAAGTCATTTTAGAAATCTATGTACACAAAACACACTACAACCTTTGCACATTTTTTGGATACATACAATGCATTCATGCAAGATTTGGGGTTTTTGTAACTCTTAATCTAAGAAGATTATAAGGGATGAACTTGATCACACGTTCATGTTTCCCCTCGATCTAATCGTCCTTTCTCATCCGTCCCGGGGATTGAGAAATCTTCTTTTCTCAAAATTAACATGCATCATGTTAGCTTGCTAAGCATATTTTGATTTCTTTATTTATTTGTTTCAAGAACAATTCATGTCCCCTTTAGATTAAGGAAACTAATTACTCGATACATGATTAGACGATTTTTCCTAGGTTTATTTGTGTGATCTTTCACTTTACATTGCATGATATTTGACTTAGATCTTATGAATGATATTTTATCTTTTGATCTTCCATTTCAATTTTCTTATGTGATGTAATATACTATCATAGTATTATTTGTCGAACCATACATAGTATAAGATGATTATTTGGATGCTAATTGAGGCCCGTCATAAGACGGGGCGAGTTGAGGGTGTTTTAGTCGTGACAAAGGCTCCTTCCTCTCTCGTACCAAAACCCCGAACCGAGTTCTTTGGTTATGAAGGGCCGGTGCCCTTATCCGCTTGGGTGAGTCAAATTAGGTTTCTTGGTTCCTTAAAGACCAAGTGGCGACTCTGTATCTGTTTTCAACAGACCTTTTCTTTTCTTTGATCCAAATCAAGTTTCAAAACATAACGAAAGCGGTGGAAGCCCGGTATCCACAGTGTCCTACCCTTTCTCTGGACTTTACAATCATATCATCCACATACACCTCCACCTCTTTGTGGATCATGTCGTGCAGTAGGGTGGTGGCAGCCCTTTGGTAGGTTGCACCTGCATTCTTAAGCCCGAATGGCATGACCCTATAGCAATACGTCCCCCACGGAGTGATGAACGTGGTTTTCTCCCTATCCTCGGGTGCCATGAGGATTTGATTGTACCCGGAGAACCCATCCATGAAAGATAGGAGCTCATGTTCCGCAGTGTTATCAACCAACACGTCGATATGGGGTAATGGGAAATCGTCCTTAGGGCTTGCTTTGTTTAAATCCCGAAAATCAACGCAAACCCTAACACGACCATCCTTCTTTGGGACAGGTACAATATTGGCAATCCACTCCGGATACTCGGTGACCATCAAGAACCCGGCTTTCAATTGCTTTTCAACCTCCTCTTTTACTTTGAGTGCCCATTCTGGCCTCATTCGCCTCAATTTCTGTTTTACGGGTTTTGAATTGGGAAAGAGGGGGATGCGGTGTTGGACTATTTTTGGATCGATACCTAGCATATCATTATAAGACCATGCAAAAACATCTTTGAATTCATTTAATAGACTGATTAGTTCTTTGCTTTCTTTATTGCTAAGTGTAGAGCCGATAAAGACATTTTGAGAATCATTTTCATTTCCTAGATTAATTGTTAGGGTGTCCTCAATGATTTTACATGCAGATTCTTTTTCTTTTTCAATTAGTTTTTGCAGTTCAATGGGTATTTCATGATCATCACATTCATCACATTCATTAAGCGCGTTCGAGTAGGCAGAATCAGTCATGTTTTCATTGATTTTCTTTGGAGTGATTACAACAGACATGGAAATTGAAAGACGCCTCATTTGGGCCATTACAGACTCTGGGTGTGGGGGGAACTTATCGCTAGACTCAAAAACCCATTCTTTCTTGTTCTCTCCTCCTAGGTCAGTAATGAAGCATTCTTCCGGTTCTCCTGTCTTGGTGACTTCTTCCATCTCTTCTTCCTCAGCCTTCCCCTTGTCGGCCTTTTCCTGATCTTCCCCATTTTCCTCGCTTTTGGCTGCTTCCTCCACTATGCCCTCGACGTATTTGCCCTTGGTTTTCCCAGGATCTTCCTTTATGACCTCCGTGTTCCCTTCGCCCAACAGATCTTTCATGGCGGAACCGTCTAGCGCACCAATCCAATCCTTGGCAGCAACAGACTTTTCAGGCATTTGCAGAAATGGGTCCTTGTACTCAGAAATTTCATGGGAGAAAAAGATCTCGAACCCTGGCTTCATGCATTTGTCCTTTTGGTCCATCCATGGCTCTGGGAAGCCACAGAAAGGGAAATCTTCTCCTTCCTTCACAAAATACCCGTTGAGGGTCTTCAAGTAAGGGTCTAGTGGTGCATTGACGGCCTTTTTCTTTGCTCTTAGTTCCCCTTTCGTTGGCTGGTACCCCAGACCGTGAGTGTGGGTCTGAGTAGGGATCCTTGGAGCCTCAAGCAGGCCTTGAAGGTTCTTCCCCAACCCCAATCCTGGAAAGAAACCCATCTTCTTCATGATTCTTGCGACCACTGGACTAGCATATTGATCGGACTGAGGCGGTAGAAACTCTCTCGACTTTCCCTCTTCTATCATGCTGATGAATTCGAATCCTCCCATTTTCGCTTCTTCTTCTTGCAGCTGTAATTCTAGGATCGGTGCACTTGACGATGCTTTGGTCGAGCGAACCCAACTGTCCCCGAGGATATCACAGACTTTGTTTTCCCAGACATACTTGACCTTTTGATGGATTGTGGATGGTATAGCACCCAAACTGTCCAACCAAGGCCTTCCCAGCAGCAGATTGAAGGAAGCGGGGATATCGATGATTTGGAACTCAGCTTCTTTGTCTATTGGCCCGATAGCAAGGTTAAGAAAGATGATGCCCATGACTGCCCTTTGGGTGTTATCGTATGCCCGGACCTTTTGTTGAGACGGCACAAAAGAGGATTCATCTAAACCCATTCGTTTGGCTGTGCGGAAAGGACACACATTAAGAGCAGACCCGTTGTCAACGAGACAAGCAGGCACGGTGTTCCCCAAACATTCAACAGTGACGTACAAAGGCTTATTAAGCATGGGTCCTCCCGGAGGTAAGTCATTTGATGAGAAAGTAATAGCCGAAGTCGGAATTTTGCTGATCAGCCCTACGAGGTCCTCCGGAGTGGTGTCGATGGACACGTCAGCTTGGTTCAAAGCGTCTAGGACCGCCTGCCTATGACGTTTGGAGGCAATCAGCAACCCCCAGACAGTGATGTTGGCCTGAGTCTTCTTCATCTGCTTGAGGACTCTATCCTCTTCTTCTTCTTCATTCATCTTTCCTTTTCCTTTGTCTTGATCTCTCCCCGGGTGATCTTCCTCTAGTTCGTTTGGTTTGAAGTGCCTGCCAGACCGAGTCAGATGATCGATCTCCTCTTTTGCCCAAATGTTGTCGGCTTCTGAAATGGTCTTTGAGCCCTCCTTTGCCTCTTCGTCGCTTTGATACCACAGATCATCCTCCCCTACCCGGTTTACGTTTCGATCGTTGCTTTCTTGAACCCACCAATCTGACTGTCTTGTTACTTCATTTTCCCATATCCCTGGCTGGCTTCTAATCATACAGATCCCCAGATTTTCCGGCAATTGATAAAACTTCCTTGGTTCCCCAACTTTCGTGATTAGCTTGGACGGATCGAATGTCACTTCTTCTACTCCTAAGAAGTAAAGACCCCGCGGCGGCGGTACGGCACGATGGTTTGACAGTGGATTCTTGGTGACATTGGGGGCCTTGACAGGTGGCTCGGATATCACTTTGTTGTCAATGAGGTCTTGTATGTCATGCCTTAACCTCATGCATCGATCAGTCGAGTGGCCCTTTTGTTGATGATATTTGCAGTAGAGATCTCCTTTGAAGTACGGCGGGAGTGGACTCGGCGGGGGTCGAGGTTCCAGCTGACGGAGATGCCCTTTTGCTAACAGCCTTTCGAGGGCGGTTGATAATGATACTCCCAAATCTGAAAACTTCCTCATTGGCTTATCCTCCCCTCCTCTTGGATAGTTTTTGGTGATATCGAATTTTCTCTCCGGCTCGCTAAGTGCATTGACATCGATGGGGCCAGAGTGACCTCCCGAATGCCCTCCATTCGATCCATAACTAGGCCTCCGATATCGGTTCTGTGGTTCTTCCTTCTTGATTATTCCTTCTTGAATTGCATCTTCGATTCTCGTCCCTACATCGAACACCTCAGCAAAGGTATTGATTGACTGAAATCTCATCTTCTCCTGATAAACTGGCTGTAGATTTTTCATCAGCATTCGGATTTGGTCCTTCTCGGACGGCCTTTGCACCATTTTCGCAGCTTTCCCTCTCCATCGGCTTAAATATTCGGCAAATGATTCTTTGTTCCCCTGCTTGGTTGTTTCCAAATCTCGGACGATAACATCCAAGTCCTGATTGTATTAATACTGTGCCACAAATGCCTTAATCACTTCTTCCCATACTCTGGTTTTGCTTGGTTCGAGAGTAAGGTACCACGACAGAGCAGCTCCTGTTAAGGTTTGTTGAAACAGGACAGCCATCATGGTAGTGCTTAATCCACTAGGCTGAAAGGCTCCTATGCACATTCGGACGTGACTGCGGGGGTTGCCTGTGCCATCAAATTTATCAAAGACGGGCATTTTGAAACCGGCCGGCAGCGTCTCGTGGACTCCGTCATACAATCCTTCCAGTTCCATCAGATAGGTATCCACCCCTTGGGCCTTGCGCATTACCCTCTCCAACTTTTCTATCTTCTCGGTCAGCAGCTTATCCTTCTCATCTTTCTCCCTGTCCCTATTGGCTCTCAGTGCATCATTCCAATGTGCCTCTTGATCGTCGAACCAATCCTCGTCCCCTCCTCCCAAAGGCGGGTCTATGATGGGTGGAATTACATACGGCGGCGGTCGGCGATTCAGTTCCTCTATCATTCCCATCATGCGATTCATGTTCTCGGCCTGTCTCCTCATCTGTTCAGCTTGCTGTTCGACTAGTACCCTCAATCCGGTCATCTCTTCATTGTTTCTTTCTTCGGCCATGTCAGTGTATCCTCTTCTTACCAACCTTGCCGTAGGATCTCTAAACCACCCTTGGTTTGCTATTTTTGCTCCTACAATAAATTTTTTGAAAATTTCTTTTTAGAAAAACCTTTTTACCTTTATTTTATTCGAGGAAGACTTTTATTTTATGCATCATGCGGATGCAATGCATGTGTGTGTGTGTGCCTACTCTATATGCCAAAAAAAGAAAATCCTAATCCTAACACATAAGCACATAAGCACATAAAACCCTTACCCATGTCAAGTACGTTAACTTCTCTTTTCATCGTGACCCCTTTCTTATCCTTCGAAGTTTTGAAAAATTTTGGGGGTTTTTGAAATTCATTTTGGGAAGCATTTCTAATGAATTCTTTTAGAAAGCAGTTTTCAAGAATTTTGGATCATAAGGTGATTGGGTCAAAATTTCTGTTTTTTGAAAAGCACGAATTTTTTGAAATCTTGGTTTTGAAATCTCCCAAGTCTCTTGAAAGAGCGGTTTTGAATAAAGGCCGCGGAAATCTTATTCTTCAAAGGCTGATTTTAAAATTCTCAGGGTAGAAGGGTCACGTGATAAGATCATCACCGTACTTTTCATGGATTTGGATACATACAAGGTCAATGATGCTTAGCTAACGCGATATAAGAAGTATAACTTCATAACCAAAGTTCGGCATGTTCCCATATGTCGTGAGACATGATGAGGGATTGCTAAAAGTGATTAAGGGGTTATACATTTTCATCAAGTAAGCATCGTCATCATCTCAAATAATCCTCATACAAAACCTCCTAGCACATAGTCCTAATCAAGAGTTGATTCCCTAAGATTGAAAGGTTCTATAGAAACTACCGTGCAGAAGCTGGGTTTTGGTCAGATAAGGGACCCTTGACACACACCCGATAGGATGCTTAATATACCAAATCATCGTACGAGATCAAGGGTGATCACACAGTCCCATGATGACTTGACCGACCGGGTTGCCCCGAGCCTCCAAGGTCATAGTTCCGTGCAATCGACTGGCTGGACATGCAAGTGAAATGCAACAGGCACGCAAAGATTAATTAATTTGATTAAAAGGATGTTTTCAAGTCTAATCCTCAAGTGAACCCAAAATCAGAATTCTGGTCTGCGAAACCAGAGATTCTGGGTTCGATCCCCAGCAGAGTCGCCAGATTGTGGATATCGCAGGTTGACTTACCCACAGCTTTTTTATTTTAAAATTCTTTTCTAAATTTCAATTTCAAAACAAATGAGTCGCCACTTAATTTTTAAAAGGAAAATTAAGAAACCATTTTAAAGCAAACTGATCTTTTGCGAAACCAAAGATTAACTAGGTCCGGGGATTATGGAATGAGAGAGGAAGGAGCCCGTCGGACTAAAACACCCTCTCTCATCCTATCTTGCGATAGGCCTCTACTTAACATCCTTTTAAGCATGCCCTCAATTAATACATATATATATATATACATCACAAAAACATGTCCAAAGGGGTGTAAAATTGCAATTGACAAAATATCATTCATAAGCCAAGTAATTCAAATAGCAAGCAACATGATATGCAATAGGGAACAAGAGAGCTTATCCGGGATCCAGCTGCGAATATTAAACGTGCAATGCATGCGATTGAATAAAATCTAGGCAAAGAGTCTCTAACCCATATATACATATAAGGCAAATCTTAATTCTAAGGTGTCGCGCATGAGGTCGAAAATCAAATAAAATCAATGAATTTAATAAACTAAAGATGGATTGAGAAATCGTACTTTAATAGCGCTACAAAACAATGGGTTAATTCACATGATATGCAAAATATGATGTTAGAAATAACAATCCTAAATTTCTAGCTTAAATCCATCTAATGTAATTAAATCCAAAGCAAATAAGTCCTAATTACAAGTGCCAAACCATATGGATGAATATGTACATGGGCAAGGATAAACTATGAAATGCTCTTAAGCTTTGAATTCAAGCTCAACTAGTCATTATTGAAACATGGTTTAAGCCCTAAGTCACAGAAAAGTCATTTGACCCATTGTTAACAAAATTGGTCAAATATGTCATAAAACTCTGAAAATTGCAGAGAGCAGACCAGACCTTTAAGAAAATAAAAAGCACGTCTCTCATGGTTTGATGTTGGTGAATTTCGGACACAAGATGCCTCTGTGAGTCTACTTTCCAAATCAAAATGAAAATCAAGGTTTCAACGGTTAGATCTCCGGGAATACGGAAAACACTAGACATCACTCAGCATCTTACAACCTCATGTCCAGAATTCTTGTACGATTTATTAAAAATAGTAAAAAATCAGAATTGCATTGTTCTTTTTGGGGTGACTTCCTAACACATTAATCTACTTAGAAAAAATTATTTTGGGTCGCAAAAACTTTGTTAGAACTCCGATTTAATTATTTCAAAAGAGTGTTGCTGTTCTGAAACTATTCTGAAATTCTGGACAGATTATTGTTGCTTCACAAAACTCATGATCAAACCATTCTAAACATGAAATCACCTTAAAACAAAAATTACAGTGGTAGAACAATGTATTATTGACACTTTCCCGTTGGTTTCACTTAATTTCAACGGTTAGATTTTGAACTAAAAATCTTTGATCAAAAACAGTTTGTGAACTCACTGTTTTCATTTTTTAAGTTCAACATTTATTTGCTAACCCCAACTATTAAACCATGAAGTTGGACTTAACTAAACTATTTTCTCCTACCATTTGATGGTCATTGGAGGCTAAAGATCTTTGTATTTGTGGGTTTCAAATGAAGTATGGATAGACTTCATGAAATCTCAAGACAAGGAATCTAGACCATGGATATGGGCTTAGACTCCAAACCACTTTCTCCTACCATTTGATGGTCATTTGGAGATGAAGACATGACTAATACTTGAAAGTCTCAAAGGAATATGGAAAGGATTCCATGAAACATCAAGCTAGAGGGCCTAAGTCATGAGTATGGACTTGGATCCATCTACTTGTTTATAAGATAAAAATGATGATCAAACCTTGACTTCCATGTAAAGCATAAGCTCACATGGGACTCAAAGGATCATGCTCAAAAGATCAAGAGAGACATTGAAGATCTCCAAGAATCTCAAGGAAGAAGTAGGTTAGCAAAGAAAATGAACAAAAGAAAATAAAGTAATTTGAGGATTAATGATTTTAAGAGAGAAGGGATGCAAATAAATGACTTATGGTTTAGAGGGTCACCTCCAAATTATCCTCAAAATTTCTCTCCTTTGAAGATCTTCCAAGCTATTCTCTCTTTCAACTCTAAAAAAAGTGTTGGTGAAGTGGTAGTGTATTTTTGTATGTGTGTCTTCTCCTCCCCAATGTTTTTCCCTTGGTCCTCCTTTTTACAAAGAAGATCTCTTCTCTTTTATAGGCAAAAATACCAGGTATTTTTGGTGAATTTTGGAGCAAAAAACAGGTGTAATTCTCTCATTTGGTGGTACAATGTGTACTTTCTGAAATTAGTCAGACTGCTGCCCAGCGCGGCAGTCCAGGGACTGTCGCGGCAGTCCGTGACTGCCGTCGCGACAGTTCAGGACTGCCGTTGCGGCACTTTATGAGTGCCGCACGGCACTCATCAAATGCCGCGACAATTAATGGATTGCCGCGTTTTTGTCAGTCTTACTTTATCAGTTTTTTGTTCTTATTCGCATACGCATACGTATTGCTCTGCAAAATACAGACTTTAAAAGTGAACGGCATTCAGAGATTTTGGGCGGCACTTGGTGAATGCCGGGCGGCACTCTCTGACTGCCGTGCGGCATTCAGTGAGTGCCGCGGAAGTCTGCCGTGTGCCGTTTTTAGCTGAGATTCCACTTTTAGGACTTTCCCTTTTTCGAAACAAATTATTTTTGAAGATCCTTTCCAAAAAACATGTCTTGTACCTGAATTGTCCTGAATACCTGGTATTTTTCCTCTTTCTGTAAAATTGTATCGCGTTTTGGAGATTTTTCCGAAGAGCTTGGAATACTTCAATTTTTCGGTCCTTCTTATCATCGGATACGGAGGTGACACTCTCTTAAATTCGACGGTCGGTCAAAATTGGGGTGTCTACAGATACCCAAATAAGGGTATAACTGAAAAGGGTTCTGAATCAGTAGGTGCGATAGCAATTTCACAAAATATGTGGGACCCACGTTGGGACCCATACGAAAATTAGACAAACAATCATTAGACGATTAGGTAGTTAATGGAATGTCTGGGGGATTTCATAATAAGAACTTAAGAAATTCTAGGGGTGTAAACGGAAATAAAGGAAAATTTTGATAACTCATTGCATGTATGAGTATAGGTGCCAAATGAGTGTATATCACTCTCAAAATTTACAAAAATTAAAAGAAAGAGAGAGAGAGAGAGAGAGCTCGAAGAAACCGTCACCGACGTCGTAATCTCGTCGTTCCGTCGCTGTTCGATGTCCAATTCGCGAATCGAAGCCGTTTTCAGACTCATAGAGGTAAGACGATCGCTTCTATACCTTTAATTTACGTTTTAACTATCGGATTTTGGTAGCTCATACTAATCGGTGAGACATCATCTACCGAGTTCATGTAGGAATCTCGTTGGACTGGGAATTGAGCTTTAATTTGGTAAAATTCAGCAACTTCTTGGTGTAATTTTGGATATAATCTTGCTTAAGGTGAGTTTTTTAATTAAAAAGTGATTGGGGGTTTAAAGTGTTAAATGTTTACATGTATATTGTGTTGATGAAATTATGCTTAGAAGCTATAATATTGTTAAGTTGTGATTTCTATGTTAATTATGTGAAGAATTGCCAAGCTTATGTGCTTATGTGCTTAAATGTTATATGCTTATATGGTAATCAATGAGTACCGGGGAAATGGTTCATTGTTGGGAGTAATAAGGATGGTGAAGAGGAAGAATCTGATAAATACGGAAGTCCGAGGAATAGAAGTGACCACGGGACCAAGGGAGGTCTTTGGGTCTGAATGAACCATAGAACCGGTGACTCGGCGATTACGAGTATGAGATATGTGCTTATTTGTTGCATTGCACGTGTTAAACATCCAATCACATTTAGATTGCTCACTAAGCGTAATGCTTAAGAAAATTATTTTCCTTTTCTGTTGTGGTAAATAACAACCATTGCAGGTACAGAGCAATACTCGGAGAGGAAATGATGGGAGAGATGGGAGAGATGAAAGAGATGGGAGAGATTTGAGAGTTGTGTTTAAGAATTTCTTTCAACCTTGTAAAATGATGTAAAATGTAGTGCTTTTTTATGGTAATGTTAATACTTTTGTAGTGGCTCGGGGCTTAGTTGTTCCAACTTGTCATTGGGTGGTTTTGTAGTACAACTTGGAAAACTTATGTAAATTTCTATGTTTTGGTTGTTTGTGCAGAAGTGGTAACTTGGACCTTTCCGGCAAGTTCAGGTAGTGTCGCAAGTGTTGTAGGCAAGTTTTATTTGTATGTATGATGTTGGTCATGCTTTGAGTTCATGCCTAACAAGTTTTATGAACTTTTGTTGAGAGTTAAATTTCAAAGCTCCAAAGCTTGTTTTGATTTAAAAAGGGTTGAGTTGATGAGTGAATTTGATCAAATTTTAGTTGTGGATACGTGGTACATGCTTGGTTTATGTTTAAAAGTGTTTGAGAATGTGTTGGGATAGTTTTCCCAAAGTTTTATGAAGTTTGATTATGTTTTGGACATGTTTTAAAACTTATAGCAGCATAATTTAGCAGCAGGAATGATTCTGCAGGAACCCGGATCGATCTGGGTACAAAGGGTGGATTGATCTGGGGTTCTGGAGGGGCATTCTGCTAAAAAAATACCAGTTCGGATCGATCCAGATTTTGTGGGCGGATCGATCCACCCCTGTTCCCAACAGCCGTCCACTTTTGCGGAAACGGTCATATCTCTTTCTAGAAAATTCGAATTCGCGCACCATTTTTTGCGTTGGAACCGGGACTCAAAGACCTATCTTTTGGTGTAAAATTTTAGTATACTTTCTTAAAGATCATTTTGTCCTTGGGGCAGTTTTGTCACCATAAAGCCTTTAAAGGAGGTTTAATTTGTGTTTGTCTTCCTAATTAATGTATATTTGGGTGCGTAAAGCCTTGTTACACGTGTCCCAATCCGCCGGGGCGCGTCGGGGTGTGACATTTACTATTCACCTCTTTTAAAAATGCTTGCGAGTATTGTGTGTTCATAATCAATATGTATCAGTACTCTTGTATACTGCTTCCAAGAAGTCTTGTGAGTACAATACATAACATTCACATCCCACGCAGATGTGTTCACGACCAATTCCTGATACTGACATACTTACTTTGATACCAACTAATACCCAACTGACTCAGTCACTAGGCTAAATAATGTTAGTACCGTTATACCTTGAACCTTATCTCGTTATTACATCGTACTATGTCGAATGTTCTAAACCCTACTACGTTACTCTCCATGTTATCTCAATCTCATTATCGTATCCCATTATCCTCGTAATCCATAGTATCGTATAATAAGGAACATGGAACAATAATCAACTGATTAAGCATTATGCAGTATAAACCTCAAAGGAATCAATCATGTTCTGCTTGGTTCGATCGATTGAAGTCGTCTTGATCGATTGAAGAAATTAAAGTTCGATTGATAGAAGTCTGCTCGATCCATTGAAGTGAAGGTGGTCTCGATCGATTGAAGTCATTTCGATCAATTGATATTTAGTGTGTTCGATCAATTGAACCTAGTTCGATCGCTCGAACGTCGTCTTCTCCAGCAGTTCTGGACAGTGAACGTCCAAAGGTGCTAGGGGGTGTTTGGGATCAACATTAAACATCCAAAACATGTAAAACATTATAAATAAGCTACCAAGTGAGTTTGGAACTCAACAAACGTTGTTAAGGGTGCATTTGGCAAGGCGTCAAGCTTCAAAGCTTATCTAATGACCTTTTCGTCTCTCTATCTGCTCCTCTCTCCGTCTCAGTCTCTTCTCCTTCTTCTTCTTCTTCTCCTCGTCTGTCTGTCTGTCTCTCTCTGACTGTATATATAGATAAATATGTGTATATATGTATATATAAATGGGTGTGTATATATATAAACAAACACAACAATCTCTCTCTCTCTCTAAAATCTCTTGGTTCAGCAAACACACCACACACACACACGAGCATAAGGTATATATAGGAGAAGATGAAGGGCAAGTGGCAATGTTTGCGCAGAAATTGGGATGAAAATCCAGTCTCGTTCGATCGATCGACAGTAGTTCGATCGCTCGATAACAGCTCGCCCAGATTCGATCAATTGAAAAAGGGTTTATCGATTTAAGTGAGGAACACATAATAAATTCATGTCGGTAGTGTTTCGATCGATTGAACAGGTTCGATCGCTTGAATTTAGAAATTCTCGATCGCTCGAACGGACTTTGATCGATTGAAAGTAAAACTTCAAGTATGATCAAGGGAAGTATATAGGATCTCTGTGTATTAATAATTATTGAAAATACAGGGTATTGCACTATCTTTGACAATTGCACATAATAACTCTCCATCACAGAATCCTTTCAAGAAGCAACCATCAAGACCAAAACTTTTTTGCAGCCTGCTAGCATCCCTTTTCTAAGTGCAGCAAGCCCAACATAGAATCTTTTAAAGATATGTTGTGAGGTTGGAACTGGTTTATTAATCTGCATCATAATTGTACTACCTGGATTTGTCTTCCTCAACTCCTCAGCATAATCCCAAATCTTACCATAAACCTCTTTTACTGCTCCTTCAACTTCTCCTAGTGGCCTATTTTTGGCCCTGTAGCATTGGCTACCTGTAACATCCACAACAATTTTTTCTTTCACATCAGTCTTGAAGTCCCTCACCTTCTAACTTGGATTGGACTTTATCTTTAGACCATACTTTTTAGCCAACCATTTTGAACTTACATATCTATTTCTAAATGTTCTGGAGCATCTATGCTCAGAAATGTAAGACTTTACCTGAAATATTTTATCTTCTTGCATATAACTCCCATATATCCTCCATGGAGAGCCATTTACACACACACCTAAAACTCTACCTTTTTCATTCTTGACAAACCTTAACTGATATCCTCCATCCACTGAGTAGTTTGTAACAACTTCCTCAAATTCTTTTGCATCAACAAAGGTCATGCCAGTAACAAAGTCCACGCTTGACATGTCAGTTTTAGGATTATGCTGAGGATATTTCTTCTTCTTCATTAAGGGTCTTGCATCATTTTCTGTACTTGATTCAGGTATATCGACCTTAGAGAAGAGTGCATAATCACTATGGAACCCAGTAACATCAACATCATTGGCTTCAATTAGGGCGAATCACCTCCCTCAATTCAGGCTAAATCATTGGCTTCTATTGGGTTTGGTTGAGAATCTACTTGAGATTGTTTCATGTTTCTAGCCCAAGCTTCCATCAACTCATCCTCATCACTAGTGAACTCTGCATCATCATCTGTATCCACACACTCATCCTCCGCTCTATAGTCTACATCTGAACTATCATTATCGTCAACATCCTGACTCACATCCTCACTTGCATCATCACCCTCATCCTGACTCTTATTCTGGATCCCATCCTCACTTTCATCCTATCTCTCATCACCAGTTGTTCCATCCATTGCATTTAATTCAAAATGTGTTTTTTGGGCTTTAACAAGAGTTTCTTGAGCTTCGACAAGTATTTTCCACAAGGTGTTCAAGATGTACCTCTATTTCCCTGACTTCTACTACATGATATAATATCTCAGTCATATCATTCTCACTATACACCAATCTAAGCCCAGATTCTAGTTCAGAGTGAGGAACTCTGTAGTAAATCTTATTAACATTGTGATAACCTAACTTCTGAGCCATATCTTCCAATTCCCCAAAAGATTTTTTATTAGCGTCACAAGTTTTGTAAAAAGACACCTTACTTCCAAAATATTCAAACTTTTTTTTCTTCTTGAATGACCCACCATGATACAGCTTCACAGTAAACAAATCCCCCATTTTCTATAACAAGGGGTCACATGTCAAACAAAATATAGACACAAAAGTAAGGAATTGGTGATATAAATTAAAGCAGTAAACCTCATATAAAAGCATATTCATAAAGGGACCATATACATCTATTATCTATATATAAAGGCTGAAGCAAAGGAAGTCTCCACAAGCTGCCACCCTAGCAAGCTCTACTCCAAGCAAAAATCCTATGTGGCAATTGAGTGTGGCATATCTATTATATCTGTTACCCCTATATGTTTATCTTTGTACCTATGTGGCATCCTCCTTTGCTGTTTTTTCTTTTTTCCCTTCACTTTTTTTGATTCTTTGTTCAGCCCACCTCCCCCACAAACCTTTC
Organism: Hydrangea macrophylla; assembly: GCA_033977485.1. Lineage (NCBI taxonomy): Eukaryota > Viridiplantae > Streptophyta > Magnoliopsida > Cornales > Hydrangeaceae > Hydrangea > Hydrangea macrophylla. Next base: position 39,036,540 of record CM066992.1, read on the forward strand.
TCCTTCATGAAAATCACACAAATCTAGATTCATCCCCCAAAATGTGATGAAGTAATTAAAGTGTAAAACCTTTTCCACTTTCCAACTAATTTCCAATGCAAGTAAGTCTTTGAACCATCTTCTCTCTCTCTCTCTCTCTCTCTCTCTCTCTCTCTCTTTGTGAGTGTGAAAAAAGTTGGGAAACTAAAGGGCCCTCATTGATGTATCCCATCCTAGAAACTTCACCAACTACATATCCCTCTCTCTTTTAGTTGTATGTGTTTTGCGGGTTCTGTAAATTTATTATTATTATTATTATTATTATTGTTCCTGCAAGTCATACATGGCCTACATTTTTACATATGAAAAAGGAAAAGGAGCTTCAACATTTTTGTGGCTCCATTTTGAACATGGTAACAAAGCACTGCATGGGTTTATGATGATGGAGATGAACACCTATGGGAGTGGTTTTTATTTTGGACAAAATCATTAACCATCTCTAGGGACTCTACTTTGTTACTGCATGGTTGTATGGAGCGAGTATCTTCTTCTCTCTCATAAGCCCAATAAACTTCTGTTGTTGCTTCTCATAATTTTTTTTACCAAGACTTCTTCTCACGATTTTGTATTTAACTTAGAGTTATATACGTGTGTGTGTGTGTGTGCATATAATGTAGCTTACATATGTTGAAGCTTGATATACATTGTTAGGCCCATTCTCTAACAGCTTAAGCTTTTGGAGTAGTTGGTAACTTAACATGGTATCAGAGCCTTGTTTGTGGGAGGTCCTGGGTTCGACTCCCTATCCCCGCTTTGTTGTGCATATTTGCACTTTGTTATTTGTCTCCACTATGATGGAGTTTGGTTTGTTTGCTCTCCACATGCAAGTCGAGGTTGCACGGGAGGGAGGGTGTTAAAGCTTGATATACATTGTTAGGTCCATTCTCTAACAGCTTAAGCTTTTGGAGTAGTTGGTAACTTAACAACATATACATCTAGCTCCAAAAGTCTATCATGCATCTACGATTTTCATTTCAGACTCTAACAATTGTTACTTGTATGTGTGATTTTAGAGCAAGGAGGACAATTGTGCTATATGAAAATTGGGACGCACTCTTACTATATTATAAAAATAAAATCCTTCTTTAGAGGTTAGAAGTTTCTTGATTTGATTTGTTACTCAGCAGATGCAATTGGCCAAAATAGCACGAGTTTCTAAAATGTGATTAAAGTGCTTACTTTGACAAGTATACTAGAGAGGAAATTGTTAAGGGTAATACTTGGGGCACAACCAAAGCCACAAACTTTTTTGCACAACCTCCATTTTGTGTCTATCTCTCTCCTAGTGGGCACTGTGGGGTCACTGGTACTGTGGGACCCATCAAGAGAGAGATAGACACAAAATGAAGGTTGTGCAAAAAAAGTTGTGGCTTTGGTTGTGCCCCAAGTATTACTCAATTGTTAAAACGTGGTAATCACAGTGTGGAAGCAACAAACCACAGTTTACGCCGGCGATTGGTACCAAGACACCATACTACGAGAATTATTTAGTGAGTCTGTCATATCACGTTGTCATTATTTTGATATGGTATGATGCATTAATTGTATGTAGAGGCGAAAGTAGAGGTAGGTTAGATTGGGCTGTAGCCCCATCCAAAATCTAGAATTTTTTTTTTTAGTGTATGTGATATTGTAATCTAATTGTAGTTTAGTCCTCTCAAATTTGAAAAACGAAAAATAGTCTATGGGATATTTTAGGCTAAATATAGTCTGACCCACCCCAAAATTTGAGAATTTTTTTAGTACATGTGATATTTTGGCCCAAATGTAGTCTAACTCACCCCAATTAAGTGTTCCAAACTCAATTTTACACAAAACATTGTTGATAAATAAACTCCAAAATGTATAAATATTAACCCGAAAGATAATATTGTTCTTAAATAGGCCTAATTTGAGGTCATATCTCATTATCAAATATGTATAAATAGATCCCAAAAACAAATTTCGGGGCAGCCCGTATAGCTTCCAGCTAGGGGTGTAAACAAGATGAGCCGCTCAACAAGGGCTTGAAGCTCGACTCGAAAAGGCTAGGTCGGCTCGCTCATTTGAGCTCGTGAACACGATTGATTAAGGCTTGTGAACAGGCTCGTGAAAAACTCGTTTATAGGTTTGATAAAGAACTTGTATAGTGACTTTTATAAATATATTTACTATAAAACTATATAATTTTAGCGAAAATATGACACATTTCATAAATAGACTTGATAAAAGATTGTTTTATTATTAAACTATATAGTTTAAAATAGTACGCGAAAAAACTCGTTAAAAAGCTCGCGAACACTTGAAAGTTCGGCTCGGCTTGTATACACCCCCTCCCCCCAAAATAAATAAATAAATAAATAAGAAAATTAAATTTCCTCGCTCCGCTCTTGATTGTATGACGACATATGACATTTGCAAATAATGTAGATATGACATGTGTTCTTACAGAGTTTTCAAATAATCATGCCCCTATATTTCCAACTTCCATATATGTTATCTCCACAATTTTTTTAAAAAAGTACCATTAAACTATCACACCACATCAACATATTGACATGGTGTGATGGACTCACTGAATAACTTCTGACTACTACATATGGCTATAGAAGAGTCATTAGTCGTCATTTCATTCACAGCCACGTGGGAAAAAGATTGGGTAATTAACAAGGATTAAACATCATTTGTTTAATCTTGGATTCCACTGTATTGGTTAATGGGATGCTTGAGTGAGCATTGATGAACCATTTTTTGAGTGAGCAAAAGTATTTTCAATTAACAATTCACAAGATATGTCAAGTCATAGCATGTTGAAACCAAGTTCCAAACCTCATTTTTTTTAATCTGGTTCTTATGAGATGAGAGCTAAGATAATGTTAGTAAAAACGAATCTTTTTAAACGAATCTTAAGGTAGTTATTAGATTATACACAAATTTTTATGCAAGAAATTATCAAGTACCAAACACTTGATCTTATTAAATTGGTTCACTTATTAAATTGGTTCACTTAAAAATCACGAAACCTTTTCTTTGTCTCTCCAAACCTATTAAAATTTCTTTTTTTTTTTACATTTTTTCCCCTTTTACTTTTCATTTAAAGTTAAGCTATTTACTATCGAGTAATACTGTAGTTCTCAAATTTGAACTTCAAACATTTTGATTATTGTACAAGTAATGCTATACTTCTTAAATTTTTATTTCAAAAGTACTTCTCAAATAATGTGGCAGTGGGTCCAAGTAAACAACTTCCAATCCAAATTTAACTGGTCTCATTGTATTAAACCTGACCCTACTACCACATCATTTGAAAAACACTATTAAGATAGAAATTTAAAAAGCATAGCATTATTCTTGTACTACATGTTATTACAATAATTGTTACAGTAATTGTAATACGACATGGCACCACATGTGGTAACTGGTGACACAACACTCCCGTACCTATACCACATTTACAAACAGTGGTGAAACCCAAACCGAAAAAATCGAACAACCGAACCGAACCGATCGGTTCGGTCGATTTTCATCTAAAACCGAAATCGAACCGACAAAATTGCACTAAAACCGAAAAAATCGACCGAAACCGAACCGATCGGTCGGTGAAAAAAAACCCCCAAAACCGACCGAACCGATTTCACCCTTATTTACAAACCATATCCTTACGTTTTATTATTGAGTGTAGTTTTGCTTATATCAAAATTGCTCATTTTTTGTTCATTTTCATCTCTTATTGGTTAATAAAGTAAGGCCAAATATTTTACACTATTAATTAATTCTTATTTCAAAGCAAAAAAAATTAATTCGTATTTAATCTAAGTATCTCAACATTAACTAATAGGATTAGAGGGTGAGCAAAAATACATTTTTTATTATTTCAAGAGTAATAAACTTGTGTCAAAAAGGCACACAAACCTTTGACCCAGTGGCGGATGTAGGGGGGGCAAGGGGGGCAGTGGCCACCCCTAAGTTTTGGGAAATTGCACTTTTATACATGTATTTTAGGTAAATTTTCAAGTTTTATTAAGCTTTGCACCCCCCCCCCCCCCCCCAAATAATTAAACTTATTATATAGCCCCCCAAAAAATATTAGTTAGGCTTAAATAAATAATTTTTTATGTATTATGTTGGCCCAATTATACTTCATTCCCCAAAAAATTGATAAAAAAAACCTTATTATATGTTATATATTGGCCTAATTACAAATAGATCCAAAAAAATTTACCTCGGCCTCGGGGGCGCTGCCCCCGAACCCCCGTGTGACTCTAAGTTCTTACACAGCCCCCCCTGATTGAGATTCCTGGATCCGCCGTTGTTTGACCTAAGTCTAGAGTCTAAACCGGACTCTAAGCTGTGGCTGTGTCGGTGACATATGCGATCAAAGTTAAGATGTGGCAACCCAACACAACAAATTCTTAGATGCTTATGTGTAGAGTCCGTTTGTTATTGTTTATTTGTTCATTTAAAGCAGTTTTGGTAGTTTAAATTGTGTTTTGGTCTTAGTGCCGGTCCAGACTTTTGGGGGGCCCTGGGCCCTCTATAAATTTTCGTATGAGAAAAATTACATAATTAGAGGAAAACTTATTTACAAAAGAAAGTGACTTATATTAATAAGTACAACTAACTTACGTAAAATAATAGTATTACTTAAAGGGGGCTGCTAACATACAACATGATGGTTGTAAGTTAGCAGCATACAACAGCCCCTTTAGCGACAAAACATAGGTTTTTAGCGACGAAATTTTTGTCGCTAAAGGTTCCAACTTTTAGCGACAAAAAAAATTGTCACTAAAACCCTGTTTTTTGTCACTAAAAGCCTCATATAATGTAAGTTAGCAAATCCCTTACTTAAATATTGCCTTATGTGCATTTTTAGCTGCAAAATCACCAATTACACTTGTATAATCAATCTCTTTCACCATATCTCTTTCAATAGATAGATAATGTAGCTAACCCGTTTAACCCGTTCAATATTTCTTGTGACATAGTCGATCGAAGATAAGACTTGATCTCAACTTCAACTTTAAAAAGTTTCTCTCTGCCAAGGCAATTGTAACTAGAATAGTCAATAAAATTCTGTAAGCAATCTATGCATTTGGGAAACAACCATCCATCGCTTGCATATAATTCAACACCTCAATTGACTACTTTGTTTTTTTTGATAAAATTATTCTCAAGACTTTAAATTCTAAAAATAAATCTATCCCATTAATATCATAATTATCATGCTTCAAAAAGCCTTCAAGGTTGGCACAATAAGTGTTCAAACTCTCATCATTGCAACTTTTATAAGTCAAACAAAAACTCAAAAGTCTCTCCATATACTTGAAATTGTTCAAACCTACTATTGAGGGATGAAAGGTAGGCCTGTCAATGGACCGGATCCAGCACTCTTTGATGGATCTGAGCTTTTGTTTAGATCAAATCCATATCCGGATCCGTTTTAGAATGTTAGCATGACGGATTAGATATGGTTTTGTAGTATTCGATCCGCCTAAGATCCGGATCCGAATAAGAATAAACTATGCACAAAAATATACATACAATACGCTATACAAGATTATTATTACATATAAAATAGAACAACGTATTTAGTGTACACTAGATTATACATATTTTCTTTCAGTGGTATATTATTTTGATTTAAAGATAGAATTTTTCTACTCTAATCAAGTGTATTGCTGGGATAAACGTTGATTGATTTTTGTGTATGCATAGAGAAAAATTATAAAGACAATAATTTCTATGGTAATAATAGAATACATATAAGCAACTAAGTTGGTGTTTTAAATCTGACAAACAGATCAGAATATCCAGATCGATCCTATCAAATCTGGTTATGGATTAAATAAGGCAGATCTGACAGATAAATGGACCGGATCTGGATAGTAGAATTGTTAACGAATCTGGATCTGATTTGTGTGGATCTGGTCCAGATCCGATCCGTTTACAGGCCTAATGAAAGGATTTAATCCACTACATAAATGAAGTAGTTAACTCTAAAGGTTTCTTCAGCCGACTGTGTCACATCTTCAATTATACTCTCATCAAATTGTCTTTTTCTATGAATGATGCGTTTCTCACGAAATACAGATTCAATTCCCATTGTATTTGCAATTTCCTTAGCTTCAACCATGGTCTCCACAAATCCAGACTATCTATATTTTTCAAAAATGAAATAAGTGTTGTAAATATTATATATCTATGTGTGGATGTCCACATTTTGTATTAGATTAGGAATCTAATTGTAAAGTGATATTTATTCACACATCTCAATCTTACCCTATAAATAGGGAGCATATCAATTAGAAAAGTTGGCTTGATTCTGGTATTATTTTTCTACTTTCTCTTATTCTCTCTTTATTATTACATGTTATCAGCACGATAGCCTCTCAAAAACCCTAGGTAATTAAAAGAGGTTAGTTTTCTTTCTTTATAATAGAAATCACATAAAACATATGGATTCCATGATACACTATTTATTTCTCAAACCACAAGTTCACACGAAATTTTTTTTCTCTATTTTTGAACCCAACAGCCACGACATGATTTGAAGGAAAAAGAAATTTTTTTTGAAGCCACGACCTTGAATACGGCTCAAAGACAAATTGTAATATTAACTTTATATATGGTGGATGTGAATGATTGCCAACATAGTAACATGATTTTTTTTTTCTTTCCATTGCCCAAAAATCTGTTTTTCTTCTTACTTGAACTTTGTCCACAGTAAGAGTTTTATATTATTATTGATAAAGTCGTGATAGTAGATCAAACCCATTGGATTAAGAGTTCTGTTGCTTGCTCTGAACTTGTGGCCTCAAACAAAACTTAATTGATTTTTTTTTTTTGTCAGTTTGATTAATTTATTCTTTTTGTTCATGACATGGATTCATGACTATTATATATTGATGTTTTTTTTCCCTCATTTTCTTGTTCAAATAAAGTTGTAATTGAAGTTGCAAATATCGGTTTTAATTTATATTCTGTTAATAATTGATAATGGTGATTTACTTTATATTTTTTATGTAAATTATATTTTAATTCCCTTGTATCGATCAAATCCATGGAATAAATATATATATATATGTATATTAAAACTTGAAGTTCTATATAAAATAATAGTCCAGACCTGAAGATCTGTGATATATATGAGAACCTGAAGTTCCTTATAAAATAATAGTACAGACCCGAAGATCTGTGATGTATATTTCGGAACCTGAAGTTCTATATGAGTAGAATAATTCAGACCAGAAGATCTGTAATATATGTTTAGAAACTGAAGTTCTATTATTCTTGTTATTGAAAGCTATTTTTATTTATGTTTTATTATTCAAATAAAAGTGTTAATTGAAACTGGAAGTTTCACATGATATTACTTAAAATCCTGAAGTATTCTAATTTTTATCATGCCCAGATTTTATATCTTCTTTAACTGTTTATTCATTTATTTGTTTTTCTCCCTTCAGATGTCGAGTCTTACAAAACTTGAATTTAATGCTCTTGCTGTCAATGGAGGGAACTATTTGTCTTGGCAGCTTGATGCCAAACTGTTGGGTTTGTGCCCTCAAACCATTACTTTCTGTATGAGACATTGACATTTTAATATATGGATATCAGCTTTACATTTTATTGTGTATGTTCTTTTCATGAGATGATTGTTAATCCTTAAGTATTATAGTAAGTAATTCGTGTGTGTATGAGATGCACACAAGTGAGATACGAATTACTATTCTTTAATACTTAGAATGTGTCACAGTGGATGATGAGACTGGATACCTCATCAAGTCTACACTGTAGCATAATTAACTACCATTGGATGGAGTGATTAATCTCAATCACTAGAGTGTAGCTCTTAGTTGATATGCTAGTGCTTATAGTGCATTGACGGACCTGAGTTTCCTATTGACGCTTAAGACTGTCCAACAGTCAATAGGAACTCATAACTTGTATAAGGTACGTGTTCTTAATCTTGAGACGATTATGAACACAGACTGTGGATATGGCTGCTTTGACTTACCAATCAGTGAGGTCTATAAAAGATCAACACCTGGGTATCTTGGGTATGTCATATTCATAGGGTTGTGAACATATATTGTCAAGATAGAATCTACCCTCTGTTTCAGAGTAAGCATTCCCTTGAGAATGTCACCAAGTCGATTACTGAGTACTGCAGTCTTGTTGATAAGAGTTATCAACATGTTTGGTAATCATGAGAGGTGAATGGGACTCAAGGAATACAAGAAGTAATCATGATTCAGGTTGACAGTAACAGTTATCCGATTACCTGAATATGATTACGAATGCTGACGGTAGAGGGACATTAGTACAACATACAAGTCTAGTTATCGCTTCGGATATGTTCTTTTGCGTTGGAGTTCAGTTATCGTTTTATAGTGGAGTAAACTTTAACTGACCAGTTAGTTAGTTTGCTGATCAAAGAGTTTGGTCATGGTGATTAAAAAACTGGTCTGAGCCAACAATAAAGAGCCTAGGAGGTCCCACTCTTAGCTCCGCCAGGATGCTTGGAAAGATGCTTGAGGATGATGTCCAGACAGGTTCGATCGATCGAAGATGTCTCGATCGATTGAAGTCTGAAGGTTCGATCGATCGAAGATGGTTCGATTGATCGAATGTTCGATCGATCGAAGGCACTTCGATCGCTCGAAGTCTAGGTCGGTTCTGGGAATCTATAAATAGGGCAGCTGCGTTCTGGAAAAGGTTTGTTCGTCGTTTTGAACGTCAGAAGCTGCAGAAACTGTTTTGGAGTCCCAAAACCTTCTCTATCCTCTCCATTAGGGTTCCCACCAACCCTAGTCTTTCTGGCAGGCATCCGCAGGAGTCATAAGGGTGAAGATCATCTAGTGGAGGCTGCTGGAAGTTGAAGATCAGAATTGGGTTCAAGACACTAAGGTATAACTCGTGTCCCCTCTTGTGCGCATATGTAGAATTGACGAGTAGTAGATCCGGGCATGCCAATAAAGTTTCATAACTTGATTTTTCCGCTGCGCGTTTAAACTTTCCATTTAAACCTGTTTTTCCAACAATTGGTATCAGAGCCACGCTCGTTTGGATCTATAGATGCGTTTTTTGGAACACTATTTTGATTTGCATGTTGATTTTAGAACTGCTTTCGAAACTGCATCGTCACAGATCTGTTTCTGCAGTGTTATCACAGCAGTATACAAATCTGTGATTGCATTGGATGCAAGATGGGTTCGATCGATCGAAGTAGTCTCGATCGATCGAACGCTCTGTACTCGAGCGATCGAACAGGTTTCGATCGATCGAAACCTTCTGTTGTTAGAGCGATCGAATAGAGTTCGATCGATCGACACAGACTCTTTGTCAGGTTTTCTGTTTCACAGTTTTAAAAGTATTTTGAAATTAAAAGTTTAATTTTAACGTATTCTGCAAAATTTTTAATCATTCTGTGAAATAGAATGTTCAAGCGATTGAACAGTGTTCAATCGATCGAAGGTTCGAGCGATCGAACGGTCTTCGATCGATCGAACTATGACAGAGAAGTTAGATGCTGTTTTGAGTTCTAATTCAGTATGTAAAGAGTTTATATACTGTGTGAATCAATTAAGGGTTCCAATAGTTATATTTTGTTATATATATGCGTGGATGTGTGTTCAACTAACCTTTTGCAGCAAAAGATTAGTCGCTATCTCCCATGGCGCCAAGAGCATTTAATTTTGTGTTTGAATGTTTTTAGATTGGTGTGTTATTTTAAGTTTGGTTTGGTTTTAAGGCATATGTAAAGGGCGCTGCGACTTCAATCCTACGAAAAGGAAAGTCGCACCGGTTTCCCTAGCCTTTTATTTTGTTGTTGCTATTTCTATTTCTAGATAAATTGTAAGCTTCAAAAGAGGCATAGGTTCAATGTAATAGAATTAGAATATCCATGAAGATGGAGCAAGGAGCCGTTGTCCATGAAGATGGAGCTGGAGGCGATCAAACCAAAAGCAGGTTCTATGGAGATAGAGCCATGGGAGATAGAGGCATCGTTTGGATGTCTTTTATTTCATTTTAGTTTTTTGTTTTATGTGCTTTGTTTGTGATTGGCGTACAATACATTGTTGCATGCACGCAAAACAAGTTTTCTAAAATAAAATTCAAAAACCGTTTTCAACACATTAGTAAACATTAGATGTTTATGGGAAGTGTGTAGAAACAGATTTTCTCAAAAAGCAAAATCCTTTTTTACTAAATCTAGTGGGAGAGGGTCTTATTAATTACACCCACGATCTTCCATTAACGGTTCACTGTAAGATGAGTGATGCATTCTGTGTCACCTCGCCAGGGGTGATCATTCCATACGGAGGATGCATTACTCATTGGTTACTAGATGTGAACTTCTTTTGATAAGGATCAATCAGACGTGTTAGAGGGTGACCACCATACGGAGGCGCTACTTGAGACGGTTGTGATTGGATCCTAGTTAATGGTACACACTAGCTAAGCTATGGATAAGGGATCCCACACGGGGCATTATTCAGAAACTTAGAGATCAAATAGGTTCGGAAGTCATAACTTGTTTTGCAAGAGTTGCATAGCGGATAAGTTATGATAAATTGAAAGATCGAACATTGACCACCACACGGAGGCTTTATTCTTTCGTTTCGATATTCCGGCGACTTAGTTTTAAAATAAGAGTTTTAAAAGGATTCTTTTATTTCAAACTGTCAAATTCTGATATCCATATTTATTTTGTTTTGATTTTTTCAGTAAATCATAATGTCTGGATCTGCATTTAGTCCACTTGCCACCATACTCACTCAAAACAAGTTAACTGGAAACAACTACACTGAATGGAAACGTAATCTTGACATCGTGTTAACTGCGGAGGATCACATATATGTCCTCACCACCCCATGCCCCGAAGAACCCGCTGCAAATGCTTCGGCTGCTGCTAGACGCGAGTTCGATAAATGGAAAAAGTCGAATGGGATGGCTCGTTGTTACATATTGGCTTCTATGGCTAATGTGTTACAACACCAATACCAGTCGAACAATTCCGCCAGTGACATTATCGAATCCCTGAAAAAGATGTTTGGGGAGCATGGCAGGCCTGCCAGACAGGTAGCTATGCAGAAGATAATGAGTGCTAAGATGTCGGAAGGGACTCCAGTCAAAGAACATGTTTTGAAAATGATTGGTTATTTAAACGAGCTGGAGACCCTAGGTGCCAACATCGATGCACAGACCCAAGTTGATATGATCCTCAATACGCTGTCGCCATCATTCGCTCAATTCAAACTGAATTATAATATGAATAAAATGGATTTTTCAATGAGCGAATTGATGAGCTCTTTATTGGCAGCGGAAGGGGTGATCAAACCTGGGGGCAGCGTTTTAAACGTTGAGAAAAGCGCTTCCTCTTCCCGATCTATGCCGAAAGGAAAGAAAGGGAAGAAGAAGGCTAGCACTGGTGGTTCAAGTGTTGGACCAGTCCCTAAGATTGCAAAATCTAAGGGAAAAGGTAAGGGCAAAGGGAAGGTGGGTGGCCAAGGCAAAGGAAAGTGTTTCCAATGCGGTGAGAAGGGCCACTGGAAGAGGAACTGTCCAGAATTCTTAGCTACAAGAGTTCAAGGTATGATTGAATCACATGTGATTGAAGTAAGTTTTATAACGGATACTTCAAACACTTGGTGCATTGATTCTGGTGCGACTAACCATATCTGTAATTCATTGCAGGGGTTCAGATCAACCAGGAAGTGCAGTGATGGGGAAATCGTACTTACTCTAGGTTCTAGCGCAACCGTTTCTGCGGTTGCTATAGGAGTCGTAGTTTTAGAATTTCTAGACAATAAAGTTTTGATTTTATCAGATGTACTTTACGTCCCTTCAATGAGACGTAATTTAATTTCAGTTTCTAATTTATCGAATAATGGTTATTCTTTTAATTTTGGAACTGAAGTTGTGATTAAAAGAAATAGTTCTTTTATATGTTCTGGTGTTAAATCAAATGGTTTGTATGTGATTACTCCCAATATTTCTAAAGATTCTTGTATGGAACTTAATAACTCAGTGGTAACTGTACCATCTAAAAGAAAGAGACCTTCCACTAATCCAACAAAGCTTTGGCATATGAGGCTTGGTCATATCAATCTAAATAGGATTGGCAGACTAGTCAAAGAAGGGGTCTTAGGCGATTTGGTTCTCGAACCAATAGAAGTCTGCGAGTCTTGTTTAGAGGGTAAGATGACCAAAAGGCCCTTTCCTGCAAAGGGCAATAGAACCAATGCATTGTTGGAATTAGTTCATACTGATGTGTGTGGACCAATAAATATTAGAGCAAGGGGTGGTTATGAGTATTTCATAACATTTACTGATGACCACTCTAGGTATGGATATGTGTACCTAATGCAGCACAAGTCTGAAGCCTTTGAAAAGTTCAAAGAGTTTAGGGCTGAAGTGGAGAAGCAATTGGGCACACATATCAAGGCCATTCGATCTGATCGAGGTGGCGAGTACCTCTCTAATGAATTTATTGATCACCTCGTACAGAATGGGATTCTGTCACAGTTGACTGCACCTGGCACGCCTCAGCAAAATGGTGTAGCGGAGAGAAGGAATCGGACTCTTTTAGACATGACTAGGTCAATGATGAGTTATTCTGAGTTACCTTTATTTCTTTGGGGTTATGCTTTGGAAACCGCTGCTTACATACTAAATCTAGTACCAAGCAAATCTGTTCCCAGGACACCACGAGAGATGTGGATTGGGCGCAAGCCTTCTTTGCAACATCTCCGGATATGGGGATGTCCGGCACATGTGCTAAAAGGAAAGATGAGCAAGTTGGATTCTAGATCGGAAGTATGTTACTTCGTGGGGTATCCAAAGGGTACTTATGGATGGTATTTTTATGATCCAAGAGAACAGAAGGTGTTCGTCAGTACGAATGCTATTTTCTTGGAGGATGATTATATCATGAACCATAAACCTAAGGGAAGGATAGATCTTAGAGAGATAGAAGGAGAGCCCTCAGTCCAACCCGTAGTTAATAACGATGTAAATCAGGAAAACACCACTTCTTCACCTATTTCCGCACCAGTACCTCGTCGTAGTGGGAGGATTATCAGCCAGCCTGATAGATACATGTTCTTAGGAGAAGTTTTTGAAGCTGTCTCCATAGAATCTGAATCTGATCCTACCACATACGAAGAGGCAATGGCTGATGTTGATTCAGCTCATTGGGTTAAAGCTATGAAGGCTGAATTGGAATCTATGGATTCTAATCAGGTCTGGGATCTTGTAGAACTTCCAGCCAATATTAAACCCATTGGCTGTAAGTGGGTCTACAAGAGGAAAAGAGGATCTGATGGAAAGGTTGAGACCTTTAAGGCAAGGCTTGTTGCGAAAGGTTATACTCAGAGGGAGGGCATTGACTATGAGGAAACCTTCTCGCCGGTGGCCATGCTCAAGTCCATCAGAATACTCTTATCCGTTGCTGCATGCCTAGATTTTGAGATCTGGCAGATGGACGTCAAGACTGCATTCTTGAATGGCAATCTTGAGGAGGACATCTATATGCAACAACCAGAAGGGTTCATAGCTGGTCGGAAAGATAACTTGGTATGCAAGTTGCAAAAGTCCATTTATGGGCTTAAGCAGGCATCCAGAAGTTGGAACATACGATTTGACCAAGCGGTCAAATCGTTTGGTTTCATACAGAATCTGGATGAACCTTGTGTATACAAGAAGAGTGAAGGGAAAGTGGTGGCTTTTCTTGTGCTTTACGTTGACGACATTCTACTCATTGGAAATGATGTAGCGGCATTGTCAACGGTCAAGGTTTGGCTAGCTAGTACTTTTGATATGAAGGATCTAGGAGAGGCGAGCTATATTCTTGGGATAAAGCTCTTTCGGGATCGCAAGCGAAAGATAATGGGATTATCTCAAGCTGGTTATATCGATAAGGTGCTAACTAGGTTTTCAATGGATAATTCGAAGAAAGGTTTGTTACCTTTCAGGCATGGTTTAGCGTTCTCCAAGGACCAGTGTCCAAAGACACAGGAGGAGAGGAATCGCATGACAGGAGTTCCCTATGCTTCTGCAGTGGGAAGTCTCATGTATGCGATGTTATGCACTAGACCAGATATCTGCTTTGCCGTTGGCATGGTTAGCAGATATCAGTCGAATCCGGGTCCAGAGCACTGGACAGCCGTTAAGCACATTCTTAAGTACTTGAGAAGAACTAAAGATTACATGCTTATGTACGGTGGTAGTGAGTTAATTCCAGTGGGATACACTGACTCGGACTTTATGTCAGATAAAGATTCGAGGAAGTCGACGTCCGGTCATCTCTTTACCTTGGGAGGTGGTGCTGTCAGTTGGAGGAGCATTAAGCAGAAATGCATTGCAGACTCAACTACAGAAGCTGAGTATGTGGCTGCTTGTGAAGCCGCAAAGGAAGCTGTTTGGCTCAAGAAGTTCCTTATGGAACTCGAGGTGGTACCAGCGTCGCTGTCGCCTATTACGCTTTATTGTGATAATAGTGGGGCAGTGGCTCAGTCCAAGGAGCCAAGGAACCACGGAAAGGGAAAGCACGTAGAGCGGAAATATCATCTTATCCGAGATATTGTTCAACGTGGAGATGTGACTGTCACCAAGATTGCCACAGCTGACAATCTTGCTGATCCGTTTACAAAGGCCTTGCCACAGAAGGTCTTTGATCGTCATCTAGATAGTCTAGGTCTTAGATGTAGTTCTGAATGGTTATGAGTGCAAGTGGGAGTTTGTTGGGTTTGTGCCCTCAAACCATTACTTTCTGTATGAGACATTGACATTTTAATATATGGATATCAGCTTTACATTTTATTGTGTATGTTCTTTTCATGAGATGATTGTTAATCCTTAAGTATTATAGTAAGTAATTCGTGTGTGTATGAGATGCACACAAGTGAGATACGAATTACTATTCTTTAATACTTAGAATGTGTCACAGTGGATGATGAGACTGGATACCTCATCAAGTCTACACTGTAGCATAATTAACTACCATTGGATGGAGTGATTAATCTCAATCACTAGAGTGTAGCTCTTAGTTGATATGCTAGTGCTTATAGTGCATTGACGGACCTGAGTTTCCTATTGACGCTTAAGACTGTCCAACAGTCAATAGGAACTCATAACATGTATAAGGTACGTGTTCTTAATCTTGAGACGATTATGAACACAGACTGTGGATATGGCTGCTTTGACTTACCAATCAGTGAGGTCTATAAAAGATCAACACCTGGGTATCTTGGGTATGTCATATTCATAGGGTTGTGAACATATATTGTCAAGATAGAATCTACCCTCTGTTTCAGAGTAAGCATTCCCTTGAGAATGTCACCAAGTCGATTACTGAGTACTGCAGTCTTGTTGATAAGAGTTATCAACATGTTTGGTAATCATGAGAGGTGAATGGGACTCAAGGAATACAAGAAGTAATCATGATTCAGGTTGACAGTAACAGTTATCCGATTACCTGAATATGATTACGAATGCTGACGGTAGAGGGACATTAGTACAACATACAAGTCTAGTTATCGCTTCGGATATGTTCTTTTGCGTTGGAGTTCAGTTATCGTTTTATAGTGGAGTAAACTTTAACTGACCAGTTAGTTAGTTTGCTGATCAAAGAGTTTGGTCATGGTGATTAAAAAACTGGTCTGAGCCAACAATAAAGAGCCTAGGAGGTCCCACTCTTAGCTCCGCCAGGATGCTTGGAAAGATGCTTGAGGATGATGTCCAGACAGGTTCGATCGATCGAAGATGTCTCGATCGATTGAAGTCTGAAGGTTCGATCGATCGAAGATGGTTCGATCGATCGAATGTTCGATCGATCGAAGGCACTTCGATCGCTCGAAGTCTAGGTCGGTTCTGGGAATCTATAAATAGGGCAGCTGCGTTCTGGAAAAGGTTTGTTCGTCGTTTTGAACGTCAGAAGCTGCAGAAACTGTTTTGGAGTCCCAAAACCTTCTCTATCCTCTCCATTAGGGTTCCCACCAACCCTAGTCTTTCTGGCAGGCATCCGCAGGAGTCATAAGGGTGAAGATCATCTAGTGGAGGCTGCTGGAAGTTGAAGATCAGAATTGGGTTCAAGACACTAAGGTATAACTCGTGTCCCCTCTTGTGCGCATATGTAGAATTGACGAGTAGTAGATCCGGGCATGCCAATAAAGTTTCATAACTTGATTTTTCCGCTGCGCGTTTAAACTTTCCATTTAAACCTGTTTTTCCAACACAAACTTCACTTATAGTCTAAAAAGTTGGGTGAAGCTATTGAAGATGAAAATAAAATATCTCCTGAAGAGAAAGCATCTATACTTATTTTCTTGCGTCACCATATCCATGATAACCTCAAGAATGAATACTTAACTGAGGAAGATCCCTTGAGTCTATGGAAGTCCCTGAAGGACGGGTATAACCACCAGAAGATGGTTATACTTCCCAATGCACATAGTGAGTTTTTAAACTTAAGGTACCAAGATTTTAAGACGGTTTCAGAATATAACTCCACACTGTTCAACATTGTCTCTAGTCTTAAATTATGTGGTGAAAAAGTGACAGATGCTCAAATGATAGAAAAGACACTCTCAACCTTCCATGCCTCGAATGTGCTCCTGCAGCAGCAATATCGAGAGGGTAACTTTGCCAAGTATTCAGAATTGGTAACTTGTCTCCTTGTTGCAGAGGAAAATAGTTAGGTTCTAATGAAAAATCATAATGCTAGACCAACTGGAGCCGTGGCATTTCCTTAAGCAAATGTAAACTTTGGCTACCAAAGAGACCGAGGCAGGGGACGTGGTAGAAATATTAACTCTGGAAAAGGTGGCAACCCAAAAAGAGGTGGTCATTGTAGACACCCCATTTTTACCGTCCTTTAAAAAAATATATACAAAAAAAAATAAAAATAAAAATAAAAAGAAAAAGAGAACTGACTCGTGCAGGGGGCCCACCGGGCACGCAAATCGAGGAAAAGACGAAAATTCATCGGGGATGCCAACAAGGGTTTTAATGGCCATTCTAGGTCATTCAGAGTCATCAATCATACGGAAGTTCAAAACAGCGGTCGTCGCTCAGCGCGGGTCCCGAATCGGCTAACCGGGAGGTCAGAAAATGAGTCAGAATCAAGACCGGGGCAACCGAAGGCAGGTCAAAGCGGCCGTAAGTCAAGAAAGCATGGAAATGACTTCTGGGAAAGGAAAATGGGTCCAGACGGGCAATCAGAGGAAGAAGCGGTGGCCTGTTCGTTTTTACAGTCCAGAATCGGCATAGGAGAGGGCAAAATGGTCATTTTGATCTCAGGCGCAGATATCACTAATCCAACCGCACGGATTTGAAAAGAATGTCAATACAAACGCAAAGGACTTTGAATTGGTCAGATCCGACGGTCGGATCACGAGATATCAGCGACCAAGATTCGGGGATCAGTGTATAGAAGGGCGAAACGGTCGATTTTGAGCCCGGATGTAGAAATCATTGATCCAACCGTACAAATTTGAAGAGAATATCGATACAAGCATAAAGAACTTCGAATCGGTCAGATCCGACGGTCGGATCAAGAGATATCGGCAACCCTAATTCGTACAGTCCAGAGACAACATAGAGAGGGGCAAAACGGTCAATTTTGAGCCCGGGAGTAGAAATCATCGATCTGACTGTATGGAGTTGAAGGTAATCTCAATACAAGCACAAAGAACTTTGAATCGGTCAAATCCGACGGTCGGATCAAGAGATATGGGTAACCCTAATTCCACAATCCAGGATCAGCATAGGGAGGGGCAAAATGGTCATCTTTGGTGCCCGGGCATAGAGATCATCGATCCGACTATACGGGGCT
The DNA here is from genome assembly GCA_033977485.1 of Hydrangea macrophylla. NCBI lineage: Eukaryota > Viridiplantae > Streptophyta > Magnoliopsida > Cornales > Hydrangeaceae > Hydrangea > Hydrangea macrophylla. Next base: position 39,054,394 of record CM066992.1, read on the forward strand.
GAAGGTAATATCGATACAAGAATAAAGAACTTCAAACCAGTCAGATCCGACGGTCGGATCACGAGATATCAGTAACCCTAATTTTGCAGTGTAGGATCAGCATAGGGAGGGGCAAAACGGTCAATTTTGAGCCCGGGAGTAGAAATCGCCGATCCGACCGTGGGGATTTGTCGGTAAAGCTAAATGAAGACTAAATATTTTCGAATCGCTCAAATCGGACGGCCGGATGGGAAAAACAAGCTTCGGAAGACCGAACGGCCAAGATCGGGGGTTGTAGGGATCCGAAATGCGTCCCGTTCGCACCGGATCCTCCCCAACCCAAAATCCTCTATAAATAGGACCCTTGGGTGCTGCATTTGGGGAAGAGGAAGCTCTCCAAGCTCAAAAGAAGCTCTCTCTATCTCTCCACCATTGTTATCTTCCCCAAAGCTTCCAAAAACCCAAAATCACCACCACCATCTCCACCACCACTCCAAGCCCAAAACTAACACCACCACCACCTCTGTAAATCATTTACCCACAAATACCCAAAGTTTCAGATCCTAAGGAGCCCCCCAAATACCAGAAATCAGCCCCGAACCACCCAACCGGTCACCGGAATTGCAGATTCTGAAAAACACCCAAACGGAGCCCTAAACTGCATTTCTGTGTCTCACCACCCATACCATTGGCTTCGTATCGAAAAAACCAATCGACCTGTGTTTTCAGAACCACCAAAGGAGGTCCAGAGAAGCCACACGCGCGGCCGCAACCTTCCACGCGCCGCCGCACCACTCCGGCGCCTCCGCCGCCGTACCTGTTCATCTCCGACGCCGGAAACCACCACCAACCCCTTCGTCTGGGCCGGACGATCCCGTCCGTACCGGCCAATCACCGATCAGCCGCCGCCAGAAGCCGCACGCGCGCCACGCGCCTCCGCCGTCGCCTCCACCGTCGCCACGCGCAGCGCGCCCAGTCAGCGCCGCGTCAGCGTCTGACTGACCAATCGCAGCGCGCCACGTGGCGTTGACTGCTGCGTCAGCGCTGACGCAGCTCGCTGACGTGGCTGCCACGTGGCAGTGGGCCCCACTTTGACTTTTTCGCCATTTTCGAGGCTCCCGGACCCGTTTTTCGACGTTCCAACACTCATTCCTAGCTAATTTGGCCGTTCCGGACGCACCCGTGTGCTCAGAATTGTAAAATTCCACCGTTTGAAGCAGTTTCTCCATTTTTCAAGCTCATTTCTGCTCAAATCGGCCAGTATGGCGCCGACCGGTCCCGCCCGAAATCTGCCCGGACCGATTTTGCTCCGGTTTATATCATTTTGGGGGTTTTCGGCCATTCCGGACTCACCGGTGACCTCCGTTTGGGCCCGTTTCAAGCCGAAATTCAACTTGGGCCCCGTTTAGCTATTTCCGAGCCGTTTTCTCAAGGTAAAGGGTCGTTTTCTTTTATTCTTCATACCGAATCTGCTGTAAATGTAATAAATAAAAAAAAATAATAATAATAATAATAATTTTTTTACTTAAACTGATATGGTCGGCTTCGTCCGCCGATACTTGACCCTCTCCATTGTGAACTGGCTAGCTCCTAGTTCACTTGATTTTCCGGTAGGCCGGATCTAACAATTTGTACGGTTAGTTTATTGGCCACATACTTGATTCTAATTACGGCCAGTTTACTGGCCAATACTTGATTCTAACTACGGTCGGTTCGCCGCCAATACTTGATTCTAACTACGGTCGGTTCGCCGCCAATACTTGACCCTTACCATTGTGAACTGGCTAGCTCCTAGTTCACTTGATTTTTCGGTAGGCCGGATCTACTTATTGTACATTCTTATATCTTGTCTTTCATTAATGTCAATATTTCTGTGCTTACTATCTCTTTCAATGTACGTAATCACTGTAAAAAATATCACACATTCACTATGCTGTAAATCCTCAGATCAACTCAAAACGGGCGCCGACCCTTACTTCCGGTAACTTTCAAAAACCTTTCTTTCAAAATGAACATTTCAAGTTATTTCGTTGTTCAATAACGCCGATAATATGAATGTTCAAATTCAAAACGGGCACCGACCCTTACTTCCGGTATTCAAATCCTTTCTAAAACCGAACATTTCGATTAGTTACGTTGTTCAATAATGTTAACGACTTGAATGTTCGAGACTCAAACGGGCATCGACCCTTATTTCCGGCAACCTTTTCAAAACCGAACATTTCGATTAGTTACGTTGTTCAATAACGTTAACGACTTGAAAGTTCGAGACTCAAATGGGCACCGACCCTTACTTCCGGCACATAATCAAGGTTAAAGTCTAGGACTCGATTACGGTGATCGACGTCCTAGCTACACCGACTTTTCAAAAACACTATAACACACGAGCACGGTCAAACGCGACCAAAAAATTTCAAAAAAATAAATAACAAGTTAGAGCTACGTTTGGCCTGATTCTCAACCCGAGATACGTATGCAACCCCCAAAAGGGTGCGGCCATAACTTTTCATCTTTTTTCTTTTTTTGTAAATTCTTATTCTTTTATCTTTATGCCCCGTTATCATGAAAATCGCCAATTTGGCAACCATGCTTCGTCATGGATGTTCGAGGGTGCTTAATACCTTCCCTCGACATAACCGAGTCCCCGAACCCCTTTCTAAATCTCTGGTTTACTTGTCAAAAAACATAGGCCCACTTTCCCAAACTGTAAAAATATAAAGATATGTTTCCGTATCTTTATCGGGATCCTAACACCCGTACAAAGTTAGGTGGCGACTCTGAAAAATCTACTTGGCCTATTTTCAAAAATAAAAAAATACTTCTCCCACATTCCTCCTTTTCCATTTTTTAAAAAAAAAAAAAAACACTTATATATATATATATTTAAAAAAAAAACAACCTATTTTTCCCGTCGCGGTGCGACAGCTGGCGACTCTGCTGGGGTTCAACTTAAGAGGACTCAAGCCATTACTTTGGCGATCTTCATACTAACGGGGCATTTTCTTTTACTAATTTTTTTTTTTTCTTTCTTTTTTAGTCTTGTAAGTATTTTGCTTGCACAGGATTTGCGGCCAATGCCAAAAATAAATTGCAAGGCCAATGCCAACTTTATTTTGCTCAAGCATTATCACGCACACTACACATTGAGCATGTTCATAACCCGGTTCCGAGGAACCACCCTTAAGATTAGATAGGGAGTTGAGTAGGTGGCGTGGCCGTTGCGGTGTTACCGTCGGTACCAGCACTGAAATTCTCCCGCTCGAACCACCAACCTGAGAAGGTGCTCCGGCACTGGAGGTTTGAAGGTTCGGGAACCTGGCTTAAACAATAAGGCTGCATTAGGTCTCAAAACCCTCGCCACATGGTCGCATCCCATCCACAACATCCAAAAAAAAATTTCTCCTCTTAAGTTCATTTCAAGTCTTTTCAATACTTCTTTTTAAGGCATGAATGATTATATCTGAGCAAACATGGTCCTTTCGTCAGATTATCAAGAATTTTTCAAAAAATGACAAGTCAACCGCCAAAGCTGGGTTTTGCCACCGAGACCGATCCCCGGCTGTCCACTTGGTATCACAAGTTGTCGCTCGAAGATTCAGCGAGATTCCAGAGGCACTTTGGGTTCCTAGGGTCTTTACTCCAAGTCAGAACGGACAGGCACATGCTCGAGTCAGTAGTCGCCTTCTGGGATCCAACAGTCATGGTATTCCGTTTCGGAGAGCAAGAACTTACCCCGACTCTTGAGGAATACGCCGGGCTGCTCAAATTAACAATCACCGGCGACCCGGTACTGCCGAACTTTAAACCCGGCAAGAGTCGGACGGCGGACTTCTTGGGTATGAGAAGAGATATTCTGGAAAAGGCCGTAGGAGGGGACTTCATGCGATATCCTATCAGCTTCCTCCTTGACAGATTTATGGACCCTGAGGGGTTCTACAAGCATCATTTCTCATGCTCATTATCAGAATGGGCAGAAAATCGATTGTGGATTCTTGCTCTCTGCCTCGTGGCCCACCTGCTATTCCCACGTGAAGACAGAAAGATTGACATGACCCTGATCGATGTCATCATACAAGTTCGCAGCGGCCGGACCTTCATTCCTACAATTATAGCCGAAACCTTGCGAACTCTGACTTTCTGTAGACACAAGGGTAAAGGGTTCTTCACAGCCAGCGCCGGTCTGCTACAAATATGGATGATGTCCCATCTCATCAAATGTCCGCGTCCAGTGCAACATTTTATGAACGTAGATATCATCACGCCACTCAGCAAGCTACCATCGCCTGTCCAGGGGAAAACCGAGTGGTACAAATACTTGGCACAGCTGCAAGACTCTGACCTACAGTGGTATTTGGGGTTGTGTTCTTCCTCATCCGTTCGGATCCGAACCAGTGAGCTCTCATTCATCCCGCTGATCGGATTGACCGGAGGAACGTCGTACGCTCCGGGTCGGGTACTCAGACAATTCAATAGGACACAGTACATCACACGAACAGAAGACATGTCCTACTTCTACTTCGATCACAACATCTCCACTAAGGATCGTTACAGTGGGGCATTAAATCAGTGGCGTTCAGTCCACCCCGATGAAGATCATACCGACCACTTAGCCGGTACGGGACCTGCGTACGACGGGTGGATACAAGAAGAACTGGGGCATTTGCCGATCGAGCCAAAGAGACCAAGGACCGAGGAATCAGAAGTCAACGACCACGTCAAGAGACTCCGGGCCGCTCTTAATCAAGAAGAAGCTATCCGAACTCGGATAGAACAAGAAAATGGACAGTTGCAAGTCAACCTTCAAGATGCACGTGACAGGATCAGTCAGCTTGAAGAAACGCTCGAGCAAGAGGAAGCCGCCAGGGCTTTGGAGAGGGAACAACATCGAGCATACATACAAAAGTCTCAAGTCCGGCTCCGCCAGCTAGAGATTGACATTCTCACCAAAGCCGAGTCAAAGATCGGTACACTGCATGAGCAACTTCAACAAGAGGTAGCCGAAAATGACAGGCTGAAAACAATCCTTGGCTGTATCAAAGAGCTAACGATGGATCTTTCGCAAGGGGACTTTAGTTCATTTCAAGTAGGACTAGATACTGCTAGGACCTACATGTGGAATGTACTGCAACTTTTATTTTAAGAACCCTTGTATTATCCCTGATTTGGTCATCAATGAAAAATTCGAGTTTTTTTGATAATCTGACTACGTAACCACGTTTGCAAAAGACCGTAATCATTCATGCATGTATTATACATACTCATGCTTGCATATGTCTACAGGGGGTTAAAAAATCAAAATTCCGGGGGCATCAGAAGATTGGGCCCGCAGCCCTATTTGGACTAGAGGATACCTTCGACGGATACAGATGGCTCAGGACGATCCTCCATCCGCCTCCGAAGAAAGCTCACAACTTGCTCAGAGCCCCGAATTCCAGGTCCTGCAACAACAAGTCAATGACATGTCAAAACAAATGGCCACCATCATAGCTTTGCTCTCTGCCGGGGCCACCAACACCCCCGCTCCTAATGGTGCTGCTCCACCAATTTCACCGCTTTTAGACGTCCATGATCAGGTCCCCCCAGGACGTGTGTACGCCGTAGACCCCCAAGGATCTGTGTACACCGTAGACCCTCAGGCAGGCAATCAACCAACGACTCCCAAAACTGCTGCCGTTCCGCCAGCGATAATGGTCAACGAGGGGGTTGATCACTACCTCGAGGAAGAAAGGTTAAGAAAGGAAGGAGAGATGAGCTCGCTGACACAGCAAGTGAAGCGACTAGAAAGCTCAATTCAGAGCATTCAAGGGGCCAACACATACGGAGGGATGTCATTCCCTGATCTCGCAGTTGCTCCGGGCAAGATATTCCCGGACAAGTTCAAGATGCCAGACTTAACGACAAAATATGATGGATCAGGGGATCCATACGTCCATCTGAGAGTTTACATCGATGAACTTGGACCATGTGCGACCGACGAGAAGCTGAGGGTCCATCTCTTCTCTAAAGGCCTGACTGGGGCAGCTCTACGGTGGTTTGTCCGTTTGGATAAAACCAAAATCGCTACATGGGACGACCTTACCAAGACTTTCTACCAGCATTACCGGTACAATACTGACATCGCTCCAACACGGCAATCACTGGAGAAAATTCGCAAAAAGCCGAGCGAGTCATTCCGTGAGTACGCTCACCGCTGGAGGGAGGTTGGGTCCCAAGTACATCCACCGATGGACGACTCTGAGATGACAGAGGCATTCATACTTGCCCAGCAGCATCCCTATTATGACCGGCTCATCAACGGGACAGGCCGATCATTCGCCGAGATAATCAAGCACGGCGAATTAATCGAGGAAGGGATACAGACTGGAAAAATCAAGATCGGGTCAGAACAGGGTCAGGCAGGGTCTTCTTACAAAAAGCCCAAGAAAGAGAATGAAATGGCTGTGGTCTACCCCGACGCCGGACAGTATGCCCCTGTAAACTTCATCCAGCAGCCGGCCTCGCCTCCTCCGAGATATCAGCAAGCCGTGTCCGTGTACCAACAACCAATGGCACAGCCTCAGCCATTCACGCCTCAACCACAGGGCTACCGTCAGAATCCGCAGCAACCAGCCAAAACTGAAAATTTCCAGCGGAAGAAGCTCAACCGAGCTCGGGTCTTTGCGCCACTGGCTGAATCGCAAAGTTCTATCATGAGCAAGCTGCTGGCCCAAGGAGCCATTACTCTAATCCCAGCTGGGAAGACGCCCGATCCACTCCCGAAATCCTATGATCATAGCCGACGCTGCGAGTATCACTCGGGAATGGTGGGGCATTCCACGGACGACTGTTTCTCCCTCAAGCATAAAATTCAAGATTTGATAGACGACGGGAGAATCGCCGTAAAACCAATTGAGCAACAGGCCAATATCGCCCATAACCCTCTCCCGCAACATGAAGCCGGGGGGTCGATCAATGCTGTGATCGTAGAGGAAGAAGGGGCCGTAATGACCATCAATCAGCATCCTCGGCCAAGGTGGGTCGGCCACTCTCCATCAGAATCTATCAGGAGGAATCTCTCCTGCCTTGCTCTCCATACCACTCCTGCTACGCCGCTTGTTGTGCTCATTGCACCGGAGCCGATCATTCCCAGCTCGGTGACTCAAGAAGATAAAGAAGTTCACACCGCTCCCGCGAAGAAAATCCAAAAGGGTGCGAAATCCCTCTTCACTCCCGATCCAACAATCCAAAGGGGAATCCAGGTCACCCCAACTCCAATAAGACCTTTGTTGGAAGTCCTTTCTGCTCCCGACCCAACAATCCAAAAAAGCATTCAAGCCATTCCGGCTCCGGTAAAGCCCTTGCTAGAGGTCTTCACCACTCCTGCTGACCCGATAATTCTCCACTCTCCTCTACCTGTCATCCAACCACCGGTGACTGATACTCACGCCATCCCGTGGGTATATCAGGCCCAAGGCCAAGACAACCAGGGGGAGGTCTCTAATACAGAAGGGTTCTTAGGCCAGACCGAAGTTGCCCGCACAGATTGCCCGCCAAAACTGCCGGTTTCGGCCGAAGAGGCGGAGAAATTCTTGACGCTGCTCAAACGCAGTGAATATCAGATTATCGAGCAACTACGGAAGGCTCCAGACCACTCTTCCATGCTGTCACTGATTTTGACCTCCGAGACTCACCGAGATGCCTTTCTCAAAGTCCTTAACGAGTCCCATGTGGCTGACGGCATCTCGGCCGACAAGTTTGCCGATATTGTGGGGAATGTCTCCACCTTCAACATCATCTCCTTTTCTGATGAGGAGATGGGACCAGAGGGCACCGGACATAACAAGGCCCTGCACTTGACAGTAAAAAGCAACGGAATGATCCTCAGTCAGGTTCTCGTCGACAACGGGTCAGCAGTCAATGTTTATCCCCTGAGCACAATCAAGAGGATGGGTATTGACCCAGAGAAGGTACAACGGTCAAACACAGTGATCCGGGCATTTGATGGATCTCGAAAGGAGACAATCGGAATGATCCACCTGCCAGTCGAGATCGGGCCGTACGAATTTCAAATCACCTTCCAAGTCCTAGACATCCCGGCAGCCTATAGTATGCTCCTCGGAAGGCCATGGATCCATCCAGCCGGGGCGGTTCCCTCCACCCTGCATCAAAATGTTAAATATGCAATCGATGGGCTTCTAGTCGTCGTCCATGGCGAACAAGAGTTTGCCACATCCGGAAAGCCATCACTACCGCATATTAACGCAGGCAAGGAGACTGAACCTGCCTCATACCAAGTCTTTGAATTGGTCTCTGCCACTTTCGCTCCGGAAGGGAAACCAACAAGAAAGCCTGCATACTCGCAAGCTCATCTGAACATGGCCAGGCAATTGAAGACGTTCGGATATAAGCCCGGAAAGGGGCTTGGGAGGTCAAACCAAGGGCAGATACAGCCGATCGATCTGCCAAATCAGAAGGACACCTGCGGTCTTGGATATAAGAAGAGACGGGGAAAGGACAAGAGATCCGGTCGCAAAATCGGAGGGCCAATTCCACACATTCGGGAGACCTTCCCCCACCCAGCCGAGACAATATTCCCTGACCAAGCAGGTCAGCCCACTCTGACGATCGACTGGACGTCCATGGTCCCGACAGGCAGTATCCGAGACCTATTCGAGGAAAATGTCGCCACGATCACTGGGCCAGGAGCCTCCACCAAGCCAACGGTCCGCCGGTTAGAGCCAGAGGAAACTCTGAACAACTGGGAGATCCGCCCTCTGCTGTGTAAAAGGGCATCTGGGTAAAAAAAAAAAAGGGAGGATATCTGTAAAAGTTCTCACTTAACTTAAGCCGGCCGAGTGAGAAATAACAATCTTTGTAAAAGGCTTCTACCTTTTTGTTTAATGAATGAAATTCAAGTTTACTGGCCTTGTTTTAAAGCTCTGTTTCTGAATCTTTCTTTTTTTCTTTTCTTGCAAAATTGATTTCAGGGAATCTGTGACTAAACTCATTAATCACCTGGATATCACACAAATTGAACAAGTCAAGAATCACTCGAAAACGGAAATGGACTTTAATCATTTGGGTATGGAGGAGGAATCTGATTCCGACGACGAGACCCCCTCTGAACTTGAAAAAATGGTATCGGAACTTGAGGACAAACCAAAGCCTAACTTAGAAGAGGCCGACACCATCAATGTTGGTACAATCGAGAATCCTCGAGAACTGAAAATCGGCCATCAACTCACACCGGAGCACAAGCACGAACTCTTTCAATTCTTGAAAGAATATCAGGATGTGTTTGCTTGGTCATACCAGGACATGCCGGGCCTAGCCACTGACATCGTCACACACAAACTCGCAGTCAAGCCGAAATTCACGCCGATCAAGCAGAAGTTGCGGAAACTAAAGCCAGAGTGGAGCCTCAAAGTCAAAGAAGAGGTAATCAAGCAGTTCGAAGCCGGCTTCATCATGGTTGTGAACTATCCAACATGGCTTGCAAACGTGGTGCCCGTGCCGAAGAAAGACGGTCGCATTCGGGTCTGCGTCGACTACAGGGATCTTAACAAGGCAAGCCCAAAGGATGATTTCCCTCTACCCAACATCCACATATTGGTTGACAACACAGCCGGGCACGAGATCTATTCCTTCATGGATGGATTTTCTGGCTACAACCAAATCCTGCTGGACGAGGAAGATAGGGAAAAGACTGCCTTTATCACTCCCTGGGGCACTTTCTGCTATAGAGTCATGCCATTCGGGCTTAAAAATGCTGGGGCAACCTATCAGAGGGCCATGACCGCGCTTTTCCATGACATGATGCCTCAAGAACTTGAGGTCTACGTCGATGACATGATCATAAAGTCTAAAAGAACTTCTGAGCACATGGCCGATCTCAAGAAACTCTTCGATCACCTCAGAAAGTACCAACTCAAGTTGAATCCAGCAAAGTGTGCCTTTGGCGTCCCCTCAGGAAAGCTTCTAGGGTTCATGGTTAGTCGACACGGCATCGAGATTGACCCCGGAAAAATCAAAGCAATCACCGAGATGCCTGCTCCCACAAAGGAAAAGGAGATTCGGGGATTCCTAGGACGGATCAATTTCATCAGCCGTTTCATCTCACAACTCACAGACAAGTGCGAGCCGATCCTCAAATTGCTCCGGAAAGGCTCCGACAAAAAATGGAATGAGGACTGTCAGGGCGCTTTCGAAACAATCAAGAAATATCTCCTGAATCCGCCGGTCCTCGTTCCACCAGAGCCAGGACGTCCTCTTTTGCTGTACTTGTCAGTACTTGATAATTCGATGGGATGTGTATTGGGGCAGCACGACGAAACCAGACGAAAGGAACATGCTATCTACTACCTGAGCAAGAGGTTCACTGAAAGCGAATCCAGATACTCACTACTGGAACGGACTTGTTGCGCCCTCGCTTGGGCCGCCACAAGACTCCGTCATTATCTGCTCAGCCATACGGTATATCTGATCGCTCGAATGGATCCACTCAAGTACATCTTCAAAAGGCCCGTCTTGACTGGGAAGATATCTAAATGGCAGATGCTTCTAACCGAGTTCGACATCGTCTATGTCACTCAAAAGGCCATCAAGGGACAGGCGATCGCCGATCAACTTGCAGAATCACCGGCAAACAACTACGAGCCAATGAACACGGCTTTCCCAGACGAGGCTGTCCTTTTTGCTACCGGTGAAAATGAAGGCGAAGACTTCGATGGATGGCGAATGTACTTCAATGGAGCATCCAACAGTAAAGGAGCTGGGGCAGGGGCAGTTGTCATATCAAAAGACGGAATGCACTTTTCGGCCTGTTGTAAACTGAACTTCGACGCGACCAACAATGTCTCGGAATACGAAGCATGCATCCTAGGTTTGAGGTTGGCCCTCGACATGGATATTCATAGGTTGGCAGTATTCGGAGACTCTGAGCTTGTCATCAAACAATCTACGGAGGAATACGCTACGCGAGACACCAAGCTCATCCCGTACAGGAGGTGCTTAGTCGATCTATGTCAAGGATTCGACTACGTCGAGTTCAACCACATTCCTCGAGATCAGAATGATTTCGGCGACGCTCTTGCAACTCTATCATCCATGATCAAAGTCCCCAACTCGGATGAAATTCCGCCTCTGACCATCGAGGCAAGATCAAGGCCAGCTTACTGTTATCAAATCGGGGAAGGATCAAGCGACAAGCCGTGGTATTTCGATATCGTCAACTTCCTGGAAAAGCAAGAGTACCCTCCAAATACTAATATTGCGGAACACCGCACTCTCCAAAAGCTCGCCTCACAATTCTTCCTCAGCGGTGGCGTTCTATACAGGAGGAACCACCATCTGGGCTTACTTAGATGCGTGCCAGCCACAACCGCTGATCACCTAATGGAGAAAGTACACGGAGGAGTTTGCGGTCCACACATGAGCGGCCTCATGCTTGCCAAGAAGATAATGCGGACAGGACACTTCTGGCTCACCATAGAGCGCGACTGCGTCAATTTTGTAAAGAAGTGTCATCAATGTCAAATCCATGCCGACCAGATCCACGCACCGCCAAGGGACTTGCATCCTATGACGACTCCATGGCCCTTTTCCATGTGGGGAATGGACGTCATCGGTCCTATCACTCCGAAATCGTCCAACGGTCATCGTTTCATACTGGTGGCTATCGATTACTTCACAAAGTGGGTCGAGGCAGAATCTTATGCACGGGTTACAAAAGAGGTCGTCACGAGATTCGTCAAGAACATTCTGATATGCCGATTCGGTCTCCCGGAGTCCATCATCTCGGATAATGCCAGAAATCTTAACAATGACATGATGAAAGAACTCTGTCAGCAATTCCAGATCACTCACAGGCATTCCGCACCTTACCGTCCAAAGATGAATGGGGCAGTTGAGGCAGCCAACAAAAATATCAAGACGATCATGCGAAAGATGTTCGATAACTACAAGACATGGCATGAAATGCTACCATTGGCTCTCATGGCCTATCGAACATCGATCCGAACATCAACAGGGGCAACTCCCTACTCTCTGGTCTACGGAATGGAGGCCGTCATCCCAGTTGAAGTCGAGATCCCATCACTAAGGATTCTCATGGAGTCCGAGCTGGAAGAAGCTGAATGGGTACGCGAAAGGTATGAGCAATTATGTCTGATCGACGAAAAGCGCCTAACCGCTTTGTGTCACGGTCAATGCTACCAGAAGAGGATAGCCCGAGCCTACAACAAGAAAGTCCGACCTCGGCATTTCAAGGAGGGCGACCTGGTCCTAAAGAAAATCTTTCCCTTCCAAGAAGAAGCACAAGGAAAATTCGCCCCCAACTGGGAGGGCCCGTACATCGTCAAGAAAGCACTGTCTGGAGGAGCTCTGATGTTGACTGAAATGGACGGCGATGTGTTTCCGGAGCCCATCAATTCTGACTCGGTCAAGAGATTCTATGCTTAATGTCAAACCAGTGTACTTGATTTTTGATCAAAATGAAGAGAGGCCTTCAATTCTGCTATCTGTACAAATTAATAAAATCCATTTGTCAGCCATTTTGAGCCTTTTGTTCATTTCAAATACTTTCAAAACGACTGTATCTCAATACTGGGGCAAGAAAAAAAAACAAGTTGATGAACATGCAACAAAATCCCGACAAGGGAAACTCACTCGAATCCAAATAAGGAAAAAAAGAAGACAAAAGAGTGAGTCAAAGTGCATGGAATTCAAAAACAAAAAAGAAGAGAAAAATAATCCCCAAGGAAAAACAAAAAAAATCAGACGGTCGTAACAGCCAAAACCCAAGGAAAAGAAAGAAGAATCCAAATTTGAGCCTTCATGCCATCTTTTCTTCTCAGCCATCACCCTTGGCCCTCATTACAACCCGACAAAGTCCTCTCGGATTGATCAAATATTAAGCACACCCGGTTGACTAAAAGCCGAAATCAAAGTACCGGTCAGCCTTCAAAACTCTGGAAGGCAACGTCTGCCATTTCCACAAAAGAGCTTCGCACTTAAAGACCAAAAATAAAGGAGCATAGACCGAAGGGCATGGTGAAAACCCGCGAGGGCGCCGTGAGTAAAAACGTAGGCTATGGCAAGAAACAAAACTGTCGACGCGGTGAAAACCTGAAAAGGCGCCGACGTGCAACAATGACAGAGCCGGACTTGGCGAAAACCTGAAAGGGCGCTAAGGGTAAAAACGCGCTTCAAAAAAAAAAAATAATAATAATAATAATAATAATAAAAAATAAAAAATAAAAATAAAAATAAAAGTAAAAAAAATAGGGGACCTCATGTCGAAGGTTTCAGCATTCGAATCTCTACACTTACGATCAAAGGTCCGTTCGAACACGAGCGAAGCTCTAGACAAAGTCGAAGAATGTGATATCCAGTTGGCACGATGGGTTCTGTCCAGATTTCCACGTAAATTTTCGAAGCCCTCTAAGGTCAGTAAACTAGCATGTCATTCACTAACACATCGATAGAGCATACGGATATCCTCCTTTTACAGGAAAGTCCCAGCTACGCGATGGAGGGACGAGCTCTTGATAGAAGAAAATCCATCATTTCAAGGACTCGGGATCATCAGAAATCTCTCAGAGTCAAAAAAAAAAAAAAAAAAAAAAAAAAAAAAAAAAACTTCCAGTCGGGAGGACCACATCCTCATCCCAAAACTCAGATAGAAAGGTACATTTCTCACTCTCCGACTCGACGTGGCATCCACTAGTATGCCTTCGAATCGACGCTCTTTTCAAAACTCGGCTCGACGTGGCATCCGCTGGCATGCCTTCGAACCAACTCTTTTCAAAACCCGGCTCGACGTGGCATCCACTAGTATGCCTTCGAATCGGCACTTTTTCAAAAAAACCGACGCGACGTGGCATCCACTAGCATGCCTTCGAATCGGCACTCTTTTCAAAACTCGGCTCGACGTGGCATCCACTGGCATGCCTTCGAACCAACTCTTTTCAAAACCCGGCTCGACGTGGCATCCACTAGTATGCCTTCGAATCGGCACTTTTTCAAAAAAACCGACGCGACGTGGCATCCACTAGCATGCCTTCGAATCGGCACTCTTTTCAAAACTCGGATCGACGTGGCATCCACTGGCATGCCTTCGAACCAACTCTTTTCAAAACCCGGCTCGACGTGGCATCCACTAGTATGCCTTCGAATCGGCACTTTTTCAAAAAAACCCGACGCGACGTGGCATCCACTAGCATGCCTTCGAATCGGCACTCTTTTCAAAACTCGGCTCGACGTGGCATCCACTGGCATGCCTTCGAACCAACTCTTTTCAAAACTCGGCTCGACGTGGCATCCACTAGCATGCTTTCGAATCGACACTTTTAAAATACACTTCTCAATTTTCGGTTAGAATTCAAGATTACGCGGCTTCGCACTTCTTGATTACACCAACTTTCTCCTTTGCTTCAAAATGGCAAATTTTTGTTCACCGAATGTGGTGTTCCCTATCTCGCCCAACGTGGCATCTCTCACATTTGCTTCAAAACGGCAAATTTTTGTTCACCGAACGTGGTGTTCCCCCTCTCTCGCCCAACGTGGCATCCCTCATTTTGCTTCAAAATGGCAAAACACTCAAATTCTAAGTTCGTTACGAACTACGCCCGGTCTGATTCTCCCGACAGGAGATACGTAGGCAGCTTTTACGAAGCCCGACCACACCATCCGATCATTTTTCATCCACCAAGGTACGTTCTCTTCTTGCCCTACGGCACTTGCACTCGAACTACGTCCGACCTGATTCTTCCTAACGGAAGATACGTAGGCATCTTGAACACTTTTCGAGATCGGTCACACCATTGTACATATTTTCTCATGTTTTCAAAAGGATTCGGCAAAAATGGGTCGTCTCTCGAAATCTTTGTCCTGATTTGCTCCTCAACACTTGACAAAGAGGGGCAGCTGTAGACACCCCATTTTTACCGTCCTTTAAAAAAATATATACAAAAAAAGAAGAAAATAAAAAAAATAAAAAGAAAAAGAGAACTGACTCGTGCAGGGGGCCCACCGGGCACGCAAATCGAGGAAAAGACGAAAATTCATCGGGGATGCCAACAAGGGTTTTAATGGCCATTCTAGGTCATTCAGAGTCATCAATCATACGGAAGTTCAAAACAGCGGTCGTCGCTCAGCGCGGGTCCCGAATCGGCTAACCGGGAGGTCAGAAAATGAGTCAGAATCAAGACCGGGGCAACCGAAGGCAGGTCAAAGCGGCCGTAAGTCAAAGAAAGCATGGAAATGACTTCTGGGAAAGGAAAATGGGTCCAGACGGGCAATCAGAGGAAGAAGCGGTGGCCTGTTCGTTTTTACAGTCCAGAATCGGCATAGGAGAGGGCAAAATGGTCATTTTGATCTCAGGCGCAGATATCACTAATCCAACCGCACGGATTTGAAAAGAATGTCAATACAAACGCAAAGGACTTTGAATTGGTCAGATCCGACGGTCGGATCACGAGATATCAGCGACCAAGATTCGGGGATCAGTGTACAGAAGGGCGAAACGGTCGATTTTGAGCCCGGATGTAGAAATCACTGATCCAACCGTACAAATTTGAAGAGAATATCGATACAAGCATAAAGAACTTCGAATCGGTCAGATCCGACGGTCGGATCAAGAGATATCGGCAACCCTAATTCGTACAGTCCAGAGACAACATAGAGAGGGGCAAAACGGTCAATTTTGAGCCCGGGAGTAGAAATCATCGATCTGACTGTATGGAGTTGAAGGTAATCTCAATACAAGCACAAAGAACTTTGAATCGGTCAAATCCGACGGTCGGATCAAGAGATATGGGTAACCCTAATTCCACAATCCAGGATCAGCATAGGGAGGGGCAAAATGGTCATCTTTGGTGCCCGGGCATAGAGATCATCGATCCGACTATACGGGGCTGAAGGTAATATCGATACAAGAATAAAGAACTTCAAACCAGTCAGATCCGACGGTCGGATCACGAGATATCAGTAACCCTAATTTTGCAGTGTAGGATCAGCATAGGGAGGGGCAAAACGGTCAATTTTGAGCCCGGGAGTAGAAATCTCCGATCCGACCGTGGGGATTTGTCGGTAAAGCTAAATGAAGACTAAATATTTTCGAATCGCTCAAATCGGACGGCCGGATGGGAAAAACAAGCTTCGGAAGACCGAACGGCCAAGATCGGGGGTTGTAGGGATCCGAAATGCGTCCCGTTCGCACCGGATCCTCCCCAACCCAAAATCCTCTATAAATAGGACCCTTGGGTGCTGCATTTGGGGAAGAGGAAGCTCTCCAAGCTCAAAAGAAGCTCTCTCTATCTCTCCACCATTGTTATCTTCCCCAAAGCTTCCAAAAACCCAAAATCACCACCACCATCTCCACCACCACTCCAAGCCCAAAACTAACACCACCACCACCTCTGTAAATCATTTACCCACAAATACCCAAAGTTTCAGATCCTAAGGAGCCCCCCAAATACCAGAAATCAGCCCCGAACCACCCAACCGGTCACCGGAATTGCAGATTCTGAAAAACACCCAAACGGAGCCCTAAACTGCATTTCTGTGTCTCACCACCCATACCATTGGCTTCGTATCGAAAAAACCAATCGACCTGTGTTTTCAGAACCACCAAAGGAGGTCCAGAGAAGCCACACGCGCCGCCGCAACCTTCCACGCGCCGCCGCACCACTCCGGCGCCTCCGCCGCCGTACCTGTTCATCTCCGACGCCGGAAACCACCACCAACCCCTTCGTCTGGGCCGGACGATCCCGTCCGTACCGGCCAATCACCGATCAGCCGCCGCCAGAAGCCGCACGCGCGCCACGCGCCTCCGCCGTCGCCTCCACCGTCGCCACGCGCAGCGCGCCCAGTCAGCGCCGCGTCAGCGTCTGACTGACCAATCGCAGCGCGCCACGTGGCGTTGACTGCTGCGTCAGCGCTGACGCAGCTCGCTGATGTGGCTGCCACGTGGCAGTGGGCCCCACTTTGACTTTTTCGCCATTTTCGAGGCTCCCGGACCCGTTTTTCGACGTTCCAACACTCATTCCTAGCTAATTTGGCCGTTCCGGACGCACCCGTGTGCTCAGAATTGTAAAATTCCACCGTTTGAAGCAGTTTCTCCATTTTTCAAGCTCATTTCTGCTCAAATCGGCCAGTATGGCGCCGACCGGTCCCGCCCGAAATCTGCCCGGACCGATTTTGCTCCGGTTTATACCATTTTGGGGGTTTTCGGCCATTCCGGACTCACCGGTGACCTCCGTTTGGGCCCGTTTCAAGCCGAAATTCAACTTGGGCCCCGTTTAGCTATTTTCGAGCCGTTTTCTCAAGGTAAAGGGTCGTTTTCTTTTATTCTTCATACCGAATCTGCTGTAAATGTAATAAATAAAAAAAAATAATAATAATAATAATAATTTTTTTACTTAAACTGATATGGTCGGCTTCGTCCGCCGATACTTGACCCTCTCCATTGTGAACTGGCTAGCTCCTAGTTCACTTGATTTTCCGGTAGGCCGGATCTAACAATTTGTACGGTTAGTTTATTGGCCACATACTTGATTCTAATTACGGCCAGTTTACTGGCCAATACTTGATTCTAACTACGGTCGGTTCGCCGCCAATACTTGATTCTAACTACGGTCGGTTCGCCGCCAATACTTGACCCTTACCATTGTGAACTGGCTAGCTCCTAGTTCACTTGATTTTTCGGTAGGCCGGATCTACTTATTGTACATTCTTATATCTTGTCTTTCATTAATGTCAATATTTCTGTGCTTACTATCTCTTTCAATGTACGTAATCACTGTAAAAAATATCACACATTCACTATGCTGTAAATCCTCAGATCAACTCAAAACGGGCGCCGACCCTTACTTCCGGTAACTTTCAAAAACCTTTCTTTCAAAATGAACATTTCAAGTTATTCCGTTGTTCAATAACGCCGATAATATGAATGTTCAAATTCAAAACGGGCACCGACCCTTACTTCCGGTATTCAAATCCTTTCTAAAACCGAACATTTCGATTAGTTACGTTGTTCAATAATGTTAACGACTTGAATGTTCGAGACTCAAACGGGCATCGACCCTTATTTCCGGCAACCTTTTCAAAACCGAACATTTCGATTAGTTACGTTGTTCAATAACGTTAACGACTTGAAAGTTCGAGACTCAAATGGGCACCGACCCTTACTTTCGGCACATAATCAAGGTTAAAGTCTAGGACTCGATTACGGTGATCGACGTCCTAGCTACACCGACTTTTCAAAAACACTATAACACACGAGCACGGTCAAACGCGACCAAAAAATTTCAAAAAAATAAATAACAAGTTAGAGCTACGTTTGGCCTGATTCTCAACCCGAGATACGTATGCAACCCCCAAAAGGGTGCGGCCATAACTTTTCATCTTTTTTCTTTTTTTGTAAATTCTTATTCTTTTATCTTTATGCCCCGTTATCATGAAAATCGCCAATTTGGCAACCATGCTTCGTCATGGATGTTCGAGGGTGCTTAATACCTTCCCTCGACATAACCGAGTCCCCGAACCCCTTTCTAAATCTCTGGTTTACTTGTCAAAAAACATAGGCCCACTTTCCCAAACTGTAAAAATATAAAGATATGTTTCTGTATCTTTATCGGGATCCTAACACCCGTACAAAGTTGGGTGGCGACTCTGAAAAATCTACTTGGCCTATTTTCAAAAATAAAAAAATACTTCTCCCACATTCCTCCTTTTCCATTTTTTTTTTTAAAAAAAAAAACACTTTTATATATATATTTAAAAAAAAAACAACCTATTTTTCCCGTCGCGGTGCGACAGTCATAATAATTATTCCAAGAGAGGTAGTTACAATAATTTTAGTCCACAAAAGAATGTTAATTTCAAGAACCACAAGAAATGGTCTGCAGTTCCTGCCAAAGGTAACAAGAGCACTCCTAATAATACAAATGCGCCCAATGATGTTTGTTACAGATGTGGAAAAAGTGGACATTGGTCGTGCAATTGTCGTACGTCCAAGCAGGAGGTGGAGCAATACCAAGCATCTATTAGAACCGCGGAGACAAACCTATTAGAAGAATGGGAAAATAGTAATATCCCATCTGGATACACAATTGACAACACCTGATCGGGAGAGAACAGATCCTAATTATATGCCTTAATTCACATTTGTTAGCATATTTTTTATACTATTTTTGTATATTTATACTTCGTTTTCTATTTTCTGACAGGTTTTGGAAGAAATCAAGTAAACCAAGTTAAATGGGGTGAAAAAGCAGAGCAAAAGAAGCAAGAAAATACACATCGCGCGCGCGGCCCGCTTGCGCGAAACCCAAGAAATCGCTCACGCGAGGTCTCAATATCGCGCTCGCGCAAATTGTGTAAAAATGGAACTTGCGTATTTCACTCTACTGATGATTCCTACGCGAACAAAACTGCCTAATTACGTCCAGATTGCAAAATATAGCAGTTTTAGTGCGTTTCGGGTTAGGAAAGCTTCCAAAAACTTGTTGTAAATCTGTATATATACCCTATTTTACTTCAAATTAGGGGTTGGAAATTGTTATACACACAATATACAACCACACTTTCAGCCATTGAAGGGAGGGAAGCAAGGAGAAGAAGAAGAAGACTAAGGATTTCCATGGCCTCCTCCATCAACTACTTGCCATCTGCCGCTTCTATGGACAACTAGACTCTAGATCTAGGGTTTCAATGAAACCCTAGCCAAGTAATAGGGTGTATTTTATGTTTTTATTTTAGTTTTACTTTCAAAGTTTATTCTTGTCTTAGATCTATTTTGGCTATGATGTGCTCAATGATCTATATTTGTTGTGCTTGTATAGATTGTTTACATGTAATGGTGCTAAATTGAATTGTGCTATCAAGTATCCGAATAGTCCATGCCTAGGTTAGACGGATTATGTCACAACCCTAGTGTAGTGTGGGATAATTCGTGCTAACCGAAGATGGATTATGTTGGTGCTTGAACCATAGTTATTTTCTTGACGGAGGAATTGGGCTTGTAGCTACAATTCCCCATTATCATCCAACTTAATAAGCTAAAGTAATTCGTAGATACCCTTATTATGAAGCTAGTAGTAGTGGTGGATTTGCAATCCTAGGTTCCCTTCAAATATCTTTAAAACAACTTTAATTGCTTTCATAATTTAGATTTACTTTTATTGTTCTTAGTTTAATTAAAATCAAATCAAAATCTGTTTTTCTTAATTAACTAAATTTAGGTTTCAAGAATTAAAGTGCGTAGTATTTAATCTCTGTGGGTTCGACCTTTACTTCCACACTACAAATCTTTAGAAAAGTAAAGTATACTTTTATATCTTGATTTTGACGAGATCAAATTTTTGCCACTTGGATTGTTCAGATTTTTTTCAGGATGAAGATGGAGAGTCTGTCACTAATGAGACATTCAATATAATGTTAGGAGATCCACCAGCCTCAGTCTAGCTAGCTGGATAATTTCTTTAGTTGGATTATTTTTTTTTTTTTTTGCTTATTTGCATGAGATGAATTTTGTTTGGGATATTTGAATAATTATGCGTTGAATAATATTTAATATAGTTTTTTTTTTTTTCAAGGTATGGAACTTGAGATGCAAAAATGTGAGGATGATATATGCCTGGTCAATAGTGGGACAACTCATACCATACTTAAATGTCAAAAGTCTTCTCTACACTAGAACTTAACAAACAAAATGTGTCCACTATAGCTGGATCTACACAAATTATTGAAGGCTCCGGAAGAGCCCATATTTTGTTACCAAAATGGTACTCACCTATTTATTCAAAATGCGTTATATTCAAGTAGTTCCCAAAGAAACTTGCTAAGTTTCAAAGATATACGCATGAATGGGTATCATTAGAGGTGTCAATCGAGCCGGGCCGAGCTCGGTCAAAGCGGGCCCAACCGGGCTTTTGGGCCGGGCCGGGCCGGGCTTCACCTAATACCGAGTCGGGCCGGGCCGGGCTTGGGAGGGGAGGGGGCTTGTCCGCCCCGGACCGGTGGCCCGGGCCTACTAGGGCTGGGCTTCGGGCTAGGGCCGGGCTAGGGACCTGGCTTGAATATTTTAGGCATTTTAATGTAAAAAAAACACTAGTTTTGTGGGTTTAGGATCGGGCCTCGGGCTGGGCCGAGCGGGCCACCGGGCCGGGCCGGGCTGGGCTTTAGGCTAGGTAGCGGGCCGGGCCGGGCCGTGGACACCATTGAGGGTGTCCGCCCCAGACCGGATGTAATGGACAGGGCCTAGCGGGCCGGGCCGGGCTTTTGGCCCAAAAAGCGGGCCAGGCCGGGCCAGGCCAACCAGACCCGTTTGACACCTCTAGGTATCAATATTGAAACTAAAAATGAAGGTAACAAAGAATTTTTATGCTTAATTTCTTATGTTGGAAGTTGTAACACCCTTACCCGGGGAACGGGTAAATTATTGTGTTAATATACATTAATTAATATAATTAGTGTATAAAATGGATTAAGGAGAGACTTGGACTCACCCGTGGAAAAAGGTGTCAGAAAAGGACACCAAATGGAAAAGTCCCCAGTGAGGAGGGACAGGTATTGAAATGGAACCCAGTGAAGGGTAAATTGGTAATTTGCATTTTAAATGATTAAATGCATTTTATGTGATTACATGGATACTTGCTAAGTTTCTTTCATATTACATGTTGATATGTGTTAGCATTAGTTTGGACACCCAAGTAAGGGTATAAATGAAAAAGGTTAAAAATTAGTAGGTACGATAGCAATTTCACAAAATATGTGGGACCCACATTGGGACCCATACGGAACTTAGACAAACACTCATTAGATAATTGAGTAGTTAATGGAATGTTTGGGGGATTTTATAATAAGAACTTAAGAAAATCCGGGGGTGTAAATAGAAATAAGGCAAAATATTGCCAACACACAATTGCGTGTGTGTGTAGGTGTCATGAGGCAGTGAGAAACTCTCAGTTTTACAGAAATTAAAACAAAACAAAGAGGAGATCTCGGAGAGAGAAACGGAGAAACCGTCACCGACGTCGAATTCTCGTCGTTCCGTCGCCGCCGTTCGTCGGATTCACGAATCGAAGCCATTCGGACTCGTGGAGGTGAGACGAACGTTTCTATACCTTTAATTTACATTTTACTCGTCGTAATTTCGGTAGCTTACGCCAATCGGTGACACGAGGTTGCCGAATTTGTGTAGGATTTACTCCGGTGAGAGGATTGAGCAAGAATTGCTAAGAAATTCTGAACAATTAGCTTAATTTTGGGTATAATTAGTGAGTAAGGTGAGTTTTCTACTCTTAAAATGATTGTGTTTAATGTGTTCAAGGCTTTAAGTGATTTTACAGATGATAATTAATGTTTAGAAGTAATTATATTGTTGGGTTGTGAATTTTATATCAATTGTAAGAGAATTATGTGTTGATACATGTATATGTGCTTATATGTCTATGTGGTAGTCAATGAGCACCGGGGAAATGGTTCATTGTTGGGAGTAATAAGGGTGTGAAGAGGAAGAATCCGATAAATACGGAAGTCCAAGGAATAGAAGTGGCCACGGGACCAAGGGAGGTCTTCGGGTCTGAATGAACCATATAACCGGTGACTCGGCGACTACGGTTGTGTTTTTATGTGTTAGTTATAGCATTGCACGTGTTAAACATTCAGTCATGTTAGAATGCTCACTAAGCAAATTGCTTAAGAAAACCGTTTTCCTATTTCTGTTGTGGTACATAACAACCACCGCAGGTATGGAGCAATACCCGGAGAGGAAGTGACGTGCTCGGGATTGGAAAAGAGATTTGGGTCTTGTAATTATGTTTATAACTTGTAATATAGTATAACTTGTGGGTTAGTATCCTTGACTTGTGAATTAAAGTCTTGACTTATGGACGGGAGAGATGGGAGAGATGGGGGAGATTTGGGATTTGCTTATATGTTCTTCTTTTAAACATGAGAAGTGTTGTAAAGTATGGTTTCGGGAATGGTGGGGTGGTACTTTAATGTAATTATAAGTCTTGACTCTTGGACTTGTCATTTGGGAGGTTTCAAAGTTAACTTGGGAAACTTATGTAAATTGCTATGTAGTAGTTGGTAAGTTGGAGTTTTACTTGTGAATTTCATGTATTGTTCCTTAGATATTAACTATGTACACATCTAGTTTGTTCCGACAAGTCCGGAAGTATGTATGTGTTGCAAGTTTTGGTCAAGTTCCGTGTTGGATACAAATGTTAAGTGTGGTTTGAGATCTTTGTAGGGAAATTTTATGTTAATGCTTGCTTGGATTGAGTGGAAACTTGAGTACAAGTGTTTAACTTGATTTAAATGAATTTGAGTTCATGATTTGGTTGCTTGGTGATGCTTAAGAATGTTTAGAAATGAATTTGAAATGGTTTCCTAATGATCCAAGAAGTTTGGTTTGGTTTGGGTATGAGTTGGATAGGTTTTGACAGTGTTTTTAGAACCAAAAACAAGTTCTGGGAAGCCCGGATCGATCCGGGTTAATGAAGGGATCGATCCGGCTTTTTTTCGGGGGCATTCTGCTAGAAAAATGAGAAGATGGATCGATCCGCCCTTTTCGCGGATCGATCCGCATGCAATTTCACAGCACGTCCACTTTTACGGAAACGTACATAACTCTTTCTAGAAAATTCAGATTCGCTCGCCGTTTTTTGCGTTGGAACCGGGACTCATAAATCTATATTTTGGTATAAAATTTGATATACTTTATTAATGACCATTTTACCCTTGGGTCTATTTTTGTCATAGCAAGCTCTTTTCTGATGGTTTAATTCATGTTTTCCTTAATAACTAGCAAGGTTTAATGTTTATTAGTGTATTTTGGGTGCGTATAGTCTTGTTACACGTGTCCTAATCTGCCGAGCGGGTTGGGGTGTGACAGAAGTCAGAAGCTTACATTAGAAAAATTCTCTATTTTCTCATTGGGATTATATTACACAACAATTGAGATTGTTGAATCACATGCCATTATGAGCCAGAAGCTTAAAGGGAGCCAGAAGCTCAAAGACCCAAGTAAATTAATTCTTTGGCATGGTCATTTGGGTCATCTTGGATCTACAATGTTGAAGAAGATAGTGGATAACTCAAATGGGCATACTCTAGCAAACCAACATTTGATTTTGCCTAGTGGACACATTTGTATTCCTTGTTCACAAGGAAAACTTATTACTAGACCTTCATTTCTTAAAATTGCTTTTGAGTCACCATCCTTCTTACAAAGGATACAAGGTGATATTTGTGGTCCAATTCACCCTGCTAGTGGCCCATTTAGATATTACATGGTCTTATTAGATGCTTCTACTAGATGGTCACATGTATGCCTACTCTCTACACGTAATCTTGCCTTTGCCAGATTACTTAGTCAAATTATAAAACTTAAGGCACACTTTTCGGACCAACCAATTAAGTCTATTCGACTTGACAATGCAGCCGAATTCACCTCTCAAGTTTTTGATGACTATTGTTCATCCATAGGAATTGATGTTGAACATCTTGTCCTGCATGTACACACACAAAATGGTTTAGCAGAATCCCTAATTAAACGCCTTCAACTTGTTGCAAGGCCTTTGTTTATGCAATCTAGACTCCCTGTTAGTGCATGGGGACATGCTATCTTGCATGCTGAAATGTTACTTATACTTAGACCCACTTCTTATAATCAATTTTCACCTGCACAACTTGTGACAGGTTGTTAGCCTAACATTTCACACTTGCAAAAATTTGGTTGTGCAGTACATGTTCCTATACCACCCCCAAAACGTAATAAGATGGGCCCCCAAAGGCGTTTGGAAATTTATGTTGGTTTTGACTCACCTTCTATTATTCGTTATCTAGAACCATTAACAGGTGATGTATTTACTGCCAGGTTTGCAAATTGCCAATTTGATGAGACAGTCTTCCCGCCGTTAGGGGGAGAAAATGAAATTAATAGCAAACAACTTGTTCCTGAAGAACGGCGTGAATTATCGTGGACTACTCCACTTTGTCTCATCTAAATCCAAGAACTTCTCAATGTGATTATGAGGTAAGGAGAATATTTCATTTACAGGAAATTGCAAACCAATTACCTGATTCATTTAATGATGCAGCTAAGGTGACAAAGTCACATGTGCCAGCTATGAATGCATCTGCTCGAATTAGTGTCCTTGTAGGACGAACTTCGAATACGGCAACCAATGAATCTATTGCACGCCAGAAGTGTGGCAGACCTATAGGTTCCAAAGATTCAGCTCCCCGGAAGCGGAGAGTAAATGAGAAATCATGCCCTAATATAGCTCCAGAAGAAGATGTTCATAGCACTCTAGAAGAGGTTATGTACCAAAAGCCCACTTTCCCTGAAATCTCCGCGGAAGATAATGCCTTAGACAAGTCACTAGTCCTTGAAGAGACTATGTCTCACGTACCTGATAATAGTGAGATCTCAATATTCCATATACTTTCAGGAGAAATGTGGGAGCGAAAGAAATTAGTCATCGATGACATATTTACTTATACAGTAGCTACTGAAATATCGAAGGGCAATGATGAAAATGATGATGCTGAACCACGTAGTATAAATGAATGTCGACAAAGAAATGATTGGCCAAAATGGAAAGAAGCAATTCAAGCATAATTGGAATCTCTTGAAAAACGTGGTGTATTTTAACCTATAGCACAAACACCCAAGAATGTAAACCCGGTAGGCTTTAAATGGGTGTTTGTGAGAAAAAGAAATGAGAAAAATGATATTGCAAGATATAAGGCACGTCTTGTAGCACAAGGTTTCTTGCAGAAACCTGGGATTGATTATGAAGAAACATACTCCCCAGTTATGGATGCAATCACATTCAGATATTTAATAAGTCTCGCAGTTTCTGAAAAACTAGACATGAGACTCATGGATGTAGTAACTGCATACCTATATGGGGACTTAGACACAGATATTTACATGAAGATCCCTGAAGTACAAGGGCAGTCCATTTTGCTCCTTTTTTCTCTTTCTCGTGAACACACACACACACACACACACCATCACATATTTTTAGCGTTTTTTTTTTCACCCATTAATTTTTAAAAAGACATAATGGACTCTGAAACCTCTTGAATAGGATAAGACATAATGGACCCTAAAAAGTCATAAAAGGCATAATGGCATTAATTAACAGGACAGATCGAAGTAAATCGACTGGGTTTCAATATTTTTGGTTGAACCACCCGGGTCTTTCGGTCCAATCTGGGTTCAATCATTTTTCGATCAAATTAGAAACCCAATCTGGTTCATGGCCCGAGTCACCAATCGGACTAGACGGGTGTGGCCGAGTTTAATAACTATGGTATTTTAGTCTCTTCTCTTCTCTCTAAATCTTTCTTATTTATTAACTTACTAATTGGAATAGAACAAAAAAGAAATGGTTATCCCCTTCCCTTGTGGTCGGATGGTAAGACCTTTGGGTGCTATACCTAGAGATCTTAAGTTTGAATCTCAAGGGGGTGGTCACAGGTGATTCACCCAGATACCCTGGCCTCGTAGGATTAGTCGAGGTGCGCGCAAACTGGCCTGGACACCCACGGCTATCAAAAATATATATATATATATATATAGTTTAATTACTCTTTTCTTCTCTCCTCTTTTTCAGATCAAACGGACTATTATTTTATTATCTTAGGTTTTTATATAGATCTAGAGTAATATTTGGGACACTAACAAATTCTACTAACACTCACACTCACACTATATCTCTCTCCTAGTGGCACTGTGGGGTCTGCAGTGGACCCCACAGTGCCACTAAGAGAGAGATAGAGTGTGAGTGTTAGTGGAATTTGTTAGTGCCCCTAACATTGTTGATGGATCTATGGAGCACGTGCATACGAACCAAAGAACAACTCAAATTAAATCACCTCAAATTACATTTTCATCTAAATGTGAAATCATACCTTCAAACTACCAACTCATCTATAATTCGGTTGTACTCCCTGTTCCATGCTAACTCTAAGCATTCAGAAATTTTAAATTGATTCAGTCTATTCCCTTTTTCTTCCTATTTTTCTTGTCTTTTTATTCACAAAATAAAATAGTTTCCTTCAGTGTTATCTTTTTCTATTCTCTCATTAACGAATGAACCAAACAGAGCCTACACGCACGACATGTAGAATTTAAAATCCAATTCACATAATATCAAAACTTCATTCCATGTATTTTGTACAAATTGCAAATGCACGCTAATTATGTTATCTCAATGACCATGATCTCCACATGTAAAAAAAAAAATTTAATTTAAAATTAAAAATTACTCCTAAAAAACAGTATTCAATCTGTACTCTGTTCAGAAAGAGCGTCCCCAAAACTATCATATTCAGAGATCAAACTCAGAGCTATGAATAGCCACAAGAGCAGCCTCTTCTTCTTCTTCATCAATAGCAAAATACTCATTCCTTTCAACAGGCCTAAATGTGTAAAACATCATCATATAAAACACAAAAGCAGCACTCTCTTCCACTGCATTAGTCAT
This sequence comes from Hydrangea macrophylla, assembly GCA_033977485.1. Taxonomy (NCBI): domain Eukaryota; kingdom Viridiplantae; phylum Streptophyta; class Magnoliopsida; order Cornales; family Hydrangeaceae; genus Hydrangea; species Hydrangea macrophylla. The sequence continues at coordinate 39,081,864 of CM066992.1, forward strand.
CCACTTGTTCTTATAATTAACACTAACCCTAAGCATAATTGAAGCCATTCTTGCCACATAAATGTAACCCACCATTGCAACATAAAAATCCCTAAAAAGTCTCAACTTCGACAAAATTCTCGCAGCTTTTCCATCTGTCTTTGAAGCCTCTTTCATGCCCTCAATTGACCAAGCAACTGGAATTAGAATCAACCCACAACATGCTAGATCAACAATTATAAAACCCATGATCCAAAACTCATAGTTATTAGCAAATGGACCGGTTTCACCTACTATAATGTATGCAATGTTAACAAAAACTTGAAGTGGTATACCAATCAACAACACCTTCTTTTCCTTCTCTTGCAAAAAGGGTTTCAAGAATGACCAACCGGTCCCAATCAAAACAATCACGATGAACAATAACAAGGCGCGGATGGTTTGAAAAGTGCAGAAGATTACGTCCCATCCATGTGGAATTCCGGTGACCTTAACATAATGTTTGTCCTCCGCGGCAAAAATCAAATTCAATGCTTTTGCGAGAAGTAACAAGGCCATTAGTACGTGTATTTTGTACATGAATGGTTTATTTTGGTGACAAACGCGTATCCAATAGAACAGGAAAGGAAAATATAGGAGGGAACAAAGGAAGAAGAAAGCAGGTAGTTGGGTTTCGCCATGTGGGAGATAGTCTTTTTCTCCGTTGGAGTCAAGATTGTAGGTTTCAAGGTGGACATCCATGGAGACAGAGGTTTGTGAGGCGCAATTGATGAAGAAGATGGCATATTCATTGGGAGAGATGATGTCATATGTTCTTTTGATGGAGGGTTGGGGAGGAGAGAGATAGTTCATCGAAGGTGAAGCCTTGGAGGATGTTTGGGCGGTTAAGGACACAAGTGTTGAGGTTTTCTGTTGAGATCGCCGTGTAATTGTACAAGGGTACGGGGGAGATGAAGAAGCCAAGGAGGGAGGAGTTAGGTGGGGCGGTGGCGGTGGGAGGTGTGATGGTGACGGAGGAGAGGGCGATGGAGAGATGGCCGGTGCGTGTGAAGCAGAAGTCCTCGAAACGGATGAAGGGGCGGGAGTCAGAGGTTATTGTGGCGGTGATGATCTCTCCGGTTGTGGAGGGAAGGTTGAGGAAGAGGAGGGGGAGGAGGAGGATGGGGAGGTGGACACTGTGGTTGGGGTTTTCATGCATTTTGGGGTTGGTTAGGGGTGGATGAGAGAGAAAAGGTTGTGGCAGCGGTGGCGGCGGTGGTGGGAGGAGGAGGGGACCAATAATGAGTGAATGAGATGGATATATAGATGCTTAAATATTGGAACTTTTGTAGGAATGACAGAGGGCGTCAAAACAATCTAAAACAAGAATTGACCAGTGATGGTTCGCCTAAGGTGATGTGTGGTCGTCCGAAAACTAAAGTTCACACAATGACAGGTGGTCTAAAAGCACAAATATATGCAAGAAAGAGAGAATTGAAGTATCAGTAGTTCATTTCAACATAAATAAATAAATAAAATTGGCCTTAAATCTTGAATCTTAATAAAACCACAGGTCTTCTTCAATCTACCATTTTCTCCTCTCCTTCATGAGGTCCAGACATTACAAAGTTATACAAGGCATAAGTAATGTCAAGCTTCAAATGTCAAGTTTACTGACAAATAACCTGTCATCCACAAAACAGACCTTAATAATTTTATACGTGACTCAGAGCACCCAAAAAATATACCAGAGTAAGAGCTGTTGTGCACCAAGGTTGGTCAAAAACTCTCATAAAAGAAATCTGTAATAGCCACAGTGACAACAAATCAGTCATAAAATTCACTCTTCAAAATTAGGCCTATCTATTTTCAGCAATTCAAGAAAGAAATACTTTTGCTCACCCAAAAAATGGTTCACCAATGTTCACCCAAACATCCCATTGGCCAATGCAGTGGGGTTCAACAATTGTTTAATTCTGGACCCCACTGCATTGGCCAATGGGATGCTTGGGTGAACATTGGTGAACCATTTTTTTGGCTCCCTTCAAGAAAGTGATGAATATTCAGCTATTCAAGCTCAAAAATTGTATTTATTTATTTTATTTATTCTATAAAAGACTTGAATGTACAAATGATCTTATCACAATCACCACTCAAAATTGTTCCAACAGTCCCTTGCTATTTACATTTTCTCTTGATGGCTTAACACGCAGCTCGTAAGAATAGAATAATCTGTACAAACCGACAAATTACTCCCAGGAAAAAAAACTCCAAAATCTACATACATCTCATTCGTGTAAAACTGTAAAATTATGAACCCGAACACGTTTTTCCCTTTCTAAGTGGATAGTCTGTAACAATTGGAAATCCCACTTTCATTCTATACCCTCCTGATCAGGGTCATTTGAGAAAGTAGGAAGCCAGAGTTCTACGCGGGTCCCACCTGAACCGAGAGAGGACTCCATAGTCCGTGGTGATATGACCCGAACAACACTGCCATAACTCTCTAGTATTTCTCGAGCAACTGTCAGGCCTGCAACAAAATTCCATGTCATGTTGTCTTCAACCATGCCTTCGGAGAACAGATCAGCACCAAACGATGTTAATGAATGCATCTGTGTCTGCAAGAACATTCACCAGCAAAACAATCATATCCAACTTCTTGGGCTAATATCTAATGCTATGTTCAGAACAAAAGTAACAAATTTTATTTTTCTCCGAAGTAAATTTATGAATTGAAATAGTTTACATATATATATATATATATATATAGAGAGAGAGAGAGAGAGAGAAACAAAAGGCGAAAGAGAGACATATAGAGATTAAGCATGGAGGGAAAAAATAGCGAAAAAATTAGGGGAAAAGGTCAAAACATTTCACCTATCCTAAAAAGGGAGACAGAGGGTAGTGTACAATGTGTTTTTTTTTTTTTTGGGTTGGGGTTGTTTGGGGGGGGGGGGGGGTGTAACCCAGGAACCAACCCTACCAACTGAGCCAATTTATGACCCGTGGGTGCCTCGTAAACTTGGAGCCCCCCCACATGGCTTGCCACGATGAGTTTTCATTTTCTCACCAGGTGGGTGGCTCAAAGGTTTGACCTTGGGACCTCACGAGCCTTGCCGTGAAGCATCAACCACTCACGATAAGTTTTCATTTCTCACCGGGGTTAGTGTCCAATGTCTAATTTGAGAAGGAAATAATCCACTTTTCAATTTACCATGTAGTGCATGTCTGGCCCGTCATCATCAATTATAACAAGAGCACCACCTGCAGGCGCAGTAGTAGACACAATCTCGACCTTCCCTCCAACTTGTGTGCGCAACAAAGCACCCTCAATTAGATTGCTCAAAGCCTGGCGTAACACAGGTTCTTCTACAGCCACGCACAACGGTTGTGAAAGTTCACACAGTTCCACCACACGTCGCTGGTTACGAGCTAGAGGTTCCACAGCACCAACCAAATCTGCTAGTACATCAGAAACATTGCACGGTCTTCTGACAAAAACAGTGAATGTAAGCAAAACAGAAGTTCGACATTGACGTTTAAACACCACCGAAAATAATAGCCATTTCACAAATCTGCAGATATATGAATTCAGTATAACTACACGGCGGAACTAATGCGAGGTTGAATTAGGAGGAAATAAAACACAAACATGCACAAAAGAAAAGCACAAAAATGAAGAAACAAAAAAAAAAAAAAAAAAAAAAAATTGGACCCCTAATGATGGAAAAACACTTTAGAAAACTTTGTGAAGAAAAAAAAATCATGTTTCAGCAGCATAAACAGGAACTATTTTGCCAGAGTAGTTTTTGCTTCTAGCCCAGGTAAGGAAAATTGAAGGCTCGCGTGGTAACGTAGTTGTTTTTAGTTTTCAGTTTTTGTTTTCATTTTTTGTATTGATACTTGACTGACTCTAATTCAATACAAAAAATGAAAACCAAAACTGAAAACCAAAAACAACTACGTTACCATGCAAGCCCTAAGAGAGTATACTATGAGAACGCCAACCTGATATTTTGTAGTTGTAAAGGTGCAAGAGCAAGAGGTGGCATTGGCATCTCTAAATCCTTGTTTGTAGAGAAGTGAGAAAGTGGTCCACCGGATTCTTGCACCTGACTTATAGATGATTCCGAGTGATGCATTTTCTCTAATGTTTCTTCATTATATCTCACTATATTCGCCTGTACAAAATTCGCAACGTAAACAGTGAGAGATGCTATAATTTTTTGATTCTTTGAAGTGGAAATTCTTTTTTCTTTCTTTTTTTTCCTTTTTTTTTTTTTTAAAGAAAGAAACTTTTCATCCACCCATCCTACTTCTGGAACTAACAAATCAAAGGCTTGTTCCCAACTAACAAAAACTTCTCATATAAACCAAAGATTTATCTCATACCACTGTCCACTACTATAGCATAGCTGTGTTTGTATGCACATCATCAAAACTTTGCACCAATACGTGTGTGTGTGTGTGTGTGTGTGTGTGTGTGTGTGTGTGAGAGAGAGAGAGAGAGAGAGAGAGAGAGAGAGAGAGAGAGAGAGAGAGAGCCTTTGCAGGTAGACAGCATCCTGGAGTTGTTGAAGGGTATCTTTCATGCGATCACCTTGTACCAAAATGTCCTCAATAATATCATAAGAGATCTGCAAGAACATATGGCACTGTTATCTTTAGGACATTGATAAGTCTTTCTTAAAAAGTAGAAGCAAAAGTTCAGCAAGTAAATCTCACCTCACTTCTCTTCAATTGAACAGATAACATTTTACTTAAAGTCCGAATACTAGAAAGAGGACCACGAATCTGTGAAATTACAAATTGAAAATACTATTCATGTTAATTCTTAAATCCATTCAGATGACCAATTACAAAACAAGTAGAACACCTTACTTGTTCAACCAAATTGCTCATTCTAACATTATTTTGCCAGGATGATTGCTGGAGTAACATTGCTTTCTGTGGAGGAACGTCATAGAGTTAGCCGGCCAAGATTGAAAAAAGGGATCTAAGCTTCCAGTAACCGGACATAAATTAGAACAAGTTGATTATTCACGTGTATTCAATGTAGTGGTATGGTATAAATAGTGGCAACTAGAATCTAGATAAGCAACACAATCCAAAAGCTAAACAGGAAATTGAACTACCAAACTAGAAAAGTCTCACACTAAAATTGCAAGTGAAAACTAACATCAACAGAAGAAACAAGATACTCATACCATGATTCTTTTCTCATGTTCAGGATGAGAATGGCTGTAAAACTTCACATGGAAAGTTGAGGTATAGTGGAAGTAATAAACACATTAACCATTAAAATATCGACCACTTGACCCACCAATATTGATCATCACTAGTGGGAGATGCACATATCAAACCGCTCATTCTCTGCCTACGAAGCAAGAAACGGATTAAGGTGACACGGTCACGATACGACACGATTTGGAGACACGTTCTAAAAATTAGGACACTAACACAGTGGGGACAGAGAAAAATGATAAACATACGTTATATTTATGATTACTTGTGATATGATAGTAACATTATCTATAGCCAGATTAAGATGCCTAATCTAATTATCTTTACTTTCATAAAGACCTGTTTATTTATAATGCCCAAGTATTCTCAATTTTCAAAAGCCCTATTATGTTCCCAACTTCCAATAGATTCTATTTATTTCTTTCAAAATACCCATTTTATCACTTTAAAGAATCCTAATTCCGAATTATACTTGTTATTAAGAGGCCCTAATCACTTTCGGATACTAATTTGGCGTGTCCGACACATGTCAAAGAGTGTCCGAACAAAATAATTTAGGAAAAACGTAGGACACTGATTTGGTGTGTCCAATACGTGTCAAGGAGTGTCCGGCATGTGTCACGGTGTCGGACATGGACATGTGGCCTTCTAGAAGTGTCCCTACTTCCTAGTTCACTATAAAAAAGTGGATGTCCTTAGACTCAAACTTGTATTCTAGCTTTAGTTCCTCGATTCATTCCGTGGCACGAAATCCATCATTGGCTAAACAATCAATTGGTTATGCCATTTTAGGCTGGTGGGACAGAGCTGGAGATCATGAAAAGCATTTCCACACAAGGAGGCAGGCGGCCGGGAAGTTTTGCTTCTAGAATGCCGACCAAAATTTCCCAGATAGAATCTCACTAATTGGAGGTAGCGTCTGATTGTGCACAACGAATAAATCAATGTATTTGCGGAAAATGGGACGCTGAAGGTCAGGGGTAGCCGATGTTAGCAACTTCTTAACCTGGCTGCACCACCTTCTTTTAGTGAAAGGTGAGCTACAGTGCCCCAAACCACAAGCAAAGGTTCTAGGAGTAAAGATCTCGTCTCTGCTGGTTCGGAACTCTATGGAGATTCCCCTTAATCAAATTCCACGCCTTATGACGAAAGGGGAGTCGACGTGGCGTAAAGTGAAGATTAGGGGAAGTAGAGCAAAATTCTCTTATCGGGTATTTCGAAGAGGTGAGAGTAAGGGGGGAGAAAGGAAGACCAAAGAACCCCAAACTCATATTGTACCAAGAACTTGCCATTGGCAAGGGCATTGGTGAGTCCAAAAGACATAACCAAGTCATCAAAAGCCCCTTTATTAGTAAGGTTGCTTGCTTGTCATCATACAGTTCGTCTTTGGCTCGTCTCCTTTTGCGATACGCACCTGATAGTAGCCCGATCGTAGATCCAACTAAAAAAATGAGTATTCTTGCGGCTTTTGCCATTTATGATCAGTGCTCACAAGAGCGAGACAGTTCCACGTCTTACAATGGAAACTAAGTATGGCCCCATAAGGATATGATCTTGCAAAATGTCCTGCTTGCACCAGTGGCTAATCATGATCGCTATCAAATTATACTCCCATCAACATTCAGATCATTCATCTTACACAAGTCGCATAGCCCTTGTAACCGGACCAGTATTCACTACAAAGAGATATTCTAATGAAGTGTACTGTCAACAACTGGCAAGTTGCAAGTAACAATTCAGCAAGCAATTTGCTTTGAAGAATAGATGCTGTTGCAATAAATTGGGGCCACCAAATCACAACGTTAGACACGTGATCCAATGTTAAATAGAAGAACAATAAGTAAATGAAGAGAAAAAATACTCCAACCTGATCCATTACATACGCCATTGCAAGAGAGCAAGAAATGTTCATGGCATTTAATCTCTGTTCAGCAGTGAACTTATACTTTTCCAGTGGGCTGTCCTCTACAGTTTGAATTTGCCATGATTTTGAATCTGTGCGTGGAGATAAAGAACTAGATCCCTCGGAAAACGTGAAGGGTTTTAGATCGAGCCCTCTGCTTTCCAGTTCAATTTTTGGAAGCTCGGCAACCAAAAACCCCACAACAAATGGATGTTTCACCATAGGAAAAACCACAGCTCTACACTCAGGAACCAACTCTGCCTACAATGAATCAAATGCCATCTTAAATTCAATGAATAATGAGCAGGAACAACAAAGAATGAAAGATCAAATCTTTATGAGCAATGGTGAGTCAGTCAAATGCTGTACTTGTTGCTTTGAAAGTGAAGCTTCTGCCACTCTTAAGCCCGTAGGAACACTAAAATTTGCAACTAATATCACAATATCAGCAGCATTAACACCGGGATAAAAAGTAACTCGCCGCAGCTCTAAGCGATCCATAACATAACTACCAGCTGGTCGTACATAGACCTGCACATACAATATCTTTGAAAATTAGAAGACCTACGTAGATATAGGCAAGCAGAGCTTGAAAATTACAAGACCAGAGTTAAAATGAAAGTCCATAACTGGGATACAGTTTTTAATAGGGAAACCTTGCTATTAGGCTCCATTTGGTTCTCTGATTAGAGAAGGAAAAGGAAAACGAACACGAAAACGAGAAGGGTTTACTATTTTTCTAGTGGTTCCCCCAGTGTTTAAATAGCACTGGGAAGGGCAAAAAAATTCAATATTTTTAGGAACTCAAGAGAAGGGGAAAATTTTAATTTATTTTTCGCCCAGCTTTCTTCTCCTTTCTATATTCCTTACTATTTTCTTTAGGCTTAAAAACACCTTTTTTTTTTTTTCTTTTTTTTTTTTAGGGGACTTAAAAACACTCTAGTACCCTGTACTTGTAGCGAAGTTTCACTTTAGACATTTTCGATTGCAACACTTTGGGCCACCAATTTACAAAGTGGTTTCAATCATGGGCAATCTTTAACGGCCTTAAAAAAAAGTATAACATGACGGACCACATAGAGGGCCCAAAATGTAACTTTTGAGAAATTTCAGGGTACTAAAAAAGTGCTATTATACCTTAATCATTTTGAGTCACATGGTTCATTTCCGTCATTTATTTTTGACACTGCTAACAATTGTCCTTAATTGAAACGAGTTTGTAAATCGAGAGTCCAAAGCATTGCAATCCAAATGGTAGCGCACAAAGTGAAACTTTGACTTCGCTTTAACTACAGGGTATCAAAGTGTTTCTTAGACTTTTCCATATTATAACCAAATAAATGAGAAGTGTTTTCCTCAGTATTTACTTTTCCTTCACCTTACAAAATCCCATGAACCAAACAAAGCCTTGTTATGTCAGCCAGCAGATTACTTCAACCCTTAAAAACACATTCTTCACCCACTCTTGACTACCAAAAAAAATCTAGGGCAATTAGTACAATGTACTATGGAATCTAAAGAAGAAAAAGAAACAATCATCTGCTAGACCCAAATCAAATCAACAAGAAGCACATTCTCATTATTCATATTGAATTCTGTAATCAAATTACAAATATTCATGAAAAATTCATACTTTTAGATAATTAGATAGTAGTAATTGGTTACTTCTGATAATGAAAACTGAAAAGTGTAAGAAAAAACTGACCGAAAGAAGGGCACGGGGATCGACGATTCGGCGAAAGAGATCCAATTGTTCGAGACACAGTCTCTGAAAATCGGGACTGGGGAGGACTAACCCTTTGTTCTTTCCGTCCTTTTCGAATCTCTGCAAGAACTCGACGGGGGACGTCGAGGCCTTCCGAATCGCCGCCGCGAGCGCGGTGGCGGAAGAGACAATGGCGGCTTTGCCTCCGTCGTCTTCTTCGTCTTCATCATCGAGACAGGTGTGGAAGAGGGGGGGGGGGGGGGGGGGGGGGGGGGGGGGGGCCTTTGAGCTATTAGGGTTAGGGTTTAGGAGAGAGTGGTCGAGGGAAGAAGACGAAGAAGAAGAAGAAGAAGAGGAAGCGTTGGTGGAGAGACAGAGAGGGGGTCGGGGACTGTGAGTGAGAGTACTGGGAGTGGTGTGGGCCCTACTGCTACAGAAAGTGGGGGCAGAAATTGAAACAGTTGGGAGTGGTGGAGGTTGCAGAGAGTCGTAGTAGCATTGTTGTTTTGGATTTTGGGTCCTCTAGTCTCTACAGATGAAGGATGAAGAAAGAAGGGGGAGAAAAGTGGAGAAACGGCGCCGTTTTGTGTCCCAGATCAATGTATTGGGTGAATTTACCACTGCACTATTATATTCAACACACTTTCTTTTTTCTTTTTTCTTTTTTCGTTGGGTAACAAAAAAAAAACAGAAATGCTGGTTGGTTATCTCACAATTTCTGCATAAGTCCCCACTACAACAATGTCAAGGCCGAAGTAATCGGTTGTGACAAACAGAAATGCTGGTTCGGTGCTTAAGTTTGGCCCCAATAATCGGTTGTGACAACACACTTCATTACATTATCATAGGGCATATTCATCCTATTTTGGTATGTGATTAGTCCATGTATACGCGTGTACTTGTGTCACACATATGTTTCATCTACTTAGACCAATCATATATTAAAATTAGTTGATAACCTGTACATAGCACGTGTTTTTATTTGCAATTCCGTATTAGCTCTTGTATATATATATATATATATACAGTATATATCAAGATATACAAGACTGGTTTGGATTTGTTAAATTTATGTGATGAACTTTTTTTTCTCTTTTTGGGAAAGTTATGGCCAAAGGCTCCACTTGTTGCAATTAAAAAAAATAAAAATTCAGTACATTGAGGAGAAAAAATTGATTGTGCAAGAATAAACTTCATAGTAAAAAGCAAAATAAATTTGTAGCTTAGATAATCAAAGTTCAAAAAAATTTACACTAATACAATTGGAGGCAAACCTACCTGAATATTGTAGGAGTACTCCCATTTCACTTTCAACTGAATTAACATATTTTTCTATCAATATGTCTAAATCAAGATAAATGTAGATAGAGAATCTGATAAACAGATATACGTATATATATATATATATACACACACATACATATAAAGGAAAGAGATTGTATCTATTAGGAAAAGAAATCTGTGAAGTGAGAGAGTGTTCTCTTTGTTTCTTTAGAGTAGGGGAAGAAGAAGCTCTTAATTAGTTAGTTATTTACCTAAAATTAATCAACTCCCATGAAGAATAGGGGTGGGAACACAAAAATGCAGCATAGAAACTTGACTCAATTTAATATAGATACATGTAATTGATAAAGAAATGAATAAAAGATGAAATCATATTAGATGTAATTGAGAAATGAATGAAATAACAAAAAGGAAAAAAAAAAAAAAAAAAAGAGGAAATGCCACATGGAAATAAGAAAATCATATAAATTGCCAAGTGGTGGCATAAAAGGAAGAAAAATAGTTCTCCTTTTAGATATAACTAGTCGACAACCCGTGCAATGCACGGGAAAGAGAATTTTGTAAAAATAAAAAATAAAAACAAAATATGGTACAAATTACAAAAAAAAAACTTAAAACAAAATGATTTAAAAAATGGTAAAAATATATAAAAGAATGAGAAAAAGAAGAAATAAAAATAAAGCACCTAATTATAAATGCCAAACCTTATAATGCCCGGTTGTAATCACAAAAAATTCTAATATATCATCCATGGGAGATGACTTGCAAAATGCATAGTTGTTGATTTATTTATTTTGGAAAATGCTAATGGCAAAACAATTTTTGCTAATGTCAAAGTAGAAATTATCGCTAAAAGTTTTCGCATTACGTATTTTTTTTTGCTAAAACTTTTAGCGATACTTTGCTCTGGCATTAGCAATTTCTGCTTTGGCTTTAGCATTATGCTTTTTTTTTTTTTTTTTTTTTTACCCTTATGCTTTTGTATTTACCAAGGTGAATTGTTATAGGTTGTACGTACCTTGCATTTGCTGGGGGCACAAACACTTACAAACACATATCTAACTAATTGTACAAAAAACATGAAAATATAAAATAAAATTAAAAAAAGCCTAACCTTTGCCTCCCTTTAACATGTTGAGCCAATCTCTGAATGTAAATAAAACTTAGATCAGTGAACGATGAGAATAAGCGAGAGAAGATCGGCATTCCAGTGTGTGTATGTGTAATGGCCTATTTCTTTTCTTTTCTTTTCTTTTTTCTTCTCCCTTCTGTTTGTGCTTCATAAAATTATCAGGTATAACCATGAATTTGGTTTAATACAGTGAAACAGTAGCTTTTCACAAATTTAAGTGAAACCATTTTAACACAATCAACAAAAAACCAGATTAATAGGTCACCCATTTAACATCCTGCAATAATTCATCCACACATACAAATAGATTCGAAATTTTATTTTATTTATTTATTTGTTTTGAAAGATCTACCGACTAAATGGATGGTGTAGAAGGGAATTACAAACTCAAACAAAAGCCCCAAGCAACTGGCATCAACCAGCGAATACTATCACCCCAGCAATGTAACAAACAGGTTGTGGGTAGCTCATATTACACCAAAATATCGATCTACTCTGCAATAAAAAGACAACCCCCACCACAGCAGATTAATGAACACTACAGAGTGAAAGAAACAACCTTTGGACTTCATGGCTCGCCACTTGATAATTGTAGAGAGAGAAAGAAAGAGGGGGTAAAGGAGAGAAGTGATGAAAGAGAAATATCCTTGGTGGTGGATGCAGGGGGGTTTGGGGGAGGTTTTATAAAGAAATTGCAACAAATTAAACATTCAATGGTTAGGGAAGATGAAGAGTGAGAATCAAAATAAAGGAAGGGGAAGTGGATGGTTTCAGTCTATACAGTTTACAAAAAGGCATTATAGGATTTTCATATTCTCAAAATAAATGAAGTCATATTCTCATTATAGGATTTGGGAAAACATATCTATTATATATATCTAAAAGACAAGGCCAAAAGCCTTTTATAAAGCTATCCACATGGCCACTCTCTCATTCTAGCAAAATTCCAACGTGGATATTACTGTCTCTCAACGTTTTTCTTCTTTCCTTATTTCTCGATTATTTTACAAAATTCCAACGTGGATATTACTGTCTCTCAACGTTTTTCTTCTTTCCTTATTTCTCTAATCAAGAAATAAGGAAAGAAGGTAAAATAATCGAGAAATAAGGAAAGAAGAAAAACGTTGAGAGACAGTAATATCCACGTTGGAATTTTGCTAGAATGAGAGAATGGCCATGTGGATAGCTTTATAAAAGGCTTTTGGCCTTGTCTTTTTAGATATATATAATAGATATAATAGATAATAGATATAATAGATAATAGACATGGTAAAAGATAAGAGTAATGTTGTGCTTCTCGAATCCTAATCCTAAATTTACATTTCAAATGATGTGGCAATGGTTCCACCTTCATTAATGATGTGTTCCATTACTCGTCCAGACTCCAATTCTTTTGGTCGAGCTACTCCGTTCAAAACATCAATCGGCACATTAATTAATGATAGGACAACTTCAACATCATCCAATCAAAATCCAGTGACACCACTGCCACATCATTTGGGATGTAAATTTGAGATTAGGATTTTAGAACCACAATATTACTCATAAATTGTCATGCCCCGGAACTACTTATATGATTCTAGGATACGTGGCACGCCACCAAGACTCATCACAAGTTATTAAAGTTTTGAAATAAAGCTTAAAAAAATAAGCTTAAACCAAAGAAGCTCAACTGACAATGGACATTCCCAAAAGTTTGAATCAACATACACCCAAACATGCCTTAATAAAACCCGTTTTCAAAAGTTTCTTTCGAAGAGTTCAAAGGAGTCCCAAAATACCTCATTTAAGTCAAAAAAGTGTGAATTTTAAATTAAGCAAATCTTAACAACAATTATCACATTAACATGTCTAAACACCCAACTTTGGAATTAGAACACTCACCTCTTCGAATTGTTAGCAAATTAAGCCTAGAAACCCAAACCTCTTGCAAATTTCCAACTCAAATCCTACCAGTGTAAATCCTACATATTTTTGATACATTAAACATCATCTATCAAGAACAATCGCCAGAAAAATGGTGCCGAAAACAAAATTCAAAGACGTGCATGTGATCATCTTACCTCCACGAGTTCAAAAATGGTCTCGGTTCGCAAAACGATCGTCGGACGGCGAAGGAACGGCAAGAAACGTCGTCGGAGCCCCGTCGTCACTCTCGAGAGCTCTTGGTTTCTTAATTTCTGTAATAACCCATCTATTAATTGTGTCCTTAAGACACATATGCTAACATGCATATGTGTTGGCATAATTTTTCACTATTTATGTTTACCTCCCCCAACTTTCTTTAAGCTTTATTATAAAACCCCCATATTAATTATGTTAACTATCCACATTTTCTAAATGGATTTAATTTATGTCCTACTTGGGTCCCAAACGTGGTCCCACATAAAATATGAGGTTGCTAATAAACCTACCAATTATGAACTGTATTCAAATACGCCCTCACATGGGTACCCAAACTGGTCCCCTTACCTATCATAAGACATAATAATATCTTTAAACACTTAAACAAACATGCTTTTAAACATATAATAGCATCTAAATGCAAATCATATTAACTAGACCTTCATTGGCCCCACTTTTATACTAGTCCTACCTATCACAGGACTTTTATCTGTGTCCGCATTTGAACACCTTTTCACAGGTGGGTTCACATCCCCACCTATTACGTGTTAATTATCTTTAATTAACACATATTAATATCAAATTAGCCTTCTTTTTCGGGTACGGGTGTTATACATTTACTAACCAAACTTAACGAATACTTCCCCGAGTTCAAAAGTTCCAAACAATAACGCGAACTATAGAAATATGCCCCAAACTAGCATAGTCCAACCTTATATAACAAGAGTTAAGCTATGATCCGTTAATTACATATCTTCCTTGTTCGATTACATGAGGCTACTCCTCATCGAACGTAGTCTTCAACCCAAGTTCGAAACCAATGTTAACAACATATATAATCCAGATTAACAATTGATTATACATTTAGCTACAACATAAATCTTGTTCTAGAATTCACAAGATAAAATACAACCCAATATTAAACCATAAACATAAGCCCCGACCACACGATCTCTTCTTTTTCCCACATCAGCTTTTTGATTCCTCATAACCTTGCCACGATCACCTACGATGGTTATTCAATAACCACTACAATATATAAGCTATATGCTTGTGAGCAATATTAATCATAAACATGAATGGCACCACACATTTCAAATCCATCAAACAACATATAATTGATCTCCGGGTATAGCAAGTATATTTCCACCCAACCAGCACTATGCACCACACCCCATGCTTCGTGCCTGAGCCATCCACCCATGCCCCTTTAGACATGCGATCCAAATTGCCTCTTGCGGCATCACAATAGTCCACTCCCAATACTGGAGGCAAGATCTGGTGGAACACTACAAGTCTCCATTTGATCCACATAAACAACTTAACATGCTTACTTATAATTCATTACACCACGCTTTTCATATATACATGCTTTCACAATAACTGGGCCTAATTTTAACCACATGAATTTGCCCAATAAAATTAAATATAATTATTCAATCCAATTAGACATGCCCAAATCAAGACATATGAATCCAAACATGGATTCCATTCAAACAATCGATTAAAAATCACTCACCTCTTGAGTTTCGCTCCTAAACGTGAAATTAAGACTCTACTAAGCTCCGTGTACAATTTCTACGTAAAATTTGTAAATTATGAGCTAGAATCCCAAAATGGGTCATAGAAAAACTGTCACAGAACTCAATAAAATTGGTACCCACTGTTAGACTCACTTTCAAGAGTCCGAATATGTATTCTATTTTGAAAACCAACGTCGAACGGCACATCAATCAGCGACGACACGTCGTCACCTCTTTTCCCTGTTTTGGCCGAATGTGTACTAGAGAAGATGACTTCTCTTTTTCTTATTTTAATCCAATTCATCTAATAAGCTTAATGATTCGTGTTCAATAGTGTGCTTTTTTACTTCATGATTTTACTCATATTGGGCACGAATCATCACTTATACTGGGAGATTTAATGGATAAATTGTACTCTTTGTGTTCACTTTTAACTAATAAAAATCTCTTTCTTGTAGTATTCGGGAGCTTGTTCAAAGTAGGAACCAACCCCGTTGGTTCTTATCATATAAAAAGAGGAAGAAGTCCAAATCAGGAAAGGCGGATCAATCCACGTCTTTGATGGAAGCCACTGCCCAAAACAAGCAAATCGGATCGATCCGGCCTCAAAGGGCGGATCGATCCGCAATCCTGAATACGTATTCTAATTGCCCAGATGGAGGGCGGATCGATCCGCCTATTGCACTGGGATCTATCCGCGATTGCTGAAGACCTCTCACCTTTTATTACAAGTTTGCCATTTTGTGTTGATACTATATATAGTTAGAGATGTTCATATTCTATGGTTAGCTTTTATTTTTCTTAGTTTTAGAGTTGCATACCCCCTCTGTCTCCAATCTCTTATCTTCTCTTCTCTTCTCTCTTCATTTATTTCTTCATCTACCCATTTTTCTTACATTTTGTTCTAGAGAGAGAGGATTTCTACTTGTATTGTGTACTTTGGAGCTTTAGTTGGAATTTACTGAAGTTGTTCTTGGGTTTCTTGCATTTATGATGATGTCTTCAAAGTGGTATAATTTTTCTTTCCTTTTATTTACTATTTATGCTTTTGTATCCATGAGTATCTAGATTATGTAGATTGGGGATCATAACCCCACCATCGTACCTTAATGTAGGGCTTCTATGTTTTGTAGCATTTCTAGAGTTCATGTGTGTAAGGTTTGAATTTCTAAGACTACACTTATGATTTCAAGCATCATAAGTTGTGCAATCCTTGATTTCTAACCTCACCTCATGTATTTCTTTGAAGTTTCTATCAAACATTGTAGGTTGACTGACGACATCCTACTAATGCGTTTTCTTATTAATACCCAAGTGTAGGAGATCGTACAAGCAATAAAGTTCTGGTAAGACCAGGTCGAACCCACAGGGAACAAAAATAAAGATTTTAAAGATAGGAAATAACTATTTTGTCCCTAAAAAGAAAAAAAAAAAGATGAAAGTTTTTGGGGCTTTTCCTAAACTACTAGTTTTTATATTTTTGCAGTAAAACTAATTAAAAGCTATTTTCCTTAATAGTTTAAGGTAAAGATTTTAACAGTGCAAAATAACTAACTAAGTTGCTAGTAAAAATAAATAAATAAATAAATAAAAGCTAGATAATGAAATGAATTTTTTGGATTTGTAACACCCGCTCCCGTGGGTAGAATTTAATCGCATTTAGCATGCATGTTAATATTTTATTAATAACGTGATTACCTGTGTTAAGTGAGTTTTAACTCACTAAGATGATTAGTGGTGTCTAGTTCCAGAGATAGGCCAGGTGGCAGTCCCAGTTTGGGACAGTGATGATAGGTCCCTATGTGATGGGATAGATATGGGAAATAATCCTTATATGCTTAACTGTTTATTAAGGCAGATGTGAATATTTTTAATATTTTGACTTTATAGAATGATAACTGTTAGAGACCATTTTTAATGGTCCGTTAGGGATACCTTTATGAGGACGAATTGGACATGTTGCATAATTAGTAGGTTAATTAGCAACTTCATGAATTATGTGGGACCATTTATAGGACCCATACGTGACATAAACAAACACCCATTTAAGTTTGGGATAGTTTTAATAAGTTTCATTAACTAGTAGGGGTGTAAATGTAAAATTGAATGAATTTGGGCAGCGCATTATAAATACATAAACTTAGGATGTACATATGAGTGACACATGGCTGTGACTCATCAAAGCCATGGTCATCCTTTTCATTACACCAAAAAGGATTTACAGGGAATTTCGTACGGAAATTCTCAACGACGGAATCGACGCCGATGTTCACGACACCAATTGACGTGCTTAATGACGACCAATTTTAAAACAGGCTACATATTTGGACTCCTGGAGGTGAGTCTAACGTAGAGGTGTCAAACGGGCCGGGTTAGCCCGGCCTGGTTTTTTCGGGCTAAAAGCCCGGCCCGGCCCGCTAGGCCTGGTTAACATACCCCGGGCCGGGGTGGACACACATTCTTCCGTCCATGGCCCGGCCCGGCCCGACCCGAAATGAAGAAAATGCCCGGCCCGAAGCCCACCACGTTCAAGGCCAAAAGTCGAAGGAAGCCCGCTAGCCCGTCCGGCCCGGCCCGATGTCTGGCCCGCTAGGCCCGGGCCACCGGTCCGAGGCGGACATCCCCCCTCCCTTCCCAAGCCCGACCCGGCCCGATTTTAGGTGAAGCCCGGCCCGGCCCGGCCCGAAGCCCGGTCAAGCCCGCTTTGACCGAGCCCGGCCCGGCCCGTTTGACACCACTAGTCTAAGGTGATAGTACTTATATTATTGTGTTTTGAGACAGTTTTTTGCGCTCCAATTTGGGAATTTAGCTCATAATCCATAATTTTTGTATAGGATTTGTACTTGGGGTTTAGTAGAGCTATAATCTTGAATCAGGGGTGAAATCTTTGAGGTGAGTGGCAATAATTATAGAAATTGGATAATTCCTTGTTTAAAATTATCTTTGTGATGCTTAACATGTCTATTTGAAGTAATTAGCATGTTTAATTATTAGTGGGCAAACCCATGTGGTTAATAAGACCCATATAATTTGTGAATTGCACGGTGTAATGACTATGTGAGCATATTGAGTTGTCAATGTGGGTCAAAGGGAAACTTGTACTTGCCATCGGAAATGTTACTAGGTGCCTTGATGGCCATGAGGTCGCACGTCTGACGGAAAGAGGCATGGGTCTCGGTTAGTCACGCGGACTAATGGAGTAGTCGCTGGCTAACGTGAAAGGGTGGCCGGTACTTGCGTTCCCGGAGACCATAGTGATGTGTAGAAAAGATGTGATTGAGCATGTCTATTATTCATGTCTTTAATTGTTGGCATTCACCAGCATATAGCTGATATATTGTAGTGGGTATTAAACAACCATTGTAGGTGATAAAAGCAAGTTGGCGAAAGAATGAAGAAATGGAATTGGTAAAGATTTGGCGAGGAACGTGTGTTTTGGGAATGACTGTAGACATGTAGTTAACTATAACGGTTGTTAGAATTTGTAAATTAGTTGGATTTGGTTTGCACTTGGGAGAAATTGTGTTGATAACTTGGCTTGTTGGTTTAGGTAAGGCTAAAATGTTAATTTCAAGAATAATGTTTGTTTAGTTGATGGCTTATGTTAATTTAGTCACTTGAATCATGTAATAGACTAGTGGCAAGATTACCTCGTGTAATATATGGGTTGTATCGTATTGTTCACGTTTGGTTTGATCACATTTTATCAGGTGTCGAGCGTGCTTGGTTTGGTTTTAGTTTTAAAATAGGGGATTGCTGCAGATTTGTATTCTATTGCATGAATCAGTCGACCGGACACGCGACCCAGTCGGCTGGATCGTGTAGCAGAATGCTAAAATGTATGGGTTGGGGTCTTGAGTCGACTGGACCCATTGTTCAGTCGACAGGGCCTCAAAATTCTCAGTCGACTGGACCAGTGGTTTCTTAGAGTTAAGCTCTTGGCAATTTGCATATCCAGTCTACCGGGACCCTGATCAGTCGACTGGATACCCTGTTTCAAATTGATTTATTTTCAAAAGTGTTTTAAGAGTGGATGAATGTTTATAACTCTGATTTTAAACTTAATAATGGATCATTAAGGGTATAATGGGAGCCTTGGTAGTGTGCTATATGTCCTAGAATCGTATGTGCAGTTCTGGGGTGTGACAGGATTTTATAGCAAAAGATGGAAATAATACAAATATATAATCTAAGTTATCTAAAAATAGGAAATATTAATTAACCCGGAAGAAATTATTTAAAGGAATTGGGAATATGCAAATCAACACTAGATCACAGAACTTTTATGCTTTTGAAAGGGCTTGACATTTTTAAACAGGGTGATTTTTTATTTGAAAATAAACTTACACTTAGTTGACGTTATATCAAGTGTGTCAGGTTTGATATGAAACGACGTCGTTTAGTTTAAAGAAAAATAAAGAGGCAATTGGGCAGTAGCCAGTTTCGAACCGTGACTCGCCGCGAACATGGGTTATTTGACGCCAAGTCCCCACCACTTTGCCAATACACAATTGTCTGTCCATTAATGGATAGAAATATATATATATATATACACACATACTTGAAATATAAACTTTGTTAAATGAATTATTTTTGTATGCTAGGTGTTTTTTATGACAAAAGGCACAGTTTGACAATTCACATAATTAAATTTTTATTTCAAATATGTAATCTTTTAAAGTCCAATATAGTCATAGTCTATAAATATGTCAAATAGTCATAAACTATAGATATATAGATATTTTTGGCCATAAATGGAAAAACAACCCATCTAGATAAATTTGCCCATTTAAGATTAGTGCACAGAAGCTGTGATTTCTGAGTTGTTATTGCATATCCCCAATTAAAGTTTTAGCCTACTATTTTTGGAATTGAAACTGTCTTCTAAATAAATTTTAAAGAAAGATTAATAAATAGAAGTACACAATCACCATCCAATTAAAATTAAGGTCATAACACCAAGGTAAGAGTGAAAACTAATATTAATACACTTTTTTCTTCAATCAACATGAGTTGGGATTGAATTCGTGGAATCTACAAAATAACAAAGTTTAGTACAACTAAGCTTAATAAAACATAAATAAATTGAAATACTGAACCAAAAATAAAATACAAAACCTTTGACTTTGATTTCTTGTTGGGTCACAGTGGATGAACTCCAAGAACACAAGCAAGGTCAAACCAAATCCTAATCTAATTTGGGAATGGAATATGGGTAGGGTGTGCTTGGGGTTTTAATAGGTAATTATAGCAACTACGTAGCAAAGAAATCTAGCATTTACTTGCAAATTTTATCATACAGTGAATGGAATTTTGTTATAAAAACTGGAAATTTGGGGTTTCTGTAATACCCTGTATTTTCAGTAATTATTTATACATGGAGATTCTATATACTTCCCTTGACCATACTTGAAATCTTACTTTCGATCGATCGAAGTTCTTTCAAGCGATCGAAGATTTTATTCTTTAATCGATCGAACATCTTTCAAGCGATCAAAACCCTATCGACCAGAATTTATTACGTGGTCCCTACATCAATCGATCAAACCCCATTTCATCCATCAAACCTGACCGATCTACTCTCGAGCGATCGAACTCCTTTTGATCGATCGAACCTGTAATTATGAGAATTTCCAGGTTTCAAGCAAAGATAGCCACATGCACCCTCTCTTCTCTATATATATATATATGTTTTGTGCTCGTGGGTTTTTTGGTTTGCTGAACCAGAGAGTTAGAGAGAAAGAGTTGTGAGTTTTGTGTGTTTATATATATACACACATCCATACATATATCTATACACATATATCATATATATATATATAGTCAGAGAAAAAGAAGAAGAAGAAAAGGAAGGAAAAGAAGAAAGACCCAGAGAGAGAGACAGAGGTGGAGAGAGGAGGCCACCATTAAAGCTTTGAAGCGTCAAGCTTTGCCAAACGTGCCTTAGCAATGTTCGGTGAGTTCCAAACTCACTCAGTAGCTTAGGTGTGATGTTTTACATGTTTTGGATGTATTCATAATAACCCAAACACGCCCTAACATATTCTGGACGTTCCCTGTAACAACCTGCATTTCCATTTAATTTCTTATAATTACATTGCATATTTAAATTCAATTTGTAATGTCTGCTTTTATTTAATTACAATTCTCATGTGTTAAAATCTTGTGACTTGCTTTATTTCATATTTAAAATTCTTGTTGGAGTCAAATTACATTTTTTTTGTAAATTTAGTAACGCCTATGTTGGATTTCAAAGTCTGTATTTCAAAACGGTGGAAATGTTTTCTTTTAATTCAAACTGTATTTTTATAAAACCAGAAAATCATTTCTTACGTTAAAATGAATTTTCTGTATTTTGGTGGTGAACACCGCGTCGCGAAAATACCAGTATACTTTCAAAACTGTCTGCGCCGCGTTGGGATTCCACAGATTCTGGAATATTCGTAAAGCAAAGACATGACATTTGCTTTATTGCTATTTATGGCAAGTAATCATTAGAGGTGCCTTGTTTGGCAATGCCTTTTTGTTGTGTATTGATTTGTGCCTAAAGCTAAGTTCCCCAAACACCTCTCATTGGACCTCTACATACCTATACTTGGCTTTTGGGTAAACTGTGAGTTACATATCTGTGTATGTACGTATGTATATCTGTATATATGCTATGTAATTAGTTAATTGAAAAACAAAACTCAATTTGTTGAGTATATATCAATATACTTGGAGCCCAACTTCTCCAAGCACTCTCTCTATTTATACACCACTCATACACACACTCTTTCACAAAAATCTGTAGAAACACAGAAAGACTAGAGAGAGCTTGAGAGTTTAGTTGCAGAAATTTTAGAGAGAGAGAAAGCTTCCCAATTTCTTAGCCAAGCTTGGTTGGGATTGTATATTTCTTATCTTTCTCAAACATATGCTTCAATCACAATCACAGTGAGTATTCTGAACTCACTTGGAATGTAATTCACCTTTCAATTACTGTTTTGTGTTGTTGATTTGTGATCACTATTTTTGAATTTACGTTTGAAGTTTCATAGCTTGAAATCATGAATTTCCAAACTCAATTAAAATCTGTTTTGTTAGTTAAATATGAAAGATTTCAGTGTGTATAGGTCATGCTTACAATATTAGAGTCTAATTTACTCAATTGAGAAAGTATATTAAGATTGAAGTTTTGTCCTCTTTTAGTTTTTCGTAAAATTCGTGAACTACGTTTGGATTCATGTAAAATTAGTTATGGATTCTTAATCCTTGTGAAAAACTGAAGAAATTCATATATAATAAGGTAGGGTAACTTACATAATTGAAAATGGGTCAAAAAGACCCCTTAAAACTGAAACAGAGCAATTTCAGCGAAGAAGATGAAGCTACTGCATGAACTCGCGCGAGCGGCCCCTCGCGCGAGCGACCCGCGTGCGCGAGCTGTGTGTTATCTGGCAGAAAGAAAAGTTTTTAAAAGAAAACGAAAATTGGGCATGTGGACGAGCGACCCGCGCGCGCGACTTCTGACAGTTTCTGGTTCTGTCTGTTTTCTGACAAGGAACTGTTTGGTTAATGTTTTATGGATTTTAAGGCTCTGTTTAGAAGTTATGCTAAAACAGATTACGCCTCGTTATGTTTTGGTTATTAAAGAACGATTATGATTTCGATTCCTTTTCAAATATACATGGTTATCGATCTCGCCATTTCATATATTCTATTTATAGCTGCACGACATTCATATGGTGTCAGTTGTACATGCATGGTGAAGTATGAGTGTTGGTCAGTGTGGAAAAGAGTATGTGGTTGAGATTGTGTGGACACTCCCTGGTAATTGTGTACCAAAGTGTGACGTGTTGAGATTGCGACGAGAGTGTCTTTGAAATGCGACGGTGGCAAAATTGGACACTCCCTGGCGCCCATGGTAGCGCTAAAGTGTGTGACGCCGACTTGGACATTCCCTGGCACCCATGGTAGTGCTAAAGTGTGGCCTACGGACACTCTCTGGTACCCGAGTCTGGATACTGTGTGATGTATTTGCGAGGCGGATTAGGTACTAAAGTGTGAGGCATTGGACATTCCTTGGCACCCCATGCTAAAGTGTGAGGCAAACTGGACATTCCCTGGTACCCCTGTACTAAAGTGTGGCTATCTTAGCGTTTCAAAGATACTGGTGTGAGATAGTGGGTTGTTGTGTTTGTCGAGAGAAAAGAGTTGGTAAGATGAGATGGTGCATTGTTTTCATACACGGCCACATATATGTGAATTATAGCTTTCAAATGATATTGTGGTTGTTTTCTAAATGAACTCTTTACTTTAATGTAAACTTGTTGAATTAAATGGGAATTAGAAAATGGTAAATGAGTATGTGTTACATTCAAAGTTATGTTTTTAATACTCACCAACTTCTTGAAGCTGACGACGTTGATGCGTCCTGGACATTCGTGTCTAGGCTTTTTAGGTTTTGATCAAGCAGAACATTTTTACTACGCTAACTGAAAATCCTTGCTGGAAAGAGAATTTACTTTTATATGTTTTAAGTTATAAACTGGTTTGTAATAAGGATTACTGTAATAGACAATAGATATTATTTTGTTTTAAGGCGGCTTGTGCCTTAGCTGACCCTGAGTTGTAATATGTAATAAGTTAGAAAAATTTTTGTAAGCCTTGATTGCTCTACTCTGATTATTGTTTATTGTTGTTTGACGTTTGGGACGGAATCGATCCTTCAAACTGTCGCGACCTACGGGTCCATAAAGGAAATTAAACGTTTTCCTTATTAATGCTACGTCGGGGTGTGACATTTCCTGCCAGAACTTGTAGAAGACAATGTTCGAACTAGGTTCAATCGATCGAACAACACTGTGTCTCAATCGATCGAAATGACTTCAAGCGATTTCGATCGAGACCCCCTTCACTGCAATCGATCGAGAACACTTCAATCGATCAAATTTCTCTTTCTTCAAGCAATTGAGAGGACTTCAATCGATCGAACCCAAGCAGAACATGGATGTTTCTTTTAAGTTTTAATTCATAATGCTTAGTTGAGTAATTGATGTTCCATGTTCCTATTATGTGATATTATGGATTACAGAGGTAATGGGATACGTTAATGAGATTTAGATAATATGGGGAGTAACGTAGTCGGGTTTGGAACGTTAGTAATAGTACGACGCGATAACGAGATAAGGTTTGAGGTATAACGGTAGTAACATAGGATAACCTGGGGACTGAGTCGATAAGTATTGGTTATTGGTAAGGCAAGTATGTCAATATCAGGGATCGTTCGTGAACACATCTGCGTGGGATGTGAGCATTATGTGTTGTACTCACAAGCATTCTTAAAAGCGGGGAACAAGAGTACTGATAGTGTAGATTATGAACGGACGATACTCGTAAGTGTTCTTAAAAGCGGTGAACAGTAAGAGATCTTAAAAGCGGTAAACAGAGTATTGGTGCGTCCATAAACCAGTACTTTATATTGGAACGATGTGTGGTGCTCATAAGAGTTCTTAAAAGCGGTGAACAGTAAGAGTTCTTAAAAGCGGTGAACTGGAGCGCTAGTATGTCATGATGATATAATTATATTACCATAGACATTCGAGGTTGGTACATTCAGGCTTAGAGTCAGAAGACGATAAGGATCGGATAATGATGGGTCTGAATGAAAGAGCAAGATATTATTAGTATCACTGTTATATGTTGTTCATAACTTGTAATTACGTTATTTCTATGAGACTGTGTTAGTTAGTACTCACTCAACTTTCAGTAAGTTGACAGCCTTTATTGCCTGGACACTCCCCGTCTAGACTACCCTGTCCCTAACAACGTAGGTAGTGGAGCTTATGATGATAACTACTATCCGGAGGAAGATTGTGCAGAAGGTGGCCCCAAAAATGACAATTTTGCCAAGGGAGACTACTACGCTGACGACGACATTTACACTAGCTAAAGATCTAGATAGTTATTAGTTTTATATTTCCGTTGAACTTTATTGTGTTTAAATGGGTACTTGGACATATGTTGTCTCCAGACCTGTTTTGTTCCAGTGGACCAACTCTGATGTTTGTAGTAGATATAACTGTTATTATATTCAGTTTGTTTTGTTACCGTTCCTGTTTATCTTGTGGACTAGTACTGTGTGGTGTGGATAATTAGTGACATTCACTTGTCATTTCTTATGGATCCAAAAAAAAAATTTATTTTTCTTTATTTTTGCTACTCCGGGGCATGACGGGATTTTTTGGTATCAGAGCTTTAGGTTGTGATACTTTAGTTCACTAACGTTCCCACACCATCTAGTCCTAGTATTTTAAGATCCTTGAGATGAGATATGAGTTTGAGATAAGTTCATCCTTTTGACAATAGATAGTTTCCTTTGCAGGTTAGCATGGATCCGGACTTCCATTTGTTTATGGATGACTCTTTTGGCGGACATGTTATTCATGGCGACACCGTGAAGCCAGCTATACTAGAGATATACCAGAGCCACGTTCTCCAGACCACTAGTTGTTATTTGGAGGAGAAGATGTGGACTTCTCTCTATGTTGTGGGCACAACACACCTGATGGAGATACGTATGGATGTGTATCACTATGCTATGACCCGAGCAGCCATATGCCAGGAGATGTCTAGATAGATTCAGAGTAAGCCAGAGGTAGACGAGATTGAGTTGCGAGCGATTATAGCAAGACATGTTCCACCAGAGCCTATAACTGTACCAACACCGGTAGCCCCACCATCATCGGTACCCGACATACCAGTTCCGGAGCCTAAACCGATTCAAGGTGAGGAGGACCCAGAGCTAGGGGATGAGCATCCTGATGAGGATATTGACGAGGATGGAGAGGATGATCCTATGGATGATGAGGACCCAGTAGAGGAGGAGCCTGCAGACGATGATGATGAGGAATACACTAGTTGGGGAATACAGTTCTATAAGAGCAGAAAGTATGTATAATACGTAGATATAGTGTCAACCCACTAGATGGGGAATACAGTTCTATATGAGCAGAAATTATATAATACATAAATATAGTGTCAACCCACTAGTTGGGGAATACAGTTCTATATGAGCAGAAATTATATAATACATAAATATAGACTCGACCCACTAGTTGGAGAATACAGTTCTATATTAGCAGAGAATACAGTTCTATATTAGCAGAAATTATATAATACATAAATATAGTGTCGACCCACTAGTTAGGGAATACAGTTCTATAAGAGCAGAAATTATGTATAATACATAGATATAGTGAATGTCGCCGCTTTCCGATTTGAATTTGAACGGTCTTTACCTTTATATCTCAAGGGACACTGGCGGAGCCGCGGTCTAAGTAATGCGCGACACTTGAAGCCGATGTATGGGTGTGGGTGTGTGAGATGTGTAAAAATATATATATATATATATAACTCTTTTTATTTTATTTTTTTTTTAAAAAGTAAAAGAATGACTAAAGGTCCTTTAATTATTTTTTTGAAGAAATAAAGTAAGAAAGTAAAATTTTAAAAGGTAAAAATAAAAAAGGCTATTGTATTTTTTTTTTTTGGAAAAGAAGAAGTAAAAGAAATAATAATAATTAAAACTCTTTCTTTTTTTTAAAGGAAAAGTAACAAATAAGTTAAAATTAAAATCTTTTATTGTCTTCATTTTTTCTTTTAAGAATTAAAGAGGATATATTGAGCAAAATCATTTTTTTTAAGTAAAAAAAAAAAAAGGAAGCACAAAAAAAAATAAAAAAAGTAAGAAGACAGAAAAAGAAAAAGAGTGTAAAAATAAACTAAAACTCCCTAATTTTTTTTAGCACTTAGTCTTAAGATTTAAGAAAAGGAATAGAAAATAAAGTAAAAATAAAAACTAGACTAGGGGATTGAAAAAAAAAATGAAAATGAAAGTTACTCACAAATCAATCAATCAAGAAAGAAAGAAAAAAAAAAAAGAAGAAAGAAAAAAAAAAGTGACACTGTGTGTGTGTGTATGTGTGTGTGTAGGAGGCTAGAGGTGGAAAGAGGGGGTGTTGGTGGTTGGAGTTGTAGGTGGAAGAGGTGGAGGTGGTGGTGGTGTTGATGTGGTATGGGTTTGGGTCATGGTTGTGGTGGTTTGGGGTGTGAAGTTGGGGGTTTGGGAGGTTGGTGGAGTTGGAAGGAGGGAGGTGGAAGAGGGAGGAGAGAAGGTGGTGGCCGGAGGTCGTGATCGGCGGTGGTCCAGAGGTGGGGCTGCTGAAGGGGAGGCCGGTGGTGGGGAGGGCCGGCCAAATGGGGGGCTGCCCCTCTTCTCTCTCGCGTCTGATCTCTTCTCTCTCTCTCTCTCTCTCTCTCTCTCTCTTCCTTGTTTTTTTTTTTTGGATCCCCCTCTCTCTCGAGTCAACTCTCCTATATATATACATAATATAATCTATGTATATATGTATGTATAAGTATGCATACATATATAATATAAAATAAAAAAAGAAAAGACAACCCCCAGCCACTTTCGGAAAAGGGGGGTGCCATATCTACCCCTTTTTTTATTATTATTATTATTTTTAAAGTTAAGAGAAAAAATATTAAACAATTTAAATGTTAAGATATTTTGTACGCGCGCTTACACTTTTTGAACTTCCAGAATGCAGCGCGATTAAGATTTAGACCGTCGGGTCCCCTCGATAAATGCAGAATTTTGATGTAAAAATGGGATTTTTAAAATGATGTTTGGCGTGCATTTGGCATCAGTTTGTGCCGAAACTACCCGATAAAGTACTTTTTCTGAAATCTGGAGTTAGAATGAGACGAGATTTTAGGGATCCCTCTGTTTTGATGTGAAAAGTATTTTGGTCTAGTCCAAAAATAGCACAGGCTTTCCAAACTCAAAGAATAAAGCTTTTGGACGAATTAACAGTATAAATTGAAGCAATTGCGATTGTCCTTACCGCGATTTTCTGACTTTCGTCGTCGGATGGGGATGAAATTTCTGGCAGTGCTTCATCTTGACAAATGTGAATTTTTGGCATCAATTTTGGGCCTCCCGGAGTTGTTTTGTGACGAAATTAAATTTTTCCTTTGAATCTTGCGCCCGATAAAGTAACTTTTTCCAGATCCGATGCCAGATTGCAATGAAATTTCAGAGACATGTCGGATTTAGCATGTACTCATTTCTAGCATGAAAAGTGTCTTCTCTGACTTCCAGAATGCCGAAAAAGTAAATCTACCCCTCTTTTGAACATCGCAGATTATTGAAACTTCAAAATGCGATCGTTTCTTCATCCATATTCTGATTTTGCCGATTCGAAGTCCAGAGATCTTGTATTGACATGCTCTTCACATCTGTCGGACTCGATTCATGTTTTTTATTTTATTTTTTTGGATGAGCAAAAATCAGGTGTCTACAGCTGCCCCTCTTTGTCAAATTTGCGAAGAAAATCATGGCAAAGATCGAAGACACCTTATTTTTGCGGGCTTGATCCTTAGGCAAGGTATTTCTTCATTGAACCCTCCTCTAGTATGTCTTCTCTGAACCTTTTCTGCAGAATTCGAGGAAAGTCTTTATCATTGCCTCTGTGTCCTCTTCTACAATAGGATCAACATTTGGCTGCGTACGTGGATGGTCCATAAGTCGTTCCCATAGATCAAGGCATTTGCCCTCTGTGTTGACGGTGAAACCTTGAATGTGAATTGAATGCCCCTTGGGGCCTCATAACTAATGCTGGAGTGAATGAGGATGCCACTTGGGGTCTTACACATGATGCTGAATTGAGTAAGGATGCCATCTGGGGACTTATACCTGAGTTGAAAGTGAATTGGGACCCCATCTGGTGTCACGCCCCGGCGTAGCCAAAATATGGAAAAACTTAAAATTTTCATCTTGGACCCTAAGGCGCGTGACTAGTTACAGTGCCGAATTGTCCATGACCAAAAACTAATAATAAATAACGCAACCAAAAGGATAAGACCAATATCTGCTTACAAGGATATATTACAATGAGAGGTCACAGTACTAGTTAACTATTACATCATGGTAGATACATCAGAGTCTTATGGCTTTAGGGCCTTACAGAACTATTACAAAAGGTAGATGAAGTCCTCTGCTAGAGGTTACAACCAAAAACATTTACAAAGACGTCCACTAGTCTTCTCTCTAACTATCATATCCATAGCCATCTTCGGTGTACTCTTCCTCCATGTTCTCCTCTTGCGTAGCATCATAACCCGTGTACTCATCACCTGGATAAGCTGGACATGGGAATATCCAGCGACATGAACGTCGTCAGCTTATGAAAGCTGAGTGAGAAAACTAAATCAAATGGAACTTATATAGTCACACACAATAAAAAAGATATATGCTACTATTATTACGTCTATTAAAGTTCTCTCACGTTCTCACTGTCGGACTATAACCACTTACGTGCCCATACAGGCATTCGAAGAGAAAACAAACAATTGATACAACTCGCTTCAACATCTCGGAACATTATCACAGTCCATTACCGAAGTCTATTTCGGAGTCCTAACTCCAATTAACAGCACCAAAAAGGCTGTCACTATTGCACAACTAAATCACTTTGTACTTGCCAATTGTAACCAATCCCTCTTTCGTTAACCAAACCATCTTACACTGATCAAACCATCTTTTATTAACCAAACCATCTCGCACTGACTAAACCATCTTTCATTAACCAAAACACTTCTAACCTTCACTTTGTCACGAAGAACCAGAGTGTTCCCACAACCTTCACGGAACCATCTTGTACTAACCAAACCATCTCTCATCAACCAAAACATCTTTCACCAACCACCTGGTCACAAAGAACCACCACTTCTCCATCACGAAGAACCGAAGCGTTTACGGAGTGCAAGAACATCCATTCCATCACTAAGAACCGAAAGGAGTCTTCACTCTAAGAAATACCGTTTCATCATCACGAAGAACCAAAACGTTTACGGAGTACAAGAACATCCATTCCATCACTAAGAACCGAAAGGAGTTTTCACTCTAAGAACCAACACTTCTCCATCACAAAGAACCGAAGTGTTTACGGAGTGCAAGAACATCCATTCCATCACTAAGAACCGAAAGGAGTCTTCACTCTAAGAAATACCGTTTCCTCATCACAAAGAACCAAAACGTTTACGGAGTGCAAGAACATCCATTCCATCACTAAGAACCGAAAGGAGTCTTCACTCTAAGAACCAACACTTCTCCATCATAAAGAACCGAAGTGTTTAAGGAGTGAAAGAACATCCATTCCATCACTAAGAACTGAAAGGAGTCTTCACTCTAAGAAACACCACTTCGCCATCACGAAGAACCGAAATGATACACAACTTTCACATTCGTCAACCACCCTTTTCTCACTATCTTGACCTCCACTGCCCAGATTACCTATCCGACAATTATCCTTGCATAATCTGCTTCTAACATAGCATAACCGACCCTTACGTTTTCCCGACCGCACATTCGTCACTCATTTCGGAATTTAGTTCATTTAAAGGACTTCCGAATATACTTTCAAAGTCACGATTATATATCTGTCATTCTGTTTTATGTCGTAATATACTTACATTGGAAACTTATCCAATCACTATCAACGCATTAATCGTGCCGTACAACATACTTATAGCTTGGGTATGAACTCTCTATGGTCATCACACTATATTCATAACAACGGAAACCTAGCGTGTAGCTCGTGGATTTAATACCAATAATATATAGATGAAGCCCCTAAGATACTCATCTACTCGATAGCACTACCATAGCACAAGATATCCATAACCACACAGGTACCGGTAAGCAAGCATCATTAATAAACACATCATACAAGTAGTTATACAATCTGCCAGGAATTAATTTACTATATCGACTGAATTGATATGATTTATTTGGGCATGATAAATTGATTTGTAGATCAAACTCAAAACTATAACATTGTAGATAATTGGATTAGCTTCATGTACAAAAAAATCTAGCTTCAATTACATTTTTAAGCTGCTCAAAATATTTATTATACTTGGATATTTCTATATTTTCGGACTGCTCTGTCCCAGATTTATAGTACTGCATTGCATGTGCATTTCACCTATTAAGGAGTCATTTTTAGACTGGGCTATAGAAGAGTTATTTGTATATAAATGAGTTAGCTTTCTCCAAAAAAAAACCTAGCTTAATTCAGATTTCGGAGCTGCTTAAAACACTCATTTTACTAGACTACATTCTGCTGGAGGTTTCTGTTTCTCAGATTTAAAGTACTTCGTTGTATGTACATTTCACCTATGAAGAAATGATTTTCAGACTAAGCTATAGAAGAGTTATTTGTAGATAAATGAGTTAGCTTTCTCCACAAAAAAAACCTAGCTTAATTCAGATTTCGGAGCTGCTTAAAACACTCATTTTACTAGACTACATTCTGCTGGAGGTTTCTGTTTCTCAGATTACTTCGTTGCATGTACATTTCACCTATGAAGAAGTGATTTTCAGACTGAGCTATAGAAGAGTTATTTGTAGATAAATGAGTCAGCTTACTCCACAAAAAAACATAGCCTCATTCCCATTTTTGAACTGCTCGAAATGTTTGTTTTACTAAACAACATTCTGCTGGAAGTTTCTGCTTCCCAGATTTGAAAATTTATCTTGCATGGCATGGATCTCTCAAACTATCAACATCAAGCACTTAATAAATATTAATACGTACTATATAGGTTCTAAAGTGAGTTAGAATACTCACTTAAACTTGAAAATGAGCTTGGGCTTTGGATTAGAGCTTAGGAAGCTTGGACACAAGCTTCAAGTGATGGAATCTTCTTCTTCCTCCTCTTCTAATCCTCTTTCTTCTCTTCTATTTTTCTCATGGACATGCAACTCTCCTAACTTCCTCTCTAAATGCAGATTATGAAGAGTAAGAGAGGGTAATGTATGCTACATGCATGTATATATAGAAAAAATCCAAGTGCTAGGTGTCATTTGCATGGTTATAAGCCATGCCATGTGTCCAACAAGTGGACAAGTGTCACATGGGGTGGTGACATGTGTCAATGGGGTTGCATGTAGCTTCTATGTGGCCGGCCATGGTGGGGCCCACCTTGGGTTTCGTGCCACTACCTCGTTTTACGTGCATAAGTTCCTCGTTATACTTATCGATCTCAGTTTACGTGCAGACGGGTATTATTTCTGATGTCCGGGTCCAGGTACGGGACTAAGTTAATTCTAATTATGGTCGAGTCGGTGCAGTGATTATAGTCTAATTAGTAATTACATTACACTGATACAGTCACACAAATAAAATAATAATATAATAATAGACCAGATATAGAAATTCATAAAACTCGTATTATTGCACGTAGAGAAATTACAGGTATTACATCTGGGGACTTATACCTGAAGTTGAAAGTGAACATAACTGTCCCAAGCATAGGAAAATTTTTCTTGACAACCGTCGCAGGGGAGATAGATGTGACATGTGGATCCTGAGCAGGGGGATCGATGTAAACTTAGCAATCCTGAGGAGGGGTCGTGGTGAGGTCAGATCCTGACACACTTAACATGGGGCTTTTGGGCAATTGGTGAGGTTTCTGAGCTTGTTCGAAAAGGTCACGGCTATGAAAGTATTGGATCCAACTGCACCTGCTACAAAAATATGCATTGTCTGCTATGCTGTATGAAAATATATGCCACTTTCTGAAAATTCATGACACTATTTGTATTTGCATTTTTTTTTAATTGTAATAAATGAATGAATTTTAACTACAAGTGGGTGCTCATGACATAGTAGATATTGACTGTCCTGTCACCTATTGAACACTAGTAGACACATTGTTTGACCTTATGAACCTAGTGTCCCAGTAATCTATGACTGTCCGGCCGTCGATCAGAATGTTGTGGGTATCTGGATGTCAATGATTCAATTTCTCTCGATTTCTCATTCTCTTTTAAACCATTTTTACCTCCGGTGCCCTCAAGGGTTTTCACCGAATCCGGTTCTGTCATTTTTGCGCTCCAACGCCCTTTCGGGTTTTCATTGTGCCGACAGTTTTGTATTTTGCCATGGTCCTACTTTTTTACTCGCAGTGCCCTTTTGGGTTTTCATTACGCCCATCAGACCATGCATTTTGAAATTGAAAGCATTTGAAGTTCAAGTCGTTGAAAATAATGCAAAAGTATGATTTGATAAATCCAACCACACTTGTGTCAATCAAAGTGGACTTTATTGAGTTGTAATGTAGGCCAGGGGCCATAGGTTGAAAAATGAAGGGACCTCATGAAGGCTCAAAAAATATTTTTAGAAGTTGGCCGAAATTCCCGAGATCACCCTATGCTCTCTTTATTTCTTTCTTTCCTTCTTCTATTTTCTTCTATTTTTCTCTCTCTTTTTTTTTTGTTTACCCCCGATCTGGTACGAGGTACAATATAGCTGGATTTAAAATAGCTCTTGGGAAAAATTGCCCCGGTTTAAAGTTGGTATCCAAGCCTTTGAAGTAATCTCTTTTGGGAATTTGCCCCAGCTTTGCTTTGATTTTTTTTATTTCATTCTTTCTCTTTTAGCACTGCCCCAGTGTAGGGGTGATCCTCAGGAGGTTTGAATTTTAAAAAACATAATTATATGGTTCAAAATGGCGAGCAATGGAAAGTAGTGTATGGATAGCTGAAACAATGGTCTCTCATCATTTTGACACAAGCCGAGTTGAAATGCAAAAATCATAAATGTGCAGTATTAAAAATTATGGATTAAGGGGATGTGTCCTTACTTTTCCGGTTTGGGATTAAGGAACCCTTAAAATAACATGTAGATGGGCGACGGGGTGAAACCTCCTCTCCATGTAGTGATGAGAAGGGCATTGCCCCAGTTGATGTACCAATTTGATGTATGGCATGCCCCGAGAATGAACAGAGGTATTTCCTACCCTTGGATGTCTGCTATTTGTCTGCGCTGTTACCATGTGCTCGGATGACATCAAGCGGTTGTTAAAATTATGCATTGATTGCGCTCTATCATCTGATCCTTGTTAGGATGGTGGACACTGTCAGATGATATAATGGCAGGTATTGGCCCTAGAGTTTTCTGTGCACGAGCTGGCTCAGACTATGCTTTTTAAATGTGACCAAATGTAGCCTACTTTTATGAAAAGTTCGAGAGTCTGACTCGATGTCTAAATGTATTCCCTAAGTTCCAGGACAGGCATATCTAATGAATCATGAGACTAAAGAATGAATTAAAAAAAATTAATTTGAATGGTGAACTAAGTAAATGTATTTTGAAATATGTGTTTATGCAGAGAAGACAAAGCATATATTAATAGCATGTATAACTGCCCCTGTGTGGCATCTGATTTCCTATAAGAGATCGTATATGATGGGTTGTGGGTTGGGAATGGGTCCCTCATGAGAATTGTCCAGGAGTGATCAAAGGCATGTGAATGTATCTGGGAAGAAAGTGGCCTATTGGCTTGTCAGTGTAAGGATTTGGATGTTCGCGAATGCGCTGGTATTGCTTAGATTTGACAATTTCAAGATGCTGGCAATTTTGACTTGGGTAATTATGTAGGTGCTGACACATGGTTGAGCCTAGGAAGTGATTTTGTATGGTTAGGGCTTGACAGAATTTGGCTTTAGATAAATGGTTTGAGGCTTGTCAATTGGATCTGCTCAGGTTTGGCACTTGGCTATATTTGGATTTGGAAGCTGGAGTTGCTCGGAATTGACATTGACTCGATTTTGTCAACTGCCCCTACTCAGGTTTGGCGACTTGTCACTTATGGATTTGGATGATGGAGCTACTCAGATTTTATGTGCACTCAGGTTTATTAACTAATCCTGATCAGGTATGGCATTTGCCCTGTTAGGATTTGAAAGCTAGAACTGCTTGGAATTGAGGTCCGTTCAGGTTTGTCGACCTATAGAGAGGTGATCGGGAGAGAACATATCTTATTTATACGCCTTAACGAGCATTTGTTAGTATCTTTTTATCCTGTTTTTGTGTATTTTTACTTTGTTTTCTATTTTCTGACAGGTTTTGGAAGAAATCAAGTATATCAGGCTAAACAGGGTGAAAAAGCAGAAGAAAAGAAGCTGAAAAAGCCAAGTCGCGCGCGCGATCCGCTCGCGCGAGAACCCAGAATTCGCTCGCGCGATCCGCGCGCGCGAGGTGCTAAAAGTCGCGCTCGCGCGATATATGTGAAAAGCAAAGTTGCGTATTTCAGTATACTGAAGACTCCTGTGCAAACGAGATGTCCTAACTGCGTCCAGATTGTAAAATACATCAGTTTCAGTTCGTCTCGAGTTAGAAAGGCTTCCAAAAACTTGTTGTAATTCTATATATACCCTATTTTACTTCAATTAAAGGGTGAGACATTATTAGCAATTATAATATATACATACTTCCAGCCATTGAAGGGGGGGAAACAAGGAGAAGAAGAAGAAGACCAAGGATTACCATGGCCTCCTCCATCAACTACTTACCATCCATCACTTCCATGGACGGCTAGATCATAGATCTAGGGTTTCAATGAAGCCCTAGACGAGTAATAGGGTTTTAATTATGTTTTTATTTCAGTTTTATTATGTATGGATGACAGTCACATGTTCCGAGGATTTTTATAAATAAATCGTACTTCTATTGATTAAATCATTGCTTTCAAAGTTTATTCTTGTCTTAGATCTATTTTGACTGTGATGTGCTCAATGATCTATGCTTGCTGTGCTTGTTTAGATTGTTTACATGTGATGGTGCTTTATTGATTTGTGCTATCAAGTATCCGAATAGTCCATGCCTAGGTTAGACGGATTAGATCACAACCCTAGTTTAGTGTGGGATAATTCGTGCTAACCGAAGATGGATTATGTTGGTGCTTGAACCATGATTATCTTCTTGTCGGAGGAATTGGGCTTGTAGCTACAATTCCCCATTATCATCCAACGTAATAAGCTAAAGTAATTCATAAATATTCCTATTATGAAGCTAGTGGTGGATTTGCAATCCTAGGTTCCCTTAAACATTATTTAAAAACAATTATTTAAATTGCTTTCATAGTTTAGATTTATTTTTATGTTATTAGTTTAATTCAAATTCAAATCAAATCCGTTTTCTTGATTAACTAAATTTAGGTTTTAAAATTAAGTCGCTGTAGTAAATCAATCTCTGTGGGTTCGACCTTTACTTTCACACTACAAATCCTTAGAAAAGTAAAGCATAAATAAAAGCATACTTTTTATATCTTGATTCTGACAAGATCAATTTTTGGCGCCGTTGCCGGGGATTGCATTACTACCTTTAGTTTTATAATCTTAGCTTAGTTAATTCGTAAATATTAGATTAGTTTTTAGTCTTCTTATTTTTCGTTTTATTTTAAGTTACTAACTTTTCTTTTATTTTTGTAATTTCCTAGGACATCAAATTCCAACGTTTCCGAGTGGAGCAGCTAATTACATCAAAGGAGCTTACGCGAATAAAAATATAAATAAAATAAAGTAAATTGCTTCTTGTGAAACTCGCTTTAAACCACTGTAAGTCAGGGCGCTGTGACGCACTATTTGCATTAGTTTAAGGTTAATTGCACTGCATTAGCTAGGAAACCCGGGGCGCTGGGCTTGACGCGGTCATTGCATTACAGGATAATATTCATGCATCACAGTAGTTGAGTGCTTGTTATCTTAGTTGCGTGATTGCTATTTGTTTTTTTTTTTTTGTTGAGTCAGTTTTTGTTTTTAGTTTAATTTCTTTTAGTTTATGTTAGGTACACGTTCAAATAAACCGGAAATACAACCTTTCGACTCTGAACTTGAACGTACATTAAGACTTAACAAGTCTTCAAACTTAACTTCTAGAGCTAGGTTTTTAATAGACGACGATTTGACACCAAAACCAACGTCTTTATTTGAATCCGAAATACGTAGTACCCTTACAAGATTAAAGAAACCACGCTTTCATAACATAGAACCGATTAAAATGGCTGACGGAAACAACGAAAATAATGTAAATAATCCTAATATACCGCCACCTCCTCCGCTTAAAGATTATTTTATTCCTACGACTTACACGCCTCAAGCAGGTATCGAATTACCGGAGGCGACGACATCTCACTTTGAGATAAAGTCGTCTACTATCTCGCTACTTCCTTCTTTCCATGGCCGTATAAATGAAGACCCTTACCAACACTTAGGGGATTTCCAAGATATATGCTCTACGTTAAAAATGCAAAATTTCACTAATGATGAATTAAAACTGCGTCTCTCTCCATTCTCTTTAAAAGATAAAGCGAAGTATTGGCTTCAGTCACTTGAGCCAAACACGATTAAAACTTGGAAAGCCTTACACACCGCCTTTTTACAAAAGTTTTTCCCTATTATGCGTACAAATAAAATAAGAAAAGATATAACTAATTTTGTGATGCAAGATGGGGAGACTCTTTATGACACTTGGGAAAAATTTAAAGAATTATTACGCTCGTGTCCACATCATCAGGTTCCCAAGTGGCAATTGGTTTAAGTTTTCTACGAGGGGCTTATTCCCTCTATTAGGAATACCGTCGATGCCGTTTGTGCGGGAACTTTCCTACACAAAAGCACCGACGAGGCCTGAAATTTTTTTGAAACTTTGAGCGAGAATTCGATGCACCAAGCGGTGTCTGTCCGTTCTGAGGGATACTTTCAACCTAAGCGAGAGGTGACAGTTGAGTCAAGTCAGTCAATGCAAATACAAGAATTAAATAGAAAACTTGACCGACTGATGCAAATAAACAAGACGTCTAATCCACCCTCTTCAGAAGTATGTGCATTATGTTCCGAACCATCCCATAACATCTTTGCATGTCCTTCTGCATCTCAATATCCAGAATTTGTGGAGCAACACGTAAATGCTATGCAACAATTCCCACAAAATAATTATTCTCCTAGGTCGAACACTTTTTCTAATACTTATCGACCCCAATATCAACAAAATCAATACCAACACCCACCTCCTAACCCTAATCCTCCACGGACTAACGCTTTTGAGGAAACGGTGTTGGCATCCCTTAAAAATATTGAAACTCAAGTCCAAGCACAAGCACAAATAGTGCACTCACACACACAATCCATTGCGAAGCTTGAATCCCAAATGGGACAATTAGCTACTGCGGTGAGTCGTAGAAACGAGGGGAAATTGCCTAGTCAAACAATTCAAAACCCTAAGGGATAATATGAGGTTAAGGGGTCGAATGAGCAAGTAAATGCCGTCTCAACTAGGTTGACTACACGAGAGGAAGAGGTAATAGAAATTCCGAATGAGAATGTGATAGATATGAATATCAACTCTAATAAGGAGAGGGGTGAGGACGTGAATCAAAATAGAAAAGAAAATGAACCGGTCCCAACTAATCATATTCCGAGAATGCCATATCCACCTAATATTGAGGGACCGTCACATTTTACAAAGAAAAAGTCGAAAGTTGAGGATATACTCGAGGTGTTTAAACAAGTTAAAATCAATATTCCTTTCCTCGACGCTATAAAACAAATTCCCGCGTATGCTAAATGTTTAAAAGATCTATGTACGCAAAAGCGTAAAATACGTAGTCACACTCCTAAAAAGGTCTTCCTCACGGAAAAATTTAGTTCAATTTTTCAAAACGCTCCTCCAAAGTACAAGGATCCCGGTACGCCTACGATTTCATGTGTCATAGGTGACACTATTATTCATCGGGCTCTCCTTGACTTAGGAGCTAGTGTTAACCTCTTACCCTATCATGTCTATAAACAACTAGGACTGGGTGAACTTAAACCTACGGCCGCTACCATTCAATTAGCGGATCGTTCTGTCAAAATACCTAGAGGAATCGTCGAAGACGTCCTAGTAAAAGTTGATCAATGTTTCTATCTTGTTGATTTTATGGTCCTTGATACCGAACCGGTGCTAGATGCTAGAAAATACACTCCTGTGATTCTTGGTTGTCCATTCTTAGCCACGGCCAACGCACATGTCAATTGTAGAACAGGGGTGATGAAAGTGTCGTTCGGGAATTTAAAATTAAAATTAAATATTTTTAATGCTGTTGATCAACCTCCCAAAGACGATGATTGTCTAGGTGTGGAGGGTAGTGAGGATAAACGGAATATTGAACCTAAGAACGTAATAAATATGAGTGCGGGGAATCATATAGAGGATGATGAGTGGATGAATCCTAATACCTCGATCCCTAATGAAGAATGTACTCGAAAGGTAAAGAATCGATGTAATAACGATACAGGTGAGCCGTCGAATGAATTAACACAGAGCGACCTCGTTTCGACATTTCACCAGAATCTCCCTAATGCCCTAAAGGGTACAAAATCCGAGTTACGGCCTCCATGATTCTTGAGCTAGAACGGTCCAGCTGAAGACGTAAAAGTTAGCGCTTCTTGGGAGGCAACCCAAGCTTAATTTAGTCTGTTTTTTTTTGTTTTTGGGTCGTTTTGGTCTGTTTTTGAGTTGCTGGACAGGTATGGGGGTTGGAGTAAAGTTTTTTTTAATTTATATACATAAAATGAGTGAACCGAGAGAAAATACCAATTTCGCGCGCGCGGCCCGCTCGCGCGAAACGTCGCTCGCGCGGCCCGCTGGCGCGAGTTTGCCCCTTAGACGTTTTTCTTTGCTTTTCTTTATTTGAGCTCTCAGGTTTCCTTCGCGCCTGATATCGCGGGCGCGAGGGAGCTCACTCGCGCGAAATTATTTATTCAAAAAAAAAAAAAAAATCTTGAGATTCACGCGCGCGACGGCCGCTCGCGCGATTCCCCATTTTTCTGTTTTTTTTCCCTTTTGTTTTCTATATCTTTCCCCCTACCTATTTTATTTGTGTTTCTTTTCTAGTTCGTGTTCGTTGTTTTTTTTTTTGTTACATTTATACTTTTTCGTTTATTTATTTATTTTTTTGCTAGGTTAGTTTAGTTTAGCTTAGTTTTTTTTAATTTATATTTCGGTTTCATTGATTTTTAATAT
This sequence comes from Hydrangea macrophylla, assembly GCA_033977485.1. Classification (NCBI taxonomy): domain Eukaryota; kingdom Viridiplantae; phylum Streptophyta; class Magnoliopsida; order Cornales; family Hydrangeaceae; genus Hydrangea; species Hydrangea macrophylla. Next base: position 39,121,642 of record CM066992.1, read on the forward strand.
TCTTTTGTTAGTTTCTTTTCGTTTATCTAGTATTAACAGGTAACATTGAACTTGATTGTCATATTCCTTTGTGTTCACCTGTTCTATGCTTATCGAAATCGAGGTATTATCGTTCCTTCCTTATGTACTTTCCTTTCTTTCGTTTTATTGTTTCATTGGGGACAATGAAAGGTTTAGGTTTGGGGGTATGCACATGCACATTATTTTATGCAAATTTTTAAAATTGTAAATTTTAAAATTTTTCAATAAGTGTGTTTAAATAAATGATGTTACTGACGTTTTTGCAATATGAATTAGATACTTCTTGTTATTAGTACTATGATTGCTATAGAATGGTAAACAAGGGAAGATGTGATTAAACAATTGCTAAAATTATGATGTAACGTTTTAGGTCATGTATCGTTCGAATCGTAGTTTTATATCATAGATTTGCACACAAACTTATGCACTGCATGTAGTCGCTTGAATACATGTTGGTTGTGAACTATAATATGATTCAGATTTCTAGATGACACAAGGTGGAGACTAGACCCAGTGAGCTTTTGAGCCTATCTTTTCTTTATAGAGGGTTATAAATACATTGTGTTTGTTGAATTTCATTGAAATAGCGCATCTACTTGTTGTTAGTCTCATTATTCTTGTTTTGGTTGATAGTCAAGTTAAAATACTTGTTACCATGCTAAATAACCTTCCGTCGTAAACATTGAAGAACCATATTACCATAGGAGATGATTTTAGGCCTTCTTTGTTTACTGCCGGCCGATAAATGATAAAAAAATTCCTTAGTTCGCCCTTTGAGCCATTAAAATGCCTTTTTTCTTTGATTACCATTATCCTTGTTTTTGCTCCGACTTGACAAACTTGGAGTTCACCATTGAGAGATTTGTCAACTTTTAATGGTGTTAAGGCGATGTGTGATTGAGAAGAAGAAGTAAATAAGATGATGTTTGGGGTGGTTGCCTTGATTCTTTACTGAATATTCGTTTCGAAAGCAAGGAGAAGGAAAGAAAAAAGATAAGGATTGGGAAAAAATAAAGAAGAAGAAGGTTGATAAAAACAGGAAAAAAAAAAAAAAAAAAAAAAAAAGAGAAAATATATGAAAAGGAGAGAAAGAAAAGATGAAAGTTGGTAGAAGAGAAGAATGAAAGAGATCGAACATGCCTTACAATGCCATTCTGAGATTATCTACTTGATGAATCCTTTCTATTCTTTTTCATAGCCTGAGCTACATTACAACCTTTGAAAAGTCCTATTTGATCCTAGGAAACATGGTTTAGGTATGTAAACGATGGGAGGGGATTAAAACATGGTAATGATTAATTTTTCTTGATTATTGGCATCCTATCCATGAGACTATTGTTCTTTCGTGTCATGCGTTTTTTTTTTCGAGTCATATGTGAGCATTTCTTGTTTTGAAAAATATTTCCTTTACTCACATATTTTAGAAAAATTACACATGTTTCTGAGTGTTTCATTTGAGAGTGTAATTGACATTGCGAGATTCGTAGTCGAGACATAGTTAATTGGTTATTCGAGTTATATTCCAAGTTCATGACATGCGCGTGTTCATTTGACTACCATATCACACACGTGCAATTTTACGAGAAACTCTATTGATTTATACGATGCATGTGCTTGAGATTGTTTTTCATGATGTAGGTAGACGTTTGATTCTGTTTCGTTTTGTTCATTATTCTATTTCGAATCATTGTGTTATAATAAGGAGTATTGAACGTTTTGTTTTTCGTTTTTAAATTTTTAAAGATGGTTGTGGGTGACTTGTTGATGAGAACCCTCGCGAGACTTTACTCGTCCGACTAGGGACACCTAGAGGTTTAAAAGGCTTGTTGCATATGCTAAATGCAATCGTGATCCATGCGAAAATGGAGTAGTGTTTTATTAGTAGTTAGTTTTTATTTTAGTTTTGCTCGAGGACTAGCAAAATGTAGGTTTGGGGGTGTGATCGGGAGAGAACAGATCCTATTTATACGCCTTAACGAGCATTTGTTAGTATCTTTTTATCCTGTTTTTGTGTATTTTTACTTCGTTTTCTATTTTCTGACAGGTTTTGGAAGAAATCAAGTATATCAGGCTAAACAGGGTGAAAAAGCAGAAGAAAAGAAGCTGAAAAAGCCAAGTCGCGCGCGCGATCCGCTCGCGCGAGAACCCAGAATTCGCTCCCGCGATCCGCGCGCGCGAGGTGCTAAAAGTCGCGCTCGCGCGATATATGTGAAAAGCAAAGTTGCGTATTTCAGTATACTGAAGACTCCTGTGCGTCCAGATTGTAAAATACATTAGTTTCAGTTCGTCTCGAGTTAGAAAGGCTTCCAAAAACTTGTTGTAATTCTATATATACCCTATTTTACTTCAATTAAAGGGTGAGACATTATTAGCAAGTATAATATATACATACTTCCAGCCATTGAAGGGGGGGAAACAAGGCGAAGAAGAAGAAGACCAAGGATTACCATGGCCTCCTCCATCAACTACTTACCATCCATCACTTCCATGGACGGCTAGATCATAGATCTAGGGTTTCAATGAAGCCCTAGACGAGTAATAGGGTTTTATTTATGTTTTTATTTCAGTTTTATTATGTATGGATGACAGTCACATGTTCCGAGGATTTTTATAAATAAATCGTACTTCTATTGATTAAATCATTGCTTTCAAAGTTTATTCTTGTCTTAGATCTATTTTGACTGTGATGTGCTCAATGATCTATGCTTGCTGTGCTTGTTTAGATTGTTTACATGTGATGGTGCTTTATTGATTTGTGCTATCAAGTATCCGAATAGTCCATGCCTAGGTTAGACGGATTAGATCACAACCCTAGTTTAGTGTGGGATAATTCGTGCTAACCGAAGATGGATTATGTTGGTGCTTGAACCATGATTATCTTCTTGTCGGAGGAATTGGGCTTGTAGCTACAATTCCCCATTATCATCCAACGTAATAAGCTAAAGTAATTCATAAATATTCCTATTATGAAGCTACTGGTGGATTTGCAATCCTAGGTTCCCTTAAACATTATTTAAAAACAATTATTTAAATTGCTTTCATAGTTTAGATTTATTTTTATGTTATTAGTTTAATTCAAATTCAAATCAAATCCGTTTTCTTGATTAACTAAATTTAGGTTTTAAAATTAAGTCGCTGTAGTAAATCAATCTCTGTGGGTTCGACCTTTACTTTCACACTACAAATCCTTAGAAAAGTAAAGCATAAATAAAAGCATACTTTTTATATCTTGATTCTGACAAGATCAAGAGGTTTGCGATTTTGAGATGATCCAGCTCTCACAATAATAATGCAACATCTGCCTTTACGTAGTAGGACGATGGAGAAGCAAAGACTTTCTCCGCTGACATCTTTTAGAATCAACCTGAAGGGTAGAGGTTGGAAGAAAGTGAAGAAGAAGAAATAAATTCAGTCATGCTATTTCAGAATTAAAATAAGAGAAATGAGGATTTTCCTCGAAATGACTTATTAGAAATGTAAGACACTGCCCCAGTTCGACAAATGCATCGAACTGCCCCAGTGTAATGCATATATGATGTGCCTCAAAGTATAAGACAAAAATGGTTAGCCTTTCAGCGTCACCGAGCATTTTGAAATATGAATTTTCTCTTAAGGACTTCTATGTAAAGAATGGGAATGAATTTTGAAAGAATTGGGTAGCCATTTGGCACTGTTATGAATTTTGAGAAAGCGCATCCATCCTTGATAAAATGTAAGGATAAGATGATGAAAATCTAGCCATCTGTTGGCATTGTCATGAATTTTGAAAGCATGTGTCCATCCTCAATAAAATTTGAGGATAAGACAGGAAAATCGGGCAGCCTTTCAGCACCGTTTATGAATTTTGAAAAATGTATCCATTCTTGAAAAAAATGTGAGGATAAAAGAATTGGGCAGCCTTTCAGTGCTGTTTATGAATTTTGGAAATTTGCATTCATTGGCGACCAAAATGTGAGGATGAAAGAATCGAACAGCCTTTCGGCGCTACTATGGATTTTTTATTGTTTATTTATTTATTTTTTTTAAAAAATGTATCTATCTTGGTTAAAATGTAAAGATAAGATAGTGCAAAATCAGGCAACCTTCCGGTGCCGTCATGTATTTGGAAAAGTGTCATTGATAAAATGTGGGGATAAAAAGAATCTGACAGCCTTTCGGCACTGTTAAAGTTTTTTTTGAAAAATTGCATCCGTCCTTGATTAAATGTAAGGACAAAGTGAACAAAATTGGGCAGCCTTTCGGTGCCACACTGAAATTTAAAAAAAAAATGCACCCATCTTTGGTAGAATGTGAATGACAAGGTAAGGAGAATTGGGCAACCTGTCAATGGTTTTCGAAAAAGTACATGCATCTTTGATAAAATGTGAGGCTAAGACGAGAAAAGTTGGACAACCTTTCAGTACTGTGATGAATTTGAAAAGTGTATCCCTCCTTGTTAAAATATAAGGATAGGATGGAAAAATTAGGCAGCCTTTCTGCGCTGCTATAAATTATGGAAAATGTACATTTCTGCTCGTTAAAATGTAAGGAAAATGAGAGTAAAATTGGGCAACCCTTCGGCGCAACGAATCTTGAAAAAGTGCATCCTTCCCTTTTTAAAGTATTAGGATAAGATGAGAAAAATCGGGCAGCCTTTCGGCGCCATTATGAATTTTGAAAAATGTATGTCACCTTGGTAAAATGTAAGTATATGGAAAGTAAGATTGGATAGCCTTTTGGCATCATCATGTGCTTTGAAAAATGTCCCTGTTAAAATGTAGGGATAAAATGAGTAAACTCAGGTAACCTTTCGGCACCATTATGTACTTCAAAAACGTTTATGCATCCTCAATAAAATGCAAGGATAAGACAAATAAGATTGGGCAGCCTTTCGGCGCCACCATGAATTTTGAAAAAGTAAAACACTGAAATATAAAAGGAAAATCGTGCAGCCTTTCGGCATGCTATGTATTTAAAAAAAATCTATGCACCGAAAAAAATGTGAATGGGGCAGCCTTCTAGCACCGCTTATGCATTTTGAAGAGCTATATCTATGTATTGAAAAAGAGGGGAAAAAAATATTGGGCAGCCTTTCGGCGCCATTTATGCATTTTGAAAAGTTATTTCTATGTATTGAAAAGAGGGAAATCGGGCAACCTCTCGGTGCCGTTTATGCGTTTGGAAAAGTTATATCAATGTATTGAAAAAGAGGAAAAGTTGAGCAGCCTCTCAGCATCATTTATGCATTTGAAAAGTTATATCTTTTTAAGAAAGTAAAAAGTGAATTGGGCAGCCTTTCGGCGCCGCTTATGCATTTTGAAAAGTTGTATCTATAAAAATATAGAAAAATGAATTGCACATTCTTCTGGCATGTCATGCATTTTGAAAAGTTAATGGATCGTTTCACCTCATCTGATTCTCATCTAAAAGTATACTGACCTGTAGTCTTCTTTCTTGAAACTGTATCTTTGAATATGGGAGGATGAAGGTCTTTTTTTTTTTTTTAAAGTGTGGCATATATCATGCATGTACAATGTGGCTTTTGGCTGACTAATGCATCCTAATTGCAGGTCTGGTTCCCAAATCTTCAGACCTCCGGAGCCGAAGCTACCATCTTTAGTCGGTGATTCGAGCGGGGGAGGTTCTGTCTCCACCATTAGCAAGCAGGATGACCCTGTCGCCGTCGGGTTTAACATACTCACCCCCTATCTAAGTACAGGGACAGATCAGGACATGTAGTGCTGAATGCAATGAAAGAATTTTATCCACCCCCAATTGCGATGGGAATGGATGAAAAAAATGTTTATTGTCTTCTTTGTGGTCCTCCCAATTGCAGGATTGGGACAAGTAATCTGTAATTGCAAATCCTGCAAAGTTGTGAAAGAAAAGAAAGCAGATATATACAAGATACAATCTCACTCTCGCTCGTGTAAAAAGTCGATATGACACTAAGTAGCTGAATGTGGCTTGAGCTTGTTTATTCCCCAGCAGAGTCGCCAAGCTGTCGCGCCCCAAAAATGGGCCCGGGCAGGACAGATATGTATATGATGTGTGGTTTTGAAAGTGATGTTTTTGTTTAAAAAGTAGAGGGGCCTTTGTTCAATTTTATAGAGTCACCACCTAACTGGTTTAAAGATGTGTAGGCCATCTAAAAGATTTTAAAGTAAAATAAAAAGCCCATTTTAAATGTGAGACTCTGTAAAAATGATCTGTTTTCCCAAAGAAAGGGTTCGAAAGCTCAGTTATGTTAGGGGAAGGTGTTAGGCACCCCTAAACATCCCTCGAAAGGGTTACCACGCTACTTTGGTGTCATATCGGCTTTTAAGTTAAGTGAAAGTGAAGTTGTATCAGAAAAGTGGGAGGTGGGTTTTTGTTTAGTGCGACCGAACCCTTCGTGGGCTGCCTACGTATCTCGAGTTTAATCGAGAATCAGGTCGTGCATAGTTCTCCCAATTAAGGGAGGAATTTAAAAAAGTGAAGTGGGTTTTTGGTTTTCCTGTTTTCCTCGACGTGAGGTAACAAAACCAGAAGTAAGGTACGGTTTTCCTGTCTATGTTGACAAAACCGGAGTAAAGTGCGGTTCTCCTGTCTATGTTGACAAAACCAGAAGTGAAGTGTGGTGTAGCCGAAAACTTTAGCCTAGGGCGGCGTAGTCCCGAACTTTAACCAAAGTGTTTATTTTGAAAGTGCAGGGACTTAGTCCAAGTATTTAAAAAATGTGGGAAATGATCCCAAGTATTTTGAAGTAAGGGAAATTGTTTAAAAAGTGTGGGAAAGTGTTTCAAGTGATTTAAAAGTATGTGATTGATTTTGAAAAGTGTTTTTGAAAGTGTGAAATTTTAATCCCAAGATTTATTTTGAAAAGTGATTTGAAAGTGTAGGATTTAATCCCAAGAATTATATAGAAAAGTGATTTAAAAGTGTGGGAAATTTAATCCCAAGAATCATTTTGAAAAGTGATTTGAAAGTGAAGAAATAGTCCAGAGTGATTTAAAAGTGTGGGTTTTAAAAGTATAGGATTTAATCACGTGAGTGATATATGTGATTTTAAAATTTCAGCATTACGACGGCTTAAAATGGGGCAATGGAAGTGCGGGATTTGATCCCGATTCATTTTATTTTAGAAGAAGCAAGTGATTTAAACTTTTAAATTATTGAAGTAGTTTTAAATTTCTTGAACTTGACATTATAACGACGTAAAAAATGAGAAAGTGGAAAGTGCGGGATTTGATTCTGATCCATTTTAGAAGAATGAGGGAGTTTGAAAAAAAAAAAGATTTAAGTGGAAAGTGCGGGATTTGATCCCGATTCATTTTAGAAGAAGTAATGGTTTAGAAAAATAAATTTAAGTCCTTTTAGATTTGTTCAAATTTCGGCATTACAACGGAGTAAAATTAGGTGGATCGAATTTAGTTTGTCCTTTTCTCCCTTCCTAATCCCAACGCTGGATGACCCATTGTCGAGAAGATGTTAGGATACCGGGGAAATTTTAATTAACCTTTCTCCCTTCCAAAAAGGTTAGGATACCGGGGGATGAATTTAGTTTGTCCTTTTCTCCCTACCCAATCTCAACGCTGGATGATCCATTGTCGAGAAAAAGTAAGGGTACCGAGGAATGCAGAAGTGAAGATGCAGCAGTTGTATAAGAGCAGAAAATAGTATAATACATAAGTGTAGTGTCAACCCAGTAGTTTGGGAATACAGTTCTATAAGAGCAGAAATTATGTATAATATGTAGATATAGTGTCAACCCACTAGATGGGGAATACATTTCTATATGAGCAGAAATTATATAATACATAAATATAGTGTCGACCCACTAGCTGGGGAATACAGTTCTATATGAGCAGAAATTATATATAATATATAAATATAGTGTCGACCCACTAGTTGGGAAATACAGCTCTATATGAGCAGAAATTATATAATACATAAATATAGTGTCGACCCACTAGTTAGGGAATACAGTTCTATAAGAGCAGAAATTATGTATAATACGTAGATATAGTGAATGTCGCCGCTTTCCGACCTGAGTTTGAACGGTCTTTGCCTTTATATCTCAAGGGACACTGGCGGAGCCGCGGTCTAAGCAAGGCGCGACACTTGAAGCCGATGTGTGGGTGTGTGAGATGTGTAAATATATATATATAACTCTTTTTATTTTTTTTGAAAAAAAAAAGTAAAAGAATGACTAAAGGTCCTTTAATTATTTTTTTGAAGAAATAAAGTAAGAAAGTAAAATTTTAAAAGGTAAAAATAAAAAGGGCGATTGTAATTTTTTTTTTGGAAAAGAAGAAGTAAAAGAAATAATAATAATTAAAACTCTTTCTTTTTTTTAAAGGAAAAGTAACAAATAAGTTAAAATTAAAATCTTTTATTGTTTTCATTTTTTCTTTTAAGAAAGAGGATATATTGAGCAAAATCATTTTTTTTAAGTAAAAAAAAAGGAAGCACAAAAAAAATAATAAAAAGTAAGAAGACAGAAAAAGAAAAAGAGTGTAAAAATAAACTAAAACTACCTTTTTTTTAGCACTTAGTCTTAAGATTTAAGAAAAGGAAAAGAAAATAAAGTAAAAATAAAAACTAGACTAGGGGATTGAAAAAAAAATGAAAATGTAAGTTACTCACAAATCAATCAATCAATCAAGAAAGAAGAAAAAAAAAAGAAGAAAGAAAAAAAAAAGTGACAGTGTGTGTGTGTCTGTGGAAAGAGGGGGTGTTGGTGGTTGGAGTTGTAGGTGGAATAGGTGGAGGTGGTGGTGGTGTTGATGTGGTATGGGTTTGGGTCATGGTTGTGGTGGTTTGGGGTGTGAAGTTGGGGGTTTGGGAGGTTGGTGGAGTTGGAAGGTGGGAGGTGGAAGATGGAGGAGAGAAGGTGGTGGCCGGAGGTTGTGATCGGCGGTGGGCCGGAGGTGGGGCTGCTAGAGGGGAGGCCGGTGGTGGGGAGGGCCGGCCAAATGGGGGGCTGCCCCTCTTCTTTCTCGCGTCTGATCTCTTCTCTCTCTCTCTTTCTTGTTTTTTTTTTATTTTTTTATTTTGGACCCCCCTCTCTCTCGAGTCAACTCTCCTATATATATATATAATATAATCTATGTATATATGTATGTATAAGTATGCATACATATATAATATAAAAAAAAGAAAAAAGAAAAAAAGAAAAAAAAAAGAAAAAGAAAAGACAACCCCCCAGCCACTTTCGGAAAAGGGGGGTGCCATATCTACCCCCTTTTTTATTATTATTTTTTTTAAAGTTAAGAGAAAAAGTATTAAACAATTAAAATGTTAAGATATTTTGTACGCGCGCTTACACTTTTCGAACTTCCAGAATGCAGCGCGATTGAGATTTAGACCGTCGGGTCCCCTCGATAAATGCGGAATTTTGTGTAAAAATGGATTTTTAAAATGCTGTTTGGCGTGCATTTGGCATCAGTTTGTGCCGAAACTACCCGATAAAGTACTTTTTCCGGAATCCGGAGTCAGAATGAGACGAGATTTCAGGGATCCCTCTATCTTGATGTGAAAAGTATTTTGGTCTAGTCCAAAAATAGCACAGGCGCTCCAAACTCAAAGATTAAAGCTTTTGGATGAATTAACAGTATAAATTGAAGCAATTGCGATTGTCCTTACCGCGATTTTCCGACTTTCGTCGTCGGATGGCGATGAAATTTCTGGCAGTGCTTCATCTTGACAATGTGAATTTTTGGCATCAATTTTGGGCCTCCCGGAGTTGTCTTGTGACGAAATTAAAATTTTCCTTTGAATCTTGCGCTCGATAAAGTAACTTTTTCCAGATTCGGTGCCGGATTGCAATGAAATTTCAGAGGTATGTCGGTTTTAGCATGTACTCATTTATAGCATGAATAGTGTCTTCTCTGACTTCCGGAATGCCGAAAAAGTAAATTTGCCCCTCTTTTGAACATCGCAGATTATTGAAACTTCAAAATGAGATCGTTTCTTCATCCATGTTCCGATTTTGCCGATTCGAAGTCCAGAGACCTTGTATTGACATGCTCTTCACATATGTCGGACTCGATGCAAGTTTTCTGTATTTTTTTTGGGGATGAGCAAAAATCAGTGTCTACAAAGATGATAGAGGATTGGGATATATGAGTAGTAGTAGGAGATCTTGTTGTATGATACCCTATATTTCTGTAATGTATTATACGAATAAGACCTTGTATGCTTCTTTTAATACTTGTATGAGTTTTACCTTACCTTTGGTATAATCTGAATACCAATCGATTGGCAAGTGTCCCAATCGATTGACTTATCTTGGATACCAATCGATTGCCACTTATACCAATCGATTGGAGCATTTACAACCTAACCCCAATCGATTGCCATTTATGCCAATCGATTGGCAGCAGTTGGGCATATTCTCTTGCATTAGCTGGGGTTTGTCCACGTGAACACCTAATCCCCTATATATATGTGCCCTTTTCCTGCATTTTTCCTTTTCAGAAAAATAGAGAGAGAGAGAGAGAGAGAGAGAGAGAGAGAGAGGGAGGAGCTTATGTGTGTTTATACATATATATACACTTATATATATACACATATATACACCTATACACCCATACACACACAGAGATAGATTGAAGGAGAAGAAGAAGAAGAAGAAGAAGAAGAAGAAAGTTAGAAGAAAAGAAAGAAAGACAGAATAGAGAGATAGAGATCCACCATTTAAGCCCAAGCTTCAAATACACCCACTCAAACACCCCATATACACTTAAGGTGAGTTCTACACTCACTTGATAACATTTTATTGATGTTAGGACTTGTTTGAATGAAGAAGAGGAGTTTAAATCATGTATTACCCATTTTGTGTTGTCAGACTGTCTTCACTGTGAAAAAGACAAAGTCCCAATCGATTGGGACTTTTCCCAATCAATTGCCATCTTTGGGAACTCAATCGATTGCCATTTTATGCAATCGATTGGCATGGATTGTGATCCAATCGATTGGACTTTTTCCCAATCGATTGTTACTATTTTTATACCAATCGATTGGACCTCTGTCCCAATCAATTGGCAGTTGCAGAATGTTGATGTTCTTGTTTAGTTTATATTATAACTGTTTAGTTGTTTATTTAACTGTTCAGTAATCACTACATGCTGTACTATTGTAATACGGACATGATAATAATACAATGCGATGTAGGATCATAGTAACGATAAGATTTCAGATAATGTTTATAACATTAGGTAATGTATCATTGTGAATCAATTAGAGTCATCGTTCATTTCATTCAATGTAGTCAGGCCACATGGGATTGTCATGTATCGATGTTTGAGTTGAACTTAAGTAGGTTTGTTAAGATTCGGGAATCTTGCGTGGATGGGCCTTGGTCGATCATATATTCTTAAAAGCGGTAGATAGACGAAGGTGTCTATGACTTGCGGTGAACCGGACCAGTAGCCCTAAGATAGCCAGTTGATCTAATCATATGTTCTTAAAAGCGGTAGACAGACAAAGGTGTCTATGACTTGCGATGGACCGTGATCACTGGTAGACTTCGCTAAGTCGTGGCATTAGAATGATGTATTGTTGTTTAAAGCGTTATATCCCTATAGTGCGGTGAACTGGGCATATGTTCTTAAAAGCTGGGGATGATTGATGTGGTATCCATGACATGCGGTGGACTGTGCATATGTTCTTAAAAGCGATGGACGAAGCAATGGTGTATCTATAGAATTGAACTACTGTCGAGTCTATTCTCCTATCAGAATGTATTGTCAGTCTTAATCTAGTCAGACGTTAGTAATCGGATAACCGGTTTGATTAAAGGAGTTACCCTCACTGAATTTAATGGTTATCATTTAATAACTTCAATGTTGATACCCTGTTTGTATCTAATTCACTCAGCTTTCATTAACCTGACGGCGATTATGCCGCTGAACATTTCTACGTTCCAGCATACCTTGGTTATGACTATACAGGTGAAGGACCTACAGGCAGGGACTACTATGCTGGTGATGATGTCCCTATAGAGGATTATCCCGACGGAGGTCAGACAGAAGAGGACTACTATGCCGAGGACTACCTCTACACCAATTGAAGACTAGGCTAGATTGTAGTTTAATTATCTTTACTGTTTTCCGGCCTTTTGTAATCAGGCATATGTTGCCTTGACATTTGTTTTATAGTTATGTTTTATTTGATTCGAGACTCTGATGTGTAATAGCTAGTAACTTCTTTTTGACTTTAAGTTACATTTTAACCAAAACCTAGATTATATTCCCGTGCTCGTTATTCCTTTCTGTTGCTTAGTACTGTGTGGTATGGACAATCATGTGGCTTCACCAGTCGCTGCCTTTGGACCTAAAAAGGAATTTTATTTTTCTCTATTTTTGCCATTCTGGGGCGTGACATGTTGCACTTGTTGAGGATGATCCCCTCGAGGAGATGGATATTGATTCAGAGGACGAGGCACCACCAGCAGGGTCAGACGCTGACAATTTTTGAGTCAGGATCTGGGGAGTTTTAGATTTTGTTAGTTTTATCAGGACATGTTGTCCACATGATTTTGGGAGCTTGAGAGATAGTTATTTGACCATAGTTTTGCAAAGATGTTATCCATAGTAGTAGCATTTTAAATAGCTGACCTTAGCACAGTAATGGCTTATGTCCCACGTGGTACATGGTACGGTTACTGTGTACTCCCTGCTACATCTTTTGATATATATATGTCACACCCCGATTTTTGGAAAGCCAAATAATCAGCATAGAACTAAATCTAGACTACTATTCGACTGCCCAACTATCGGAGTGAACGCCACGAAGCCCATCCTAATAAAACTTTTTAATGGAAATAGATGTTCTTAGAAACCTGGTTAAAACATTTGTAATAAATTTCCATTTATGTTTTTAAAACAAAATCACCACATTTCCATTTAAAAAAAAAACATTCATGCGGTTCCGAAAATACTCAAATATATTTGATTAAAGCTACAACTACTAAATCACTTATATTGAAAAGCGGAAGCTGAATAAACATTTCTAAATTCTCATTAAGAATAAAAATCTTTTCATTTACAATTAAAGCTTTGAAAGAATAACCTCTATTACAACCTTTGGTTAGAGCTACTAAACGTCCCAATACCAACTACAATAATGGCCCACAATGCCAAATAAATAAAAGAGTATCATATAGTAATTAAAGAATATAAAGAAGGTATCTTCAACTTCACGAACAGATCGGTTGCTCGACAATGAACTCCAACTATACTATCCTGCACATGTCATCCGACTACGTTTCAAACAGAAACGCACCCGAATGCATAACACACTCGGGTCAGTCACATGACTGGTATGAGTTAAACAAAAATAATAAAGTCTGAGGGCTCCAACCTGAACCCGTAGACTACAAACCACATTACAACACTATTGGGCGAAGACAGGTAGTTCCACACACATATTTGGACAAAAGGGTAGTTTCCATTTATGTGGTGGCAAGTAGTTTCTTGCCCGAAACCCAAAGTTACTACGATTTCATGCTTATCCATCTACTTATGGTGAGCCAAACCTGTAATACGTTAGTGGGCCCACCATCCTGCAAATTGAATGATCATAAACCAAGCAAACAATTCCGTATACAACCCGTCCACATTCTAACTCAAACGTCGCATTCATTATTCCACGCTTATCAGTCTTATGAAATAATCCATGTTCATTACTTATTAACTTTAAATTTATCTTTGCATTCCCTAGCTTCACCACTTGGCCACCCTCCATGGTACGGCCCACACATATATCCCATGTGTGCCCGGACATACTACCAACATCCACTCCGGTGTTAGTTTGGTTGGGGTATCAACCAAACCAGGTATACACAACGGACGGCTGGTCAATATGCCTAGACGTCTATACAATATAAGCCGAGCATAAGGCTTAGGCCAGCTTGATCACGAAGCCACTGGCAAAAAGTACACTCAATAAGTCTTAAGCCAGCTTGATCACAAAGCCACTGGCAAAAGAGTGTGAGCTACCAAAAACAATAACACAACAACGGGAGTGGTGAACACTAAAGAACTATGTTGCAATTATCACTTATCGTTTGTATTATTCCCAATAATTGTGAATTTCACGTTTATCAAATAGTTCCGTCTTATCATCCAATCACATCTCTAACTTTTAGATGTATTCCAATTTCTTACAATAAAGGGTTTTATCAATTAACCCATAACAATTCCTCCCTCAATAATTTCCAATCAAATTACAAGATTTCCAATATACTATTCAACGTATCTAATTTACTCCTTTTTATCAAAATGACCACACAATAAGGTCAGTTATTTCAGGTACAATAATCCTCAACCCAACATTCAAAATTAGCCTACATGAAACCCATAATAAAAATTCAAATTCTCATATCGTAAAGTATTATAACAATCATTCCACAATATTTTCATCGGACTCAACTTAATGACTATCACCCATTTTTTTTTATAGCTCAACATTATATGAGAATTCATGCATTTCCGTAATTTTCATTAAGTCATACGAACGAATAAAAAAAAACACAACGAATCATATTTCTCCAATTTCGTACATTTTAATATACTAAAAACTGCTACTGAAATTTAAATCTACAGCCCAAACGGTGCAGAATCAAGAAAAACTCAAAACACGAAAAGTGTGCAGAATTGCGTTTCCTATAGGCCAGCTCGGACAGAATATTCAAATTCAAAACCACGATTTTCTAATAATTTTCTAAAGTTTCTGCAACTGTGTGAACTACACAGAAAACGAATTTCACATATATTTTCTAACAAACATGAATATTTCACATATAGTTTTTATCAAACTAACGATTCCCCTAACCCTTTTGAATACTCTAATGTCATGATCGCAAAATCACACGAAGGGGAAAAGAAAATATCTAGATTACTTCAACAATAACAACGTATCCATTACAAAGGTTTAACCCTAATAATTAAATTAAACATGTACGTACTAATTTAATTACTTCCGTATATACATATACATACGTGTATATATATATGAATACACAAAATTTAACTCACCGAGTTGATAAAAAATGGCAATCACGAATACCCCACGATTCACACGTGACCACGAACCCGGGACCGTTCTCTTTCTTCTCCCTTTTCTTCTTCTTCCTTCTTCTTCTTATTTTTCTTCTCTCTCTCTCTCTCTCTCTCTCTCTCTCTCTCTCTCTCTCTTTTTCTTCTCTTCCCTTTTTATTTTAATATGGGGGCTAGGGTTTTTAACATAAGTAGATATGTACACTACACACACAACACATGTCAAATAAACACACATAAATATATAAATCCCATTTTTCTTCTTGTGGGCTCACAAAAGAGACCTATATGAGCCCAGAATGCAATACAAAGTATTAAAATGAGTAGCCCAATGAGTACCCATGACCCCGGTACTAAGTTTTAATGTTAATTACATTATTTAACACATTCGCGGGCCTGTAAACACTATATAACAAAAATACATATCAACCCTTCACTTTTTTTTTTAACAAATATAAATTAATAAAAAATAACTCCCAAACTAAACGCGCTCACTCATGATTTAATTTATATGTCCACCAAACACTAAAAATTTTCCAAACACATGTCTTACATAGGCACACTAATATAATATTGCTAATTGAAAATATTAATTAAAATAATTATTTACATAGAAATTTTAGGGTTGTTACAATATATATATATATACGAGCAGTACTTTTGGATATCGAGTGTATGTTTGAATTGATATATGCTGATTAGTAGAATTGTTAGTTCTTGTTACTTATCGCTCTATCTTATTTCATTTCTACGAGAAGACTTTTAGTTAATCAATAGGTCTCTTGTAGGTACACTTCACGCGATATCATTATGGCTAGACCGAGGAATCTTGGTGAGGAGAGGGAGTGAGTTCATCGAAGGTGAAGCCTTGGAGGATGTTTGGGTGGTTAAGGACACAAGTGTTGAGGTTTTTTGTTGAGATCGCCGCGTAATTGTATAAGGTACGGTGGAGATGAAGAAGCCATGGAGGGAGGAGTTAGGTGGGGTGGTGGCGGTGGGAGGGGTGATGGTGATAGAGAAGAGGGCAATGGAAAGGTGGCTGGTGCGTGTGAAGCAGAAGTCCTCGAAATGGATGAAGGGGCGGGAGTCGGAGGTTATTGTGGCTGTGATGATCTCTCCGATTGTGAAGGGAAGGTGGTAGAGGAGGAGAAGGAGGGGAAGGAGGGGGATGGGGAGGTGGACACGGTGGTTGGGGTTTTCATGCATTTTGGGGTTGGTTAGGGGTGGATGAGAGAGAAAAGGCTACGGCGGTGGTGGTGGGAGGAGGAGGGGACCAATAATGAGTGAATGAGATGAATATATAGATGCTCAAATATTGGAACTTTTGTAGGAATGATGAGGGTGCCAAACAATCTAAAACAAGAATTGGCCAGTGATGGTTTGCCTAAGGTGATGCGTGGTGGTCCAAAAACTAATGTTGACAGGTGGTCTAAAAGCACAAATATATGCAAGAAAGAGATTTTAGGGAAATAAATTGCAAGAAAGAGAGAACTGAAGTATTAGTTGTTAATTTCAACATAAATAAATAAAATAAAATGGCCTTAAATCTTGATTCTTAATAAAACCACAGGTCTTCTTCAATCTACCATTTTCTCCTCTCCTTCATGAGGTCCAGACATATAAAGTTATACAAGGCATTAGTCAGTCCATTAGGGAATCGGTAATGGCTGTAGAAGTCCAGTGGTTTATGATGTTCCGCCTTCACTTGTTTACAAGGAAGACACTAAGCTACATACTCAGCTACTTCTCGCTTCATTCCTTCCCACCAGAAATTTCTCTTCAAGT
Organism: Hydrangea macrophylla; assembly: GCA_033977485.1. Classification (NCBI taxonomy): domain Eukaryota; kingdom Viridiplantae; phylum Streptophyta; class Magnoliopsida; order Cornales; family Hydrangeaceae; genus Hydrangea; species Hydrangea macrophylla. The sequence goes on from CM066992.1 coordinate 39,138,471, forward strand.
CCTTGTACATCTTCGTACCTCCAGCATGTATAGTCATCCGTGACTTTTGTGCTTCGTCCAGAATGTCTTTCTAGAGATTTTCTTCGTCAGGAACACAGAGTCTACCGTTACATCACAAGGCTCCGTCCGAAAACACTCCAGACTTTTGGTTCTTTCACTGACATCTTAGCGATTCATAACTTCAGATACTCGGTTGTCTGTTGAGCTTCTAGGATACGGCTGATCAGAGTCGGTTGTGTGCTGAGACATCCAAATGTCGTCCTTCCATTGGTTCTACTGGCCTAAGATCAAATTCGGCTAAGATTTCCAAAACTTTCCATTCTCGAATCAATAGGGCAGCAATCACCAGTCAAGGTTTATGGCTCAAAGCGTCGGTGACCACATTTGCTTTACCCGGATGGTATTGCAATTAAAAGTTGTAATCCTTGAGTAATTTCATCCATCTTCATTGTCTCATGTTCAACTCCTTCTGAGAGAACAGATACTTCAAACTCTTATGATCGGAGAACAGATCGAACTTTTCCCCGTATAGGTTGTGTCTCCAGATCTTTAGAGCAAACACTATTGCTATTAACTTCAGATCATGCGTCGGGTAATTTTTCTCATGCACTTTGTTTGCACCCAAAAACCAGTCCGATCGGATTGTTATAGTAGCCTTTGGACCGATCGACTCAGGCCTTGTTCTAGCAATAGTGGCTCGAGGACTGTAAAGCCCTATCGGGTTCAAAAGGAGGATGTCATATGGATCAGAAAGGTAAGGCTATTATCCCAGTATAATGGAGCCCGATGGGTGGAATTGGTCGTATGTTGACTGATCGGGCACTGTTATTGAAATAAATGAATAATAGCACGTGTGGGAGCCCGATCAGGGGGATAAGCATGGGAAATGCCAATCGGGCACCATACTTGTAGCGTGCACGACGATCGGACACCATGCAAGGAATAAACAGTAAAGGCCGGTTGTGTGAGCCCGATGGGTCGTGAGCATTCGTAAGATAGGCATGACAAATGGAGGTTGCTCATGCCTGATAAAGCTGAGAACAATGTCAGGGAAGTCCGATGGACAGAAAGAGAAGGCGGTTCCTTTCTTAGTCATCATGGTGATGTCATCCTGAATTCGAGGAGGCAGAGTCTGTTTGGGAAAAGGAATCTGATCACGTCCAGCTAGATATGGAAGGTTAATCCCTAAAAGAGTAGGATTGATTCAATCAGGATAAAGATAAGGTAAGAATTTGGGATTAGGAAGGATTCTATAATCAATCATCTGCTTGGAGCGCAAGCTAAAGGGTCCTTGCCTTATCCGGACTATTATAGGCCGCTATAAATATAGAAGCAGACCAACCGTGCAAAGGTACTCCGCGTCATTTCGAAAACAACACTCAATACAGCATTCAAAGCATTCAAACCTTTATGTTCTCGTTATTCTGCATCTATAGCAAATAGATCTGTCATTTTTTTGTTATTTTTACTCTTTTCATTCACTCTTAAACAATCAGAGCCTGTTCTGATTCTGTTCTTTGGTTGTATGTTTTATTTTCCAAACATTCAATAAAATACCTTCATATTTTATTAAACCGTTTGTGATTGTTTACTTGTTAAACTTTACACTAATTGGCTTGTGCGCTTCAGTACTGCCATAGGATTTTTTTATGAGGGTTCTTTCCTACTCATCACACACAATCACTCTATTTAGAAGTCAAATCTTAGAGCCTTGAGTATCACTTACTCAAGCATATAGGAAATTAGTTTGGACACACACAAAGCCCGTTTGGCTCTATCACGCTCGCGTAAAACTACTAGCAAACACACTTTCAATTGTCTGGATCCATATGCAATAACGTTCCCGTCGTGCATAAGTACACACCCCAGTCCTTGGAGTGATGCATCACTATAGATGATATACCTCTCTCTACTTCTAGGTATCGCAAGTACCGGTGCTGAGGTTAATCTTTCCTTTAACTCTTGAAATGCGTCCTCATGCTTATCCGTCCATTCGTACTTCATCTCCTTTCTCATCAAATTCGTCAAAGGTCCAGCAATCTTGGAGAATCCTGCAACGAATCTCCTATAATATCCGGCTAGACCGAGAAAACTTCTAACCTCCGTTTCATTGGTCTCAATCTTAGGTGAGTCCACAGAAATACCGTCGTAAGAAATAACATGTACCAAGAACTTGACTTCTTGTATCCAAAACTCACACTTGCTGAACTTTGCGTACAAATGGCTATCCTCGAAGTGTCTGTAGAGCAATCTGTAAGTGCTTTTGGTGATTCTCATCTATCTTGGAGCAAATCAAGATGTCGTCAATAAATACTATAATGAATTGATCCATATATGGTCTGAACACTCTATTCATTAAGTCCATAAATATTGCTGGGCACTAGTCAAACCGAAAGGCATAACTAGAAACTCATCATGCCCGCATCTCGTCCTAAAGGCAGTCTTCGACACATCCTCGGTCAAACTATGATGATATCCTGATCGTAAGTCAATCTTCGAAAAGATCTTTGATCCTTGCAATTGGTTGAATAAATCATCTATCCGAGGCAGCGGATATCTATTATTGATCGTAACCTTATTCAACTCTCTGTAGTCGATATAGAGTTGAAGCGTTCCATCCTTCTTTTTCACAAATAGAACCGGTGCTCCCCAAGGTAACGTACTCGGGCAAATAAATCCTAAATCTTCGAGTTCCTGAACTTGCTTATTCAATTCCAACATCTCAGTCAGCACCATCCGATAAGGGGTCTTGGAAATTGGCAAGGTTCCAATTATCAATTCCATGCAAAAGTCTATCTCTCTCTTTGGTGGAAGTCCCAAGATATCTAGAATACATCCTTGAAATCTTGTATAGTAGGGATCTGCTCTATCGTAGGCTCCATACTCGTACTCTCGATCGGAGCTAACCAACTTGTTGAAAACATCTCACTCGTCCGTTGACACCGAAATTTGATCGAAGGTTATCCTGGTATTGTAAACACGATAGTCCTAGTAGGGCAATCCAAATTGGCACCATACTTGATAAGCCAATCTATTCCTAGGATCGCACCAAATTCCGACATCGATAAAACTACCAAGTCTGCCAAAAGATTCCTATCTTCCAGGGTTAATGGGCAATCTTTGCACACTTTACCCAGCTTAACGGTCACTCCCAACTGTGACACAACATTAAGTGCCGATTCAAGTATCTGGACCCCACTGATGCACAAACTTAACAGCGATAAATGAACGCGCAGCCCCAGTATCACACAAAGCTTTAACTTGACTATAAAAGAGTACAAGCGTACCTTCCAGGTGTTGGTGTTCATCAACATTGAAGGCCGCTTCTCCCGGGATAATTGCATTCACCTAAGTCTGTTCTGGGGGTCCTTGGATTCCTTGAACTGGTGCCCCATAGTAACCTCCACGAGGTGCACTGCAATCCTTGCTTAGATGGCCCAGCTTATTACAGCTACGGCAGACGGTGTCCGGCTTGCGATACAGTTTCTTAAAATGTGCTAAGGCATTCCACATAAAACATCCCTCGGTGCTTGATTGGGGATCAGTAAGTAGTGCCTGAGGCGGCAGTCCTTGTTGTTAAAATTGCTGAGGTCGCGGATAGTTCGGCTGAGGCTTCCTGGTTCCATCCCAAGTTCTCTTATTCCCTTGGAAATTTCCCTGTGTTCTCCAACCTTGGGTATTCCTTGATGAGGAGGTTGGGAAATTCCACTGTTGAAAGTTCCTCAGTGGTAGGGTTCGGTTCAATGGTTCTCGCTGAATTGGATAAGTGTCCTTCTCCAATCCTACAACGAATCTTACAATTCCTTCAAATGACTGATCCAGATGGCTGATCTTCATATGCCTAAGGTGGGGGGTTAAGTCCCAAGTAAAATCACTTAACCTTCTTCTGTGGCGTGTCTATCATGTGCTGAGCGAATCTTGACAGTCGCTCGAACTAAGTCGTATATTCTCTCACAGTTCCACCTCCTTGGGCTAGGTTGAGGAAAATTTTCTCTTGCTGATTCTTTTCATCTTTCGGAAAGTATTTCTTTAGAAATCTGCCCTTAAAAGTCTCCCACGACATTACTCTCGCAGCTGCAACTCCTATAGTGGCCCGTTCAGCTTCCCACCAGTCAGCAACAACGTAGTTGAGCTGGAAAGTGGCAATACGGCGTTTGTCTTGCTCATTGCATTCTAAGGCTTCGAATATAAGGTCCATCTCATGTAGCCACTACTCAGCTTTCCACGGCTCCGTCAATCTGTTAAACTTCTCGGGCGTAATCAATGGAAATGTTCCAATAATTTATCACCGATCTGTCTCGGTGGAAATGGTGCAGCAAGGTGTTGAACAGGTGGCTGACAGGTAGCATGGTTGTAGGTATCCCCTACATTTTCCATTCTTCTCATGAATGCTTCAGACGCGCCCACTGGGTCTATACCCTTGGGATAGGTGCTCCAAGTCGCGTTTGGTTCCTCAAAGGTCCCACCATAATGCTCTCGTATGAAGTGTACCTATAACAAGATCTATCGATTAGCTGATAGTCTTGTCGAAAGAAACAAAATTAAGATCAAGCAATGGATGGAAAGAACTAACAGTTCTATATTACAAGCACAAATAGAACAACCCATAACATGATATCCCAAGAGTAATACCCATATATATATATATATCAAAAGATGTACTGCGAAGTACACACTAGTCAAACCGTGTACTACGTGGGACATAAGCAGATACTGTGCTAAGATCAGCTATACATCATGTTACTGCTAGTGGTAACCATCTATACAAAAGCTATGGTCAAATAGCTATCTCTCAAGCTCCCAAAAATTAAGTGGACAACATGTACTGATATGTAAACTAGAAAAATCTAGCTCCAACAGATCCTGACTTAAAAGTTGTCAGCATCTGATCCGGCTGGTGGTGACTCATCCTCCAATGCGATATTCATCTCCTAGGGTGGATCATCCTCCACTGGTGCCACAATATCTCTTACCACAACTCCAATGTCCAAGTCGCTGACTATCATCTAATCGACGTCTAATGCTGGCTCAGCGGCCACGACAGCTACCTCAGAAAATCCCCCGGCTATGGCTATAGCCTCTGCTAACTCTGTCACTCCTATAATAAACCCATCGGGCTGCGCAACCATCACTGCCACCCACTATGCTGCCATCTGAGCAACAACTGCCATCTGTGCAATAGGTCCAGCCAGTAAATCTGGTACAACCATCTCCTCTGGCTCCTCATCCTCGATATCCTCAACTCCCTCGATCTCTATATCCTCCTTTCCAACTATGACATCCATCTCAACTAGCTCTGGGTCTTCCTCTGGCTCAAACTCTGGCTCCTCCGGATCGTCCTCCGGCTCCTCATCATCATCCACATCCTCTATATATCATCTATATCCGCATCAACCCCTACTGGCTCTAGATCTACTGGCTCTAGCTCATCAAGCTGATTCTGTGGCTTTAGAACTGGTACGTCGAGCACTGGTGATGGTGGTGCTGCCTATGTTGGTGCAACTGCAAGTGCTGGTGGAATGGGTACTGCTAAAATAACACGTAACTTCACATCCATCTCCAGCTTACTTTGATCAATTAAGTCATCTCTTGGTATATCTCCTCTTTAGCCCTCGCATTAAAAAATACGCATCCATACGCATCTGGGTCAGGTGAGTCCGCAATCTACATAAAGAGCTCTCCACATATCCTTCTCAAGGTAATGACTAGTAGCACGTTGTATAGGCTCCTAATATGCCTCCGGGTCAATTGGTTCCACAGTATCCCAGTGGATCATTTGTCCTCCGTAAGGGTCCTCCACAAATCTATGAAACTCTGGATCCATGCTAACCTGTAAAGGAAACTATCTAGCATCAGAAGGATGAACTAATATTAAACTCATATCTCAGGGATCTTAAATGCTAGGACCAGATGGTGTGGGACAATTAGTGAACAAAAGTATCAAACCTAGAGCTCTGATACCAAAAATCCTATCACGCCCCGGAGCAGCAAAAATAGAGAAAAATAAATTTTATTTTGGGTCCATAAGGAATGACTGGTGAATGTCACTTAATTGTCCACACCATGCAGTTCTAGCTAAGCAACATGAATAAAATAAAGTTGCATCTCATAAACAATGCTACGATTATTACATCAGAGTTCACAACAAGAATGTAAAAGGTTTGGAAGCAACATATGCCCAAGTACCATTTATAATAAAGTTTGACAAATATATAAAAACTACTACTACAATCATCATCTTTAGCTGGTGTAGAGATAATCGCCAGTGCCGTAGTCCGTCCCGGTATAAGTGTCATCAGTGGGGCCATCTTCCTTATAACCACCCTCCTAGTAGTAGCCATTGTTGTAAGAGTCATCACCTGCAGTATAAGGAATAGGGTAGTCTGGATGGGGAAAGTCCAGGCAGTAAAGGCCGTCAGCTTACTGAGAGCTGAGTGAGTAGAAACTAACTAGGTACCAGTTATTAACAAGTTATGAATATGAGAATTAAGTTCTACTAAGTAATATCTTCTCTTTATTCCAAACCCCCTTATTAATCAGTTACTCACGTCTTGTTTACGAGAACCTACAACATCTGACTCATAGATGAACAGACTTGATTGTACAACTCCTGGATACACCAATGCTCGGTCTACCGCATATTCGACATATTGGCAATCCACCCCTAGTCATAGACCCTACGTCGTCTACCGCGTATATGATATATGTACAGTTCACCGCAAGTCATAGATACACGACAGTCCATCCCCCGCTTTTAAGGACATATGCATAGCCCACCGTAAGTCAGGGATATAACGTTTTGAACAAAGACACATCAGTTCTATTGCCACGACTTAACGACATTTGCTGGTAATCCCAGCTCACCGCTCTTAAGGAAGTATGCTCAGCCTACCACTTTTAAGGACATACGAGTGTATATATATATATATATAACAATCACACACATACACACACACACACACACACACACTCTCTCTCTCTCTCTCTCTCTCTCTCTCTCCCAAACTGCCAAACAAACTCAAAATGGACGAAATCCATATATATAGAAATTGAGAGTGCCATGTGTCAACCCACGAGCTAAAGTTAAAAAACAATATTTGCAGATGGCAATCGATTGACTTCAGATATTCTATGGAAATCGATTGGAAATGAAGGCAATCGAATGGGATAAGGACACGTAATAAATGTAGATTGGTAGGATGACAATCGATTGGAAAATTGATTGGGATACAAGGTAATCGATTGGTATAGAAAAAGTGACAAACAATTAAGACTTCATGGCAATCGATTGGTAACTAAATTACCCAACAGAAGGGTAAAGATCATACAAGTGACGGGGAACAAATACCAAGTCTTATTTATAAATATACATCCCCAAATATAGGGTATTACATTCATGGGTTTAGTATTTGTCAAAAATTGTAAGAGATTCTCACAAAAGGACTACGTACATTAAATTCAAACTGAAAATGTAGGGACCAAATTGTCCAAATTGAAATTACATGGACTATCATAATATTACACCCAGACAACAAGAGTATAAGTGTAATTTACCCTTAAAAAATTGCTCTTATTAATTTAAATAAATCTCCGTCAATTCAAATCATAAAAGAACATACCAATAAACTAATAAAAATATTAAAAGAACTCAATAAAAATCTTTAAAAAATCACTGACCAGAAGTTGTTAACGAAGTCAGACATCTACAAAATCTTGTGCAGAAAATTGAAAAACAACTAGTTATTAGGTTTAATAAGTGAAGATACTCCAGAACATCCTTTTTACTAATTCATAGAAGAAAACCACGAAGAAATTGAAATGACTCTTAATTAGTAACTGCACACTCGAACAATGAGAAGAAAAGTTAGTAACTATACGCTCGAACATATATAAACAATTTGGTTAATAAGTCTTGAAGGAATGTAACACATTTCTCTTGAAGAATTGGAAAATAATAATCGCGTGCTAGTAAATAACGAAATTAATAATGTAGAAACCATGGTAATAACAAAAGAAGCAAGTTCAAGAAAAAGAAAAAATTTCCGCAGAAATCTTAGTAAAGAACAAATGAAAGAAACACCAAGAGATTATGACTATAGAAGAAGAGCGAGGGAAAATTAAAGCTTTTTAAACAGAAAAAATCCAAGTTTCAGGAGAAGTGATAACAAATCATCATAGAACAAAACAAGACATTAATAAAAACATTAGAATAATTTATTAAAAATCTTGAAAATCAGGTTGTGCTAAAAAAGTAATTAGGTATTCAAAGAAAAGAGAAAATACTAATTTAAGAAAATTTTTAGGGAGTTTAATAAAATTCTTTAAATTACTAGGATTCCAACTTTAATTATAAAAAACCCAAATGGACTTAATTGTCACATTTATGAAATTCTAATGTTTAAATTTTAAAATGTCCAAATTAAAATTGAAAGAGCTAAATTGTTAGGACTTTCAAACTATAAGAGTGAAAGTGCAATTTACCCTTTTTTTAGGGTCTAATACACTTACAACTCCTGTGGTTTGACCGATTTGCACTTACTTTTATGTTTTAAATTTCAGCATTAATACCCTATGTGGTTTGGACTAAAGTGCAACACTTTTTTCATCCAAATTAATGATTTCACACTTGAGAGCCCTACTTTGAAGGGTAAAATGACTCTTTTGCCCATAAAAGTCATATTACAAGGAAAATAAGTTATAAATCATTTTCTTTAGGTCAAGCATTGACTTATACTAAAAAAAAATCCTAAAAAATGTTAAAGATTCATTTTCACTCAATTCAAAAGCATATGGTTCTCCCTAATGAATTGAAGTAAACAAATTTTGGTCTTAACACTGTTATGAAGATTTGGGGGTAATTTGATCATTTTATCTTGCTCATTTAGCAAATTTTAATGGTTGCACTTTAGTTCGAACCAAAGGGAGTCTTAGTGCCAAATTTTAAAACAAGTGCAAATCGGCCAAACTATAGGGGGTGTAAGTGTATTTAACTCTTGTTTTTATTTAGGGTAAATATCACCTACATCTCTTGAGGTTTGACCTTAATACACATACTTCTCCTCACGTTTCAGGAATCTCACTTACCTCCCTTATTTTTTAATTTTAGTGTTAGATTTGTTTAAATTTTCTAATGATTTGTTAAAGAGAAGAAAACTTATACTAAGGGAGTTATCTTAGATTTTTTAAATGTGAAGGGAGTTACGTGTATTAAGATCGAAACTCAGAGGAGGCAGGTGATATTGAATAACACCACAGCGGCCAAACAAGTCGCGAATCGGGCCCCCCTTCCCCAACCTCAAAAATTTCAAATCCCCCAACTTCTGCCCTAATACGATATACGCCGAACCAGAGAGAGAGAGAGAGAGAGAGAGAGAGAGAGAGAAGGAGGTTTTGGACAAGGCGATGGCTACAGCAATAGAGAGACCGAGAGAGTGGGACTGGGAGGTTTTGGACAAGGCGAATTTAGAGACGTCAGTTGATCGAGCGGTGGAGATAGAGCAGCTGGAACCCTTGAAGGCGAATTTGGAGGCGCTGACAATAACAAGATCAAGTGGTGTTGTTTTAGAAGAAGCGACGGAGGAAGAAGACTACTTGGTGTTGCCCTCACATGCAGAGACAATGTATATGGAGTGGTTTGATTCAACGGTGAAGTTGGCGCAGCGGGAATCCTTGGATGCGAAATTGTATGCGAAATTGGATGCGCTGAGAAAAACAAGATCAAAGGCCCGGCCCTCACATGCAGAGACAGCATTTTGGGTGTCGGTTGATCGAGCGGTGGAGATGGAGCAGTTGGAACGCTTGGAACAAACGGAAGAAGACTACATGAGGTTTATGTATGGACTAGATATGCATTACTCTCTTTCTAAATCACGCTTACATCCTATTCGTGGGAATGGCAGGAAGTCTGTCTGTGTCATCGGGATTATTGATGATTGTAGTCTGCAAGGATCAAAGAACAAGCCGATGGAATCAACGACAAGCATCGAACAACAACAATGCGATTTGGCATCTTTGTTTCAATTCTACCTCGTTCACCATGATACACATTTGATGACGACGACGACGACTTTGGGTGTAGAGAAAGAAGAAGACGCCGCCTCTGCATGTGAGGGCGAATACGAATATTGTGATCAAAATGGATTCTGGTCCATCTTAGCTCCCTTCCAGGAGCGAAGATTGGACCTTGACCGTTCCGGATTTGTTTCTGTAGGCCCCAGTGTATACTGTCTTGCCGGATTTTCTCGTGGTCATGTCTCTGACCAAGTCCATGTCCTTTCTCTTGATGATGACAACAAAAACATCAACAACAACTACTCCTCCTCCTCCTCTTGGACTCTCGGTCCTTGTATGATCTGTCCCAGAGTATCACCTGTCACCGTCGTTGTACGAGAAATGATTTTTGCCTTCGGTGGTGTTGATCCCGACGTCAAAGCTTGGGCCGAGGTTCTTGACACTACTACTACGAATCCTCCTCCTGCCTGGAAAGCCTTGGCTTCTCCTCCTACGCCTCTTGTCAGTCGTGGGTTATTCGCAGTTGTACTTGATGATGGTGACAATGTCTTTTTTGGAACGGAAAAGGAAAAGGAAAATAAGCAGGGGCATGATGGTGCTGATAGTGGGGACAAAACAATTTTGTTGGGTTCAACATATGATCGAGTTTACTTCACCTATAATATCAGAGAAAGTATGTGGCGAACCATTCCCTGGAGTATCCCATTAGAATACTATGCTTCTGATCCCGTGGCAGTTGGCCATACTTTGTTTTGGGTTGGGTCTTATTTTTGTGCATTCGATCTCCGTCTCCGTGTGTTGTACTGGGGTGTGGTACGAGGCCTTGATAATCATCTTCAAGAGGTTCTGTGGTACCAAGAAGATACATGTCATACACCCACCCTTCATCATTTAGGTGGCTTTGACTTTTGCTTGACATGGTTTGATTGGTTGGGAGTTCAGCCCCATAAGTTTGCTCGACTTCACACCACCAGAATTCGGGTTCGAATTTATGAGGACTCGTCGTTGTCCACTGTGCCTGGCGGCTTGGATGCTTTTGTTGTGTCTTCCCATTCTTATCTCTTACCTCGTGGTTTCAGATTCTGGCGCAGCCTGCTCTTGTATGTATTTTGTCCTCCTTTATCTTATAATCCTTGTTTCCTGTGCATTGCCACATGTATGTGCTGCTTGACCTTTGATGGGATATGTGCGTTACCGTTTCACAAACAATAACAATATATGCTCCCCTCACCTGCATGATTGTGTGGAATGTAAGATTTTTCTTCGAATTGGCAGTCGTAAAACTGTTACTACATAAGTTTGAAGTACTATTTTATCATGTGCCTACCTCACCTGGGCTTTTCTTCCCCCCTCTACCATCTCGTGTGATATCTTTAAAATGCTTATCACCGTAATTCCTGCTAATGCTTTGTATCTACTCCTGGGTTATGTTGCAGGGATGGATTTTTTTGTGGTCAAGAAACGGCGAAAGAAGGATTTGTCTATGAAGATATGATTTGCTTGTAAGTTCAGTCACTTCCATATATAAGCAATATTTTACCATGCCACACCTTGTATTGGGGCCTTCCATTCACCAGGGTGCACATATGGGATTCTCTCAATCTATTGTCCCCATTTATCATGCTTATCCCCATAATTCCTTCCGTGTCCATGTGTATCTACTAATGGTGATTTATGTTGCAGGTATAAAGCATCGGGCGAGATAAAAGAACTCGAAGAAGGATTTACATATGGAGATGTGGGGAAAGATTCTGAAATGCTATGAGCGGATATGATGGAGTTCTTAGACCTACGGGAAGGCCATCGAATGGGATGCCAAGGTAAGCTCTAGCCATCCCATCAAAGCCACCCCCTAACCCCACCCTTGACGACGAAATCACATTATTGTAGTGTAACCACTAACCATAATGGGACGCTGGTTTGCCACTCTGGATCTTTAAAATAGAAAACCCATAATCACATTATTATTATTATTATTATTATTATTATTTATTTTTATTATTATATTTAATTTAATTTATTTATTATTATTTTTTTCAGGATAGTCATTGAAGTGCGCAGTTGTGTTGCTAGAAACTTCAATTGGCTTATTATTAGTTGCTGTATGTGATATTCAATGATGTATTTTGCTAAGTTGCTAAGGTTAGTGGACTTATAGTGTGTCCAAGGGTGTAAGAAAGGCACATTGGCAGCATTCTACTTTTCATTAGTTAACATTCTGTCCAGCTTGTTACAATACAATCAGGACCCTCCCCTATTGTTACCCCAAGTAAAGAACTCATTATATCTTAGGTCTTCGAGTTTTGCATTCTGAATACAATTCTCCACATCCTCAATTGCTTGAGTCAGCTTATTAGAGCCCCCCATAATCTCCTTCACTTCTTAAAATCACCCAACACCGTCCATGGTTGGGTTACTTGGGTAGTAACAGCAAAAGAGTTGATCTCTCTCCAAAGGGGGTTCCTTACCTTTTCATCATTAGCAGCATAAACAGAAGAGACAAAATTTGACATTTAGTTCCAAGGTGTGTAACAAAACAATGAACTGTTTGCCCAGTTTCACCAATTTTGTCTACCTTAATTGCCAGTTGGGTTCCAACCAATCCATATATTTCTTAAGTGGTGGCCGTTGTATATGTAATCGCAAAATAGAGTTTATATTACCAGGCCTCACCCGTGTTTCAACACAAAATAGTGTCTTTATTAACAAGCCTCACCCGTGTTTCAACATTCCTCATTAAATCCAGCATTCCAGCTGCTGTTCAAAAAATTAATCTCCTAAACTGTCCTTGTTTACGATCAGTACTCGATATATTTCTGATGCTTCTTCTTAGTATTAGGGGCTGTGATCATAGGGGTTCCATCAATCCTCTCCATGTTGCTCCCTGGCGGAAATTACCTGCTCTGTAGTCTGAGATGCTAATATACCGATGGTGTGCTGGTCCATATCATCTTGTAGCTGCAGAGTGGGCTGTGAATTGCAGCTTGTCATGGAGGTACTGGGTGCTTGGCTATTCTGGCCGTGCTACACTCTTGTCTTGTGTTCCTTTTCTCCGAGTATAATATTGGTGGTTTTTTCCGCCACCACAACAGAAGTTGCTATGTTTCCCCCTTTATCATCTTTGGATTGACTATCTGTTTCAGTCTATGAAGCACGGTTATGGACATAGACACGACACCGCCAACCCGACGCGCCAAATCCAAAAAAAAAAAAAAAAAACAGTTCAAAATTCAGTAGAATTCCATAGAAATTTGAAGACTAACAATTAAAATAAGTCGAGGCCTAAAATCGGTCGACCAATCAATTAAGGACAAATACACAATAGCAAAAAGGGATATTGTTGGGAACTTTGCGTTGTCGTTTTTGGAGTGGTGATACTGGTTTTGAGCTGGAATGAGTCGTTGTCGTTACTGCTATGGTTGTGGATTGTGATGTGGTGTGTTTGTTTTATCGTCGAGGTCCGGCGTGCAGGGTGGTCAGGTGCATGACTGGAGGAGGGGATTGGGACCGGCGAGATTTTGAGAGAGAGTAATAGGAGGTACCCTCAAGCGTACTAAAAAATTTCTCCTTCGTTAGAGAGAGACATGCGTTTCATATTCACATAGAGAAATGTTCAATATTTAAGAGGAGAGAGAGAGGGAGGATACACGTGTCTATGTAATATTCATTACAGGGTTTGGCTTCCGCTATTAGATATAGATATAGATAAGTGCTCCAGTTCCTTTCAACACAAGAAGATGAGCAAGGTTGTCCAAGTAACTTCAAAGCTAGACTTTGAAGGGCAGGTGTGTCATCTCCATGCACTATCCATGCACTACCCACCTTAACTTTGGCTCGATGATCCCTCTATCACTCATCGAATCACGGTCAGCAAACCCATCCATTTCATTTACGGATTTAGAATTCAACGTTCACTAACCGACGCTCCTCCGTATTTGGAAAGAATCTTTCTATGCATTCCTTTCTCTTTTGCAATCTCCGGATCATTATGTGGAACAACACGATTTGGAGCACCTTCAAGCCATTCTTCACTATAGTAATTAGTACCTATTAAAGTAACATTATTCTAGGATTCTTATAAATCTAAAAGAGTAACGAAAAAAATCTTAAAACCTAAAATTTAGTTTCTTACTTGGGAATCAAAGAAAGTTTCATGCAATGAAGTGGTGTGTTGCTCTTGGTCCACCTATCGATCAAAATATTGTAGACCACATCATAGAAATTGACTCTTCATGTACCTCCTTCTCTTCTTGATAAATAATATGCTTTAATGCTCGACTTTCTCAATTATACAATCCCACATGTTGTACACAAGGTGAAGGCAAGGTTTATTGGTGTCTCCAACTCTCAACATCTCATAAATAGGATCAGTGAGATGATGTAGTTGATTTTATCCCACCACACATCATTAAGGATTTTTTCTTTCACACAGTGTGCCTTCCCCACATCAAATGACCATGTTTGGAGGTCTTTTTTTTTTTTTTTTATATTTATAAATAAGCTTAAATCTTTTAAGCATTACAATTACCGAGGCAAAGCGAGTATCCACAATTGCTAGCATCTTCAACTTCACATGCTTGTTAAAAATTAAAAGCCTCATTGAATGGTTCCGGATGAAATTTCTTATCATGTTAGCATCCCCGACTATAGTTGCTATCCAATGGCACTCCTCAAATGCTATCACATTTGCCTTCTTATGCTTTGCGGCACAAATCAATACCGTATACCTAACGAGGAGTGTTAAGTGAAATTGTACGTGAGGATGACACGTGGAAAGCTGTATTAACTGAGCCTGTCTTGATTCATTCCCATTCCCATAAACGTAAGTCTCTCTCTCTCTCTAGAATCTACATATTGAATCGACCCTCTTTGTAACTTTCTACATTCCCAAAAACCTAAAAGTCTCTCTCTTTCTGTCCTGTTATGACTATGCCTCTCTATTTCAATGTACAATATTCCCCTGCATCTTCTTGCTCACTGTTAGGAGTACCACACAGATCAGCAGCTGACACAACTTTCATAAGCTCAAGGCATCTGATTCAGCCCACTAGAAGCTGTTAGCTTCTAGAAGCCTCTAGAAGCATCGAGAAGTCAACATTAGCTATTGACTGAGTTTGTTATGGTAGTTAGCATTGCTAGCAAGTGGAGAGAGAGAGAGAGAGAGAGAGAGAGAGAGAGAGAGAGAGAGAGAGAGAGAGAGAGAGAGAGAGAGAGAGAGAGAGAGAGCTGTGTATATATAAATCAATGTAAAGTTTCATCTTCAGTTAATGAGAATTCAGTAATCTTCAAAGAAGTTCTTCTTCTTCCTCTAGCTCTAGTTTACATTTTCTGTATTCTCTTTAAGTTTCAACATGGTATCAGAGCATTTCTAAAGAGATTAACATCTCTCTCGATCCATGGATTCTGCAAATGTTACGCCAACAATGGCAATTTCATCTTCTCAGTCTCAATTCTCACCAATTTGTCTTCTTTCAAATATCTGTAATCTAGTCACTGTGCGACTCGATTCAACAAATTAAGTGCTATGACGATTTCAGATTACCTCCATACTCAAAGCACACTCGCCTTTTGGCTTCATAGGGGGATCTAATCCATGTGCTGCCAGAAATTCTGAAGGTTCATTGCAGGAAAGTACTTTAAATGGTGTAATCTGGATCAAGCTCTCATGACCTTGATCAATGCGACTCTCACGACAAATGATCTCTCTTATGTGGTTGGCTACAAAACTTCCGGTGAAATCTGGAAAGCTTTGGAAAGAAGGTACTCTTCAAATTCACGATCAAACATTCTTCAATTGAAGATGAATCTCCAAAACACTGTGAAAGGCACAGATTCTATTGACTCTTACATTCAGAAAATGAAGGAAGCGTGAGATAATTTGGCAGTTGTGTCTGTGATTATCGAAGATGAGGATATGTTAATCTACACTTTGAGTGGTCTTCCACCGACCTTTAATGCCTTCAAAATTTCCATTCGGACTCGATCTGAACCAATTAGCCTTGAAGAACTTCACTCTCTTCTCAAGGCCGAAGAGACTGCCATTTCTCACAATAATGATTCCTCTCAACATATTACCATTGCAATGATGGCCTCTCAGCCCAGAAACCAGTTTCAGAGCAACAACCAGCAACAATATCATAAGAGTTCTCAATTCAGAGGCCGTGGTCGAGGTCGGTTCTCAGGCAGAAGTGGTAGATTTTACAACAATGGCAGGCCTAATTTTCCACCTAATTTCTCCAATCAAGGTCCAAACTCTGGTAATTTCTTCAACAATAACTCTCAGCTATACAAACCAACAGTTTCAGACCTTCCTTCTCATCCTCTCAGCAATGTCAAATCTGCGGCTGTACCAATCATACCTCCATTGATTGCTTCCATCGCATGAACTACAGCTATTAAGGTCAAGGTTATTTAAGGCGCAAGGCGCATTGAGCCGCAAAGGTCTCCTGGAGCCTAGGCGCGAGGCGCACTCTGAGGCGCGCGCCCAAGCGAAGCGAGGCGCAAAAATACACATTTTTTTTATATGATATAGCAGCCTGGCTGCCCTTTTTTTTTTTTTTTTTAATATATACTAGTATTTTCTATATGATTTTTTAATTTTCTAGTATTTTATGCCTAGTGCTCCACCAAAAGATTAAGACAATATTAATTTGAGACATGATAAATTGATAATTGCAATTGCAATTTCAATTTCATTAGCTTAAGCTAAGCTAAGCTATGTCTAACTTCTAAAATATATAACATATAATATATTTCAATTGATAATATATAATATTATTTCAGCACAAGAGTACAATACAAAAGTCAAAATAAAAGAAGGGAAAAAAAAGGAAAAAAAAAAGAAACAAAAATAAAATAAGATGTCTCTGAGATTAAGAAATTACAGCACAAGAGAGAGTACAATACAAAATTAGGAGAAAAAAAAAAACGAAGAGGTAGAAACAAAAAAAAGGAAGAAGTAGAAGAAGAAGAAGAAGAAGAAGAAGAAGAAGAAGAAGAAATGAAGGAGAAGAAATACCTGGTCTGGCGAAGCAGTCGAGCACCCTAGGGCTTGTCACTTGTGTCGCGTCTCAATCTGGAGTACTCTTTTGGCTTTTTAATTGTTATTTCACATATGGGTAACACCACATAGTGCATAAAATACAACATGCAAAAGGGTTTCAAGGAGGCGAGGGCCTCTGCGCCTTGAAGAAAAGGCCTTGAAAGGCGCGCCTAGGCTGCGCCTCCTTCAGGGGGCTGCGCCTAGCCTAAGGCGAGGCTCCATTCCTTCGCCCGCCTGCGCCTTGCACCTAGGCGCGCCCTTTCAAAACAGAGATTAAGGTAAACATCCCCCAGCTCATTTGGTTGCTATGGCAGCTTCTTCTCAACCAGGGGGATCCAATGTGTGGTACACCGATTTAGGGACCACATCACACATGACCAATGATTTCTCTAATATGTCTATCTCCAATGAGTTTCAAGGTCCTGAGGAAGTCTCAATTGCCAATGGTCAAATCTCCCAATCACTCACTCTGGTAATGCATTCCTTCATACTCAGTCTCATTCTTTTGATCTTAAAAATATTTTGTGTGTTCCTTCTCTTTCTTCAAATCTATTCTAAGTTCATCAATTGTGCAAAGATAACCATTTGTTGGGTGTATTTTTGATGCACAAATGCTGATAATTCAGGACATTCATATGGGGAAGACTCTCTTCCAAGGCCATAGCAACTATGGTCTTTATCCTATCCAACTCAATACTAGTTCTACATCTCCTTCAACTTTCACCAGTCCTCCACCTTCCTCTCAGCACTCAACTACTTCAGCTCTTCTTGGTAAACAGATTCCTAATTCCCTGTGGCGCAACAGGTTGGAACACCCTTCAATTAAAGTTCTACAGCAAGTTCTTACTCAAAATTTTGAGCCAATATATGTACATAGCTCCAATAATACTCTTTGTGAACATTGCTTGTTTGGCAAAATGTCTAGATTGCCATTTTCATCTTCTACAACTGTTTCTGATTCTCCTTTACAAATAATACATAGTGATCTGTGGGGACATTCTGCATGGTTTTAATTACTACGTATCTTTTATAGATGACTATAGTTGATTTACTTGGATTTACCCCCTCACCTACAAGTCCGAGACATATTCTGCTTTTTCTCAGTTTAAGGCACTTGCTGAAAATCAATTTAATTACAAAATTAAAATTTTAAGGACTGATGGTGGGGGTGAATACCAAAAGAAAGAGTTCCAGGCTCTTCTTGCTTCTAATGGCATTCAACATCAAAAATCTTGCCCCAAAACCTCTCAGCAAAATGGTGTTGCTGAGAGGATGCACATGCACATTGTTGAAACAAGCATTACTTTACTTTCATCTGCCTCTTTGTCCCCAAAGTTCTGGTTTCATGCCTTTTCCATTGTTGTCTTTCTAATAAATAGGCTACCTAGTTCGTCACAGCTCACAATCCCTTTGAGCTCCTTTTTTACACTACCCCTGATTACAAAAGCTTCAAAACTATTGGATCCACTTTTACCCTCTTCTCACTCCCTTTAACACCAATAAATTTCAGCACAAAACCAATCCCTGCATTTTATTTGGCTATCCAAATGACTATAAGGGGTATCTTTGTTTTGAAACATCTTCTCTTCTCTCCAGATCTATGTATCTAGGCATGTAATGTTCAATGAACAATCTTTTCTAGGCTCCCAGCAATCTCCCTCATGCTCTTACAATCTTCAACAACGGATTAGTCCTTCCATACTCACTCCTACTTCCCAATCTCCTTGTCATTCAGTCATGTCTCCTCCTCTCATTTCTTCTCTCTTTCCATCTCCTATTCATTCTTCTTCTTCTGTTTCAGACTCCTCTACTTCAGCTCATTCTTCTCCACCTGCTTCTTCCAACTCTGATTCAGCTTCCTTGGCTCCTCCAGCTAGTTCTCCTCCTCCACGTGCCCCTTCTTCCAACACTCATCCTATGCAAACCAAATTGAAATCTGGCATCAGTAAACCTAAAGCATATGCTGCTCTTTCAGAACCTTCTGAACCCAGTTGCTATACTGAGGCTGCCAAATGCCCAACCTGGAGAACTGCCATGGCAAATGAATTCTCTGCTCTCCACCATCAAGGCACTTCGTCCCTTGTTTCTATGCCTAAAGACAAAAGTATCATTGGTTGTAATGGGTATACAAGTTAAAATACAATAGGTTCTTTATCCAGACACAAAGCCAGACTTGTGGCTAAAGGGTTTCATCAGGAAGAAGGATTGGACTATACAGATACATTTAGTCCTGTGGTGAAATATACTACTGTCAGACTCATGAAACTAGCATCTCATTTTGGGTGGAGCTTGAAACAACTCGATGCCAAAAATGCATTTCTTCATGGCCAAACCTTCACAACCCATCTTCTTCGGCACCAATTTGTTCAGTCCACTGCCGATAATTCATTGTTCATTCGACATAATGGTCAATCATATACTGTCCTACTATGTGTCGACGACATCATAGTTACTGGGAATGATCCATCCATCATCACCTCCTTAGTCCTTGAACTTAGTAGAGTTTTTGACATGAAGGATTTAGGGCCCTTGCATTACTTTCTCGGTTTAGAAATTCAGACCTCTTCTCAGGGTATCATGGTCTCTCAAACCAAGTATCTAAAAGATCTTTTGACTAAAACTTCAATGCATGAAGCCAAACCCTGTAAAACTCCTTGTGCCGTAGATACTCGCCTAAGCAAACTAGAAGGCACTCCTCTCGCTAATCCTACACAATATCGCAGTACTGTTGGGGCTCTGCAATACCTTACTTTTACAAGACCTGATATTACCTTCTCTGTGAATCATGTCTGCCAGTATATGCAATGTCCCACTGACATTCATTGGGCTGCTGTCAAATGCATCTTGCGTTGTCTTCAAGGCACTCCTATGTGTGGTCTTTTATATACCAAAACTTCTATCAATTTGTCTGCTTATTGTGATTCTGATTGGGCTGGAGATCCCAACGATAGACGTTACACTACTGGATTTGTAATTTTTCTTGGTCACGAACCTATTCATTGGGCTGCTAAGAAGCAGCACACAGTGGTTCGTTCCTCCACTGAGGCTGAGTATTGGGCTGAGGCTGAGTATTGGGCATTGGCTTTCGCCACAGCTGAGTCGGCTTGGATTCGCATGTTGCTCCAAGATCTCCATAGTCCTTTATTTTAGATTCCCACTCTATTTTGTGATAATATTTCTGCTCTTGCTTTGGCTTCTAACCCTGTCTTTCACGCTCGAACTAAGCACATTGAGATAGATTATCATTTTATTCGGGAAAAAGTGTTAAAAAAAGGATATTTCCATTCAGTTTGTCTCCACCAAAGAACAGATTGCTGATCTCTTTACCAAGGGTCTCCCTTCAGCTTCTTTCTTGTCCTCGGGACAAACTGCTGTGTCATCTCCCCATCAGTTTCCGGGAGGGTGTTAAGAGTACTACACAGATCAGCAGCTCAGACAGCTCTCGTAAGCTCAAAGCATCTGATTCAGCCCACTAGAATCTGTTAGCTTCTAGAAGCCTCTAGAAGCATCGAGAAGTCAACATTAGCTATTGACTGAGTTTGTTATGGTAGTTAGCATTGCCAGCAAGTGGAGTTCGTTATGGTTGTGTGTGTGTGTGTGTGTGAGAGAGAGAGAGAGAGAGAGAGAGAGAGAGAGAGAGAGAGAGAGAGAGAGAGAGAGAGAGAGAGAGAGAGAGAGAGAGATGTGTATATTTAAATCAATGTAAAGTTTCATTTTCAGTTAATGAGTATTCAGAAATCTTCAAAGAAGTTCTTCTTCTTCTTCTTCCTCTAGCTCTAGTTTACATTTTCGGTATTCTCTTTGAGTTTCAACACCACCATTGCGGTTGCACCATTGCAAGGGAATTGCCCATCCAGTTGAAATCACCCATAAGGTCTTCAATTTTTCTGGTTGTAGTCAACTGTTGAGATGCCATGTATTGACTCGCAAATGCTGCAGTTGTGGTCCTGTGGATGCTAATGGTCATGAAATTGGAATTTTCTGATGGGTTTGGACCTTTACCTTCAAATTTGTGAGTGTTCAAATCAGTCTGTATTTTTGGCACCTCATGATATCTTCTAGCTGGATTGAAATTTAGTGTTATAACTTTGAACCCTATGGAATAAAAAAAAGGTAGTTTTGATTAAGAACTTGTGTGAACATGCTGAATATTAAACACATGATATCTTCTAGCTGGATTGAAAATTTTTTCTGAATAATAATTGGAGTAGATCTCTCTCTCTCTCTCTCTCTCTCTCTCTCTCTCTGTGGCAACAATTGATTACTAAGATAGAACACTTGAAGTTGTTTAGCAGGGTTCTAAATCCTTGGTTAGGGACTCGAAATTCAGTATGGATTTTTCCTCATATATGCTCATTTTTTAACTTCAAAAGTCGGTGTTTTTTTTCACGATATAGCCTCCAGTTTATGTCATATAAATTCTACGCTTCTCATTCTGTTTTGTAGTCTTAATACATAGGTTCTTCGCTTTCTTTCGATTTTTGCCATTAATGGATTTTGTCTCCTCTTTGGGCTTATCTGGTGGTTTTCCTGGTTCAAATTGGTGAAAAATAAAATCTGGTGTAGTGTGGAAGACTTGAAGTGACTCATGTCCATAAAAGTACAAATGCACTCAGCAGTCTCCTTTGCTAAATCTGGTATGCATAGACAACCACCTTTGCCGGATTGGATTTAAGATTTGTTTTCTTTCTTTCTTTTTTTGTTTTTTGGAATTGTTTTAGGTAAAGCAGGCTTGAAGATGATTTTAAGGGCTGAATACTTTATTTTATTTTATTTTATTTATTTTTTATTTTTTATTTATTTTTATGGCTTTATATTTGGAACTCTTTCTACATTAAGAAGATCAAATTTTAAGCCATTGTTTTTGGAAATATGAATGCATAGTGCGTATCTGTTAATTTCCAGGCAGGTCTATTATTGATGATGCTACTGCTATTTCAATGAAAATTCTTCTTGAATTTTCAAAAGAAATAAAATAAAGGAAGCTTATTTGGGTTTTGTGTGAAAGTTCAATCATGTGGCGAACAATATTGAGGATGGGCTCTGGCATGAAGTTCTAACCTTGCGAAGGTTTGCCATTCTACTGTAGTTGGGCATGCCAAGTACTTTCAGTTAATTGATATAATGTTTTTGGAATAGAGATGATCTCGGCGGCCATGTTCAAGATAGAACTATATTAGTACCATTTATGTTTTCTGTTAGGTTTACAATCCCATCAAACTTTCATTAATATCATGGGCAAATCCTTTTTAGGTTGCAATTGCATTGATCATCCTCAAGTTTTAAGTACTTCTTGGGATGACGATCTGCCAAAATAGTGGGTGAAAGCATAAATAATTACTACAGGTCATGTTGGTTATGGATCTTTTTATTTCCTGAAATTTCAAATGAGATACAAGCGAAGTAGGCCAACAAAAGGAAGTACATACGGTGACTAATTGGTTTTCCTAACTATATTAAGCATGCATTAATGCATGTAGTGATTCTTTGTTTGCATCATGTGAGTATTTCATCAATGTTTGCTTAACACTTGCATGTGCACAACATTTCTGAGTCATCAATTTGCCAAGCAAAAATCCGTCAATGGATTAGCCAAGCAAACTGAGATGTTATTTGGGGCTGATTAGTTATTTGGCGCTGAAGTCTGTATGAAGTAGGAAAGGGGTAGTGGTATAATTAAATTTTTGTGTGGGTGGGTGGGTGGGTTGGGGTATGCGTGTATTGGGCTCCGTAAGGATAGTTTTAGTTCATAAGATTCATATCCAATATTCCAATGTATTGCTTTCGGTTGATTGGTTGAAGGAGAGAGTTTATGCTTGTCATGTTGGACTGATAAAAGGTTTGTAGGGCGTTCTGAGGCTATAAGGTGCAGAAACTTGAAGGAAAAGGCAATAAAAGAAAACCAATGCTAGGACTCACTTTTAGAATCTCTTATGGTATGCATTAGCCAGCATGAGCATTTGGAGATGGGTAAGTCCTCTTGGGTGTTAGCAAGCATGCCAGCAGTCAGTTCATCACAAATAACAATTATTAGCATAAATTTTGGGGTTTGTGTTTCTATTTGCAGGTCAAAAGCTAGGGTTTTGGGATAGGGGCAGTTGTTGGTTTGTACTCAGTAAGATAAAAAGATGAGGAGAGAAGCCATGCTTTCTCCCTTGTTAGGGATTGGCAAAATCACGCAGTTCACACTCGCAGTTCTCGAATTCACATGTTTCTTTTTTCTATTTTGATGTAATGGCATCTTGACAACTTTTCAACGTTTGGTATTGTTTGCGGATTTGTTTCTTTGCGTTTTGTTTATAGAACCTAATTGTGGGTAATTTTCCCGTGTTTTGAAGTGTGCAATTAATTTGTGGATTTGTTGCATGGTCATGATTCTCACTGCTCTTAAGGTATTTTTTTTATTAATTTTTTTTTTTTTTTTTTAATGGTGCAGGTATAGCTACGCCCTTGGAGGATACAACATGTCATTTCCAAATTGTCTTTTGATGGTTGGGATACTTAAAAACTGCGTTTGTTGTGTGATAGGATAAAGCCTTGTTCTTGCTTCATGTTAAAAGTATCATTAGTCTTTATCATGATTGTTCCTTTCGTTAGAACTTTTGACTTTATTGTTATTTTGAGAAGTAAGAACTTTACCATTATAAACTTGTACGTTGCGTGTATTTGTTGTACATGTGGTGTTCTTCCCCCTGCCGCCCCAATCCAACCCCCATTTGCGGCTCAAGAAGTGAGGCAAGGGGCTGTTACAAATACTAGTTTTAAGTGCTGTTTGGCGTTATCTGTGCCATGTGGAAGTGGGGTAACCCCATGGCAATTGCATACACGATTGCTTAAAAGAGAGCGCCTGAATGCACCTTAAAGGCTGCCCTTTAGATGTTTGTATTAATGCCTACAAGAACTAGGTTGTATTATGGACGCATCATGAGCTGGGTTGTGAGGGTGTTTGTTCCAGATGTATTGGTTTGTAAGGGTTATAAAGCGTAGGGTCACAATTTGCAATTAAGAGGTCAACTCTAGTGCCATCATTTTTTGTGCAAGGTATTTTTTTTTGGGTCAAAGTTTAAGGTGTATTTTGGAAATTAGATTTGACAATGATACCGTTACCAAACACGTTTTCTGTTTTTGTTTTTGTAGTTTTTCAGAAATTAATGATGTTACCAAACAAGTTTTCGGTTTTTATTTTTTGAAAAAAATAAGAAAGAAGCAGAAACTGGTTTCTGTTTTTGAAAACTGAACACAAAGAACGTTATCAATACAGGTCCTTAATTTCTTCCACATGATACATGCATTATATGTACACTATGATAGAGAGGAAGTTAGAAACTGTGGAATGTGAGGTTCAATCATCAATGTTATTTCAATCATTATTGTGCAGGAAACTGGTTTCCGTGTTTTGAAAATTGAAAACAAAGAACGATATCATACGAGTCCTTAATTTCTTCCACATGATACATGTATTATAATTACACTACGACAGACGATACTTGTTTGATCGACTGTGCAGCAGGAAGTTAGTAATTGTGGAACGGTAATGCTATGTGCACATAAAATGTGCACATAAAGTATGTATATAAAGATCTGGGCCATTCATTGCAATGGGGTCTATGCTTGTATACATGAGGCTCACCGAAATTAATAGTCTAGATTTTTATGTGCAAATTTTATATGCACCAATCATTACTCATTGTGGAATGTGAGGTTCAATCATCAATGTTATAATTACACTACGATAGACAATATATATATATATATATATATAAATATGTACTGGTTTTATAGCACGTGCGTTGCACGAGAATGCCGTCCTTTTATTTTGAATTTGCAATTGACATCAGAGTAATATGTTAAAGTTAGTATAAGGAAGAAATCAATTAAGAAAACAAATATGGACCTTATAATATTATGTAGTCTTTATAACGACGTTAATTTCTAATGAGTAATGATTCGTGCACATAAAATGTGCACATAAAGTGTGCACATAAAGATCTAGGTCATTCATTTTGGTGGATCCCATGTGTGCAAGGATAGACCCTACCAAAATGAATGGCCCAGATCTTTATGTGCACACTTTATGTGCACATTTTATGTACACATCGCATTACCCATTTCCAATTATGTAGTACTACAACCACACTATAGTTATTCAAGGATATACACAAATTCAGGCTAAATAATTGTTATTCTTCATTTTCTAGTTTGAGGAGTGATTACAATTGGACCCACTGAAATTTTGAGGGGAAAAATGTACATATAGTTTTGTATTTATTGACGTCACTTGTTTTCCTGTAATGACACAATTGAAATAAAAACTAAACAAAGAGAAGGGTGTCATTTTTGTCATGTAAGAGTATTTTTGTCATTTGATGTGGTTAAAAATTAAATTTGAACTAATGTGTTTAAGTGCAAATCCTAGTGGTATTAACTTTTTACTTGAAATAACAAATACACCTTTCATTTCAGTCACAACCATAGTGGGACTAAGGATGTGTTTGATAACCCAATTAAGTGTTGAAATATATTTTTTTTAAGGGTATTTGATAACGTACCACTTCATTGAAAAAGTTGTCGAAAATCCACTAAAAACATTATGTGAAAAATTTATACTGAAAATAATCACTGAATGCAGTCTATTTCAGTACTTGAAAACACTGTTCTTAGTATTGCAAATGCAATTCTTTAAAATTTTCAGTACTTAAAATTCAGCATTTAATCTGCAGTGCACAATTTTCAATTTTTTCAAATGGACCTATATGTAAACTTTTGAACCACAAATTAAAGTGAAAATAGGCAACTACGAGGTAAAACATATTTAACCTTAAGCAATCTTTTTATTTTATTTTATATTTTATTTTATTTTATTATTACATTTAACCCTAAGCACTTGTCAAGTAATGAAAAGTTTATATTAATTAATCTCAGGTTACAGTTTGAATTCTTTATGGTAATACTCATGGGGGTTAGAAAAGATAAGTTATTCCCAGATTCTTTTTTTGGAACTTATGTTCAACGTATGGTTTAGGTAAACATTATGCAAAGTAGAGAGTACTGTATTACACATTTAGTAAATGAAAACTATTGGAAATATCAAAGTCAATTTCAATGAATACAAATGAGTGATATATGTATTGGTTATAAAAAAAACGAGTGATATATATTAATGTTACAAAAATTTTAAATCAGGGTAATGCTAATGTGCACATAAAGATCTGAGCCTCATTTTGATGGGGTCTATGATTGCATATATGGGATCCGTTGAAATTAATGGCCCAAATCTTTATGTGCACACTTTATGTGCATGAATCATTACTCTTTAAACAAATTGTACGCGCAAATCTTTTAAAAATCTTTTTTGCATCTTATAAATAGTATATGTATAAAATCAGTAAAAAAGAGAAAATATTCAAAATGTTCAAAACAATAGGAAGATATTAAATTCAGGCATAGTAAACTAATAAACATTGTGCTTATAAAAAAAACTAGCAAACATTGTGACAAATATTTAATCTAATCATGGCAAAATAAAAAGTCATAACAGACAATCTAGTAGTCAATAATTTAGATTCTAAAATGATGTAATTTTCGCGAGTCTTTTTATTTTATTTATAGTGTACATCATAGGGAAGCTAAACCTTTGCTTCTCTTTCTCTCCTTTAAATGTTCCAGAATAACATTTATATTATTAGAAAACTCGGGAATAATTATGGCTATAACATGATTAGGAAAGTTGTAGGCATCGATTGAAGCAAAATAAAAGGAAATCTCCTGTCCAATCTCCCAATAATGTGGTATTTGTATATATTAATGGCTCTATCCTAAAATTGGACTTTTATGGACGGACAAAAAAAAAGTGGCATACCATACAAAAAAAAAGGTAAGAAAATCATTTAAGTGAAAGTGCAATGATTAATAAAAGTGTAAAATACTTATGGACATCAGTGCACTTATATATATTATAGATATATATATATATATAAAAACTACAATACCTTTTTTTATGAACAAAATCTTACCCAAATACCTTTTTTTATGAACAAAATCTTACCCAAATATATATATATATAGTTTTATTTTTTATGAATCTTTATAGTCGTTTTGAAAGTTGTGAGGTTTTGGTGTTTGTAAGAGAAATTAGTTTTCTTTGTTGATAAGTACGCAAAGTGAAGAAAGTAGGAAAGACAACAAAATGTAGTGATAAATAAATTTGGAAAACACAAGAAAAAAATACTAGAGAATTAATTTTTCTTTTTGTTTAATCATTCTCTTACTTCCCTCACTAAATTAGTGGACCAAACAAAGTCTAATAATGGTTGAATGTTAATTATAACTAGTTGCCAACCCGTGCTATGCACAAGTTGCATTGTGGTTGATTGAAATCGAAAAAAAAAAAAAAAAAAAAAAAAAAAAACGTCAATAAAGTTATGAAAAAAAAAAAACAAAACAAAATGCCTCATTTTAACTTACAGAACATCAAATTACACGCAAATATATATATATATATATAGAGTCTGGCTCTTGTGCGCACTGGGCTTTAAATATAAAAAAACCGCGGGCCGCTCCGCTACCCCGATGCCTGCGGTTTTTTAGGCTTAAAAGTTTAGTGCGCTTACTCAGTGCGCTTACGCTTACCTAGTGCGCACTGGAGCCTGACTCTCTCTCTCTACATATATTATTCAAGTACGGAATAGATTATTGTCATTATAGATAGATTTATAAAATCAGTAAAACCAGAAAAACTCAAATCAAAGAGGTTGTGATAATCCCCAACAATACATAGCAGAACATACCCAAATGAGGGAATTAATTGAAGTTTGAAGGAATTCACAACAAAGTAATGTGGATTTGTGATATCCCACTCAC
This sequence comes from Hydrangea macrophylla, assembly GCA_033977485.1. Classification (NCBI taxonomy): domain Eukaryota; kingdom Viridiplantae; phylum Streptophyta; class Magnoliopsida; order Cornales; family Hydrangeaceae; genus Hydrangea; species Hydrangea macrophylla. Next base: position 39,166,384 of record CM066992.1, read on the forward strand.
TGGTGTAGAACTTTAATCCATCAAGTGGGTCCGTCCTGTGGGGGAGGTGATCTGCTTTGTTGGTGACGGTCGTGGGGGAGGGTTTCCAAGAGTTGTATATATTAATTATTAATGCAGTTTTATACATACGATTCTATATATTATAATAAATATTTGTATACATTGCATTCACATTTGTCTTTTGAGTTTATCATAGAAGGAGATGAATAAATAAGAGATAAATATACAAATTTATATCTATATTTAAATAGTAATTAATGTCGTTCTCATATATAATGGAGAGTTAGATTTAAGAAAAAAAAAAGAATAAATAAGAAGAACAAAAAAGGAGGTGCCATGAGGCTTAAAGAAAAAAGAATAGGAAGCCAAGTGACAGTCTCAAAATGCTTTGGCCTTTATATATGTACTAGCTTAAATCCTGCGCATTGCACAAGTACGTTATTGTAATAATGTTAGCTCATTCTCAAAATCACAATACCATTGAATGAGTGATGATTTTGAAATTGGAAAACTAATTAGTCTTACCGATGATTCTATTAATTTCACCACTATGGAGAAACCCCAGTAGTGATTAGTAGCTTCATTTACGCTCTATTAGTAACTCAATGACAGTTCATAAATTCTATCATGAATAGCGTATCTATAGCTCAATATCTAAAAAAAAACACACATCACAGTGTAAAAGTAATGATCGATGTGCTCCATTAAACTATGAGAAATAATCCTTTTAGAGTGAAGCTGCAAAAGTTTACAAAGCAAAGAAATTAAGGGTGCATTAAAAATCGTGAAACCGAAATCGACCGGCCAAACCTATCTAATAGTCGGTTTACTAAGAGAGACACATTACCTAAAAAATAATTGAAATCGAAAATAACCAAAAAAATTGTTAAAACCGTAGACATTGACCAAACGAACCTCATTGGTATGTTAAAAATACCCTAAAACTGACAAAACTGACCCATTTATGCCCCTAAAAGAATCCATTCTGTACATAGATGTTAGATTTCTATGAAATCAAATTGTCCGAGTAAGATGTTTACATCCATAAACATTAGGTAAAAGTGGTAGTCACAACCATAGAAGACTCGATATACAAATTTATGGTTAAATTTCTTATATTTTCTTAAAATATCATAAAGTTTCACTTGACAAAGTATATATATACCCTAGTGACAATTACACATCTTAACCCACAAAGTACCAAAATGAATAGCTATAATGGTTTTAAGTTGTACCTGATTAATTTATGATATCTACAATTGCAAAAAAAAAAACAAAATCTTGAGAATCTTATGAATATGTTATGGAACCAGCACCTGAATTGAAAAAAAAAAATGCCCAGATGAGTTGGCTCACCTTTGTCTTCTTTATTATCTGATCCAGAATGTGCTCCCACTGTCACATGTATTGAGAACCAAATCTGAGATAATTTTTAGGAACCATATAGTACCGATACTCATATTAAATCAATAATAATAAAATAACCTAGTTGTTATTGTTTAATAAGAATAGGAATGGAAATGGAGGGAATTCTATGATATGAACTAAATATGAGTACAATGTTTTGACACTTAGGTACAATACTTTGACACTTAAATTGATACAATGTTTGGAGACCTGGTACAATTTTTTGCGAGCTAATCAAAATGACTATGGATATCATATTTTAAGAGGTGGGTACAATTTTGAGACCAAAATAAAACTATTTTAGGTATAATACTTTGAGACTTGGATTATCAAACACACCCAAAGCCTTGTTTGGCTACTATCTTGTCACAGCCCGGTCCCACAATGGGTAGAACCGAAGCCATGGCACGCCATCGATGCCAAATCAATTCATTGACGTTCCAAAAAATGTTAGTTTAAGAACATGCAACGGAATAAACAAAAGTAAAAATTCATAATCCAAGGTTATAAAAAGTTTTTCTCATTAAAACACTTAATGAAGTAATCCATTTTGAAAACATCAATCCAGTCGACTGTGTCGAGGACTTAGTTGACTGATTTGGAAGCCATAGAGAGTCCAACCTGTCCCCAATAATCCACTCGACTGCCTCCCATGTCCAGTCGACTGGGGTGTCAAAATCTCAGTCGATTGGTACTGTCTGGTCGACTGAACTCTATCCAGCAGAAAGTCTAGTTTTGGTGACAACTTCCAGTAGATTGTTTTTCAAACACGGTCGACTGCTTTCTTTTGAAAACTAAAAGAGGATTTCGTCAATAGTGCATCCAGTTGACTGTATCCCCGGTCCAGTCGATTGTTTGTCCCAGTTACAGCCCATTCTGTAGAATTACCATTTCAAATGTTTTCCAATCTCATGAGTTCATTTACCAATCTAACATATCAAAAGACGTACAGAAATATATTACAACTGCTTAAAGCATATCCGTGGCTTCTATTCTCTAAGTTATATTACAATACTATTATACAAGACTAATTAACAACCAATTTAATTACAAAGCTACGGAATAAACATGATAAGTCGCCTTCTACGTGAACGCCCAATATCCCACGATCACTTCCCCGATTCCTCGTAGGCATTAACACCTGCAATGGTTATTTGAATAACCATACAGATTTCGATTTGTTTAAGCTAACGCTTAGTGAATAAAGAAACCATGCACATGAATGACAAACATGCTCGCATTCACATCTCAACATTTCGTACTTGTCTCCGGAGTCTCACGTGTACGATTCACACTCCTAGTCTGCGACTCCTCTCGAATAAGTCCATGCGACTAGGTAAGACCCGCGTTTCTTTTCTTCAAACGTACGGCCTCATGCCTTAAACGGCTCCACAACAATGGCTTGGCACACGCTTTTCTATGACCCAATAGCAACTAAACATGCTCAAATCACATATCACCATGCTTTCGACATAAACTAAACATCTCACCATACGATTGAGCCTACTTATCAATATAAACGCCCAATATGAACTAAACAACATAAAGCCATAAATCAAAACATGCTTTTCAAACAAAACATGAATACATGTCAAGAAATCATTCCAAAACACATAGTTGAGTCACTTACCTCCGATTAACGCTCCTAAATTCCGTTCCGAAGAAAACTCGAGTACAAAGAACGTGTAGAAGTCCATCTAGTACGATTCCTATGGATCAAAAGTCCGATTAACAACTTTTTATGAAAATTCTAAAAAATGAGTTTTCGCAAAACTTATCCAAACACGACCTAGTGGATATCAAAACGACGATTTTACCTCGAGGAGTTTGAATATCTGGTAAAATATTTTGATCAACGGACGGATCGCCGTAAATGAGCGTCGCAAGCTTGAAGATTGAAATCTCCCTTTTTTCTCTCCTCTATCCTCTTTTTAGAAGTCAAACTAGGTTTTGTAACTAAACAAATATCTCACACTTTTGTAGCCTTCACCTTTCAAAATTCCATTTAAATCCCCTCAAGGTCTTAAACCTTTGATTTAGCACCCCTAGTAGGAGATATCTAACTATACTAGTTTTCCACTAAGTTCCGTTGGTTGCTAAAATGCAGTCCCATATGATTTTACAAAATCACTAATTAACCTACCAATTATATAGCGTGTTAATTCGTCCCCACAAGGATACTAAAATTAACGACAAAAATATATTCTAAACTACAAAATAATACAGATAGTGAAATACACAGGTAAACATTTATTTTCAGATAAACATCTAAGGCATTTCACAATGAACGTCTCAATCTCGGAGAGACTTCACAACATCAAAACATCCATTCTACACCATCTCAGAGGGTTCTCTTATATAGATACCCAAATCAACTCGTGAGTCTCAACTCACTCACACATGTGCCACAATACACATCTCATCACATTATCATGCATGACAAATGTAATGAAGTACAATAAGCCTATACACGGGTATTATAATACTCCCCCCCTTAAAAGAAGTTTGTCCCCAAACTTGTACCTCACCTATTGAATAAGTGTGGATACTGAGTACGCATCTCATCCTTTATTTTCTATGTCATCTCTTCCATCGTTCGACTATGCTACAACACTTTCACCTTTGATATCACCTTATTTCGTAAGACCTAATCCTTCCGGTCTAAGATCCCTACCGAATATGCAATATACGACAAATCCCCCTGAATATCATTCGATGTCGGATCCATAATTTGATCTCTATCCTCTGCTAAATGTTTACGTAACATCGATACATGGAACACGTTATGCACTAGAGCATACTCACTCGGCAAGTCCAATCGATATGCTACGGGTCCAACTTTCCCAATGATCTCAAAATGTCCTACATACCTCGGATTGAGTTTCCCGTATCTCGTAAATCTAGTAATCCCCTTTGAAGGTGACACCTTCAAGTAAACCAAATCTCCCACCTCAAATTCCAACGGTCGCCTATGCTTGTCGGCATAACTCTTATACCTACTCTGAGCTGTCAGTAACCGTTGTCGAATGATCTTTATCTTGTCCGTCATCTCTTGTACAATTTTTGGCCCTTCAATCATTCTTTCTCCGACTTTCGTCTTACTAATCGGTGAACGACATACATGACCATACAATGCTTCATAAGGATCCATTCCAATACTTGACTGGAAACTGTTATTATACGCGAACTCAATTAATGGCAAATGGTCTTCCCAATTGCCCTGAAAATCAAGAACACATAAGCGAAGCATGTCTTCCAAAATTTGAATCACTCTTTCTGATTGACCATCGGTCCGAGGATGAAAAGCGGTACTGAAATGCAATTTGGTACCCATTGCTTCTTGTAGGGCCCTCCAAAATTTAAATGTAAAACTACCATCTCTATCCGAAACAATAGAAACTAGAATACCATGTAGTCTCAATATCTCACGAATATACAACTTAGCTAAGTCTTTGGCTTAGTTGTTCGAAGTGGTGGGAAGTGCGACGACTTCGTCAAACGGTCAACCATCACCCAAATGATAGTATTCGATCTCTTAGATCTAGAAAATCAGCTAACAAAGTCCATTGTAATATGTTCCCATTTCCACTCGACTATCGGTAACTGTTGTAACAATCCCGAAGGTACTTGGCATTCAGCCTTCATTTATTGACAACTCGTACATCATGAAATGTAGAGTACTATATCTATCTTCATTCCCAGCCACCAATAAACCCATCTCAAGTCTCTAAATATCTTGGTACTCCCCGGATGAACGGTGTACTTCGTAGTATGCGCTTCCACTAGGATGTCCCGTTTCAATTCCTTCTCATTAGGCACACAAATTCTACCCCTTAATCTCAAAACATTATTCTCGAAAGTGAATCCCAATTGTTTGCCCATTGAAATCTCAGCACAAATCTTCTTCAAAGCCACATCTTGAAGTTGTTTCTCCGTGATCTCATGAATCAAGAGTGGTTGTGTTATAATCGTCGACATCAAGCCACTTTCAACTCCTAGAATTACCTCAAGTTCCATATTCTCCATATCTTGGATCAATCCTCTTGGGAAGTCAAGTCCAATGCTAAGTTGGTCGGTGCCTTACGCCTAAGAGCATTGGCGAATACAATCGCCTTGCCCGGGTGAGAGTGAATCGATAGGTCAAAGTCCTTCATCAACTCTAACCACCTCCTTTGCCTCATTTTCAAGTCCCTTGAGTAAACAAGTACTTCAAACTCTTTTGATCCGTATAAATCTCGCGTTTTTCCCCGTATAAATAATGATGCCAAATCTTCAATGCAAAAATCACAACGGCCAATTCTAGATCATGTGTCGGATAGTTCCTTTCATGTGGTTTAAGTTATCGCGATGCATATGCAATAACCTTGTCACCTTGCATAAGAACGCAACCCAAACCTCTATATGAAGCATCACTGAAAATGATAAACCCTTAAGTCCCCGACGGAATGGATAAGATTGGTGCCTTCACTAGTCGACATTTTAACTCTTGAAATTTTTCCTCATATTCTGGACTCCATACAAAAGCAACGTCTTTCCTCATCAACTGTGTCATCGACATTGCTATACTCAAAAAGTCTTTTACAAACCTCCGATAAAAACCAGCTAATCCCAGAAAACTTCAAATCTCAGTCATGTTTGTTGGTCTCAACCAATTGGTAACTGCTTCTATCTTTTGAGGATCTACATAAATTTCTTTTGCTGATGCTATGTCCAAGGAAAGCAATCTCCATCAACAAAAATTCACACTTCTTTAAGTTTTCGAACATTCTCTTCTCGCGTAATCGGTGCAAAGCTAATCGCAAGTGATGTTCGTGATCTTCAACACTCTTGGAATAGATTAGAATGCCATCTATGAACACAATAACAAACTCATCTAAATAGTCCTTGGAAACACAGTTCATCAAGTTCATAAAAGCTGTTGGTGCATTAGTCACTCCAAACGGCATAACTAAAAATTTAAAGTGACCATATCAAGTTCTGAAAGCTGTCTTCTCAATGTCTTCTTCCTTGACCTTCAATTGGTGATACCGGATCTCAAGTCAACCTTCAAAAATACTTTAGCCCCTTATAATTGATCAAATAAGTCATCTATTCGTGGTAACAGATATTTGTTCTTGACGGTCAACTTATTCAACTCTCAATAGTCGATGCACATACGCATTGTCCCATTCTTCTTCTTCACAAACAAAACTGGAGCTCCCCAAGGTGAAACACTAGGTCGGATAAAACCCTTCTCAAGCAGCTCCTATAATTGAGGTTTCAATTCCTTCAATTCTACCGGTGTCATTCGATACGATGCTTTGGATACCGGTTGTGACTTGGTACTACTTCTATCGTGAATTCAAGCTCCATTTCAATTAATACGTCGGGTAACTCATCGAAAAAAACATCAAAAAATTCTCAAACTACTAGAATGTCTTCTACTAGTGGTCCAAGAATACATATATCACTAATCAAACAAAAGAAACCCGAACAACCTTTCTTCAACATTTTATGCGCTTGAATCGCCGATATCAAGTATGGAAGTATGGTCACACTACTACCCTGAAAAGTAAACTCTTCCTGATCTGACGAATGGAAACTGATGATGCCTAAAACTGGTAAGAAGGGTTTAGAGAGAGAAAAAGACAAGAACAATTTGTGTGTGGTTTGGTCCCGTTAACGAGGTGACCTACGTCCACGGTTGCGTCTGTGCGCTCTCACTAGCCGATCACCGGCGGGCCTGGTGAGCCAACAAAGAGGGACGACACTACCAGTAATACCGGTCGGGTATATGCGTACGATGGTGAGTTCTCTATTGTATGCTTGTTAGCTAGAGAATTATTTTCAGATCCCTATTGACAGGGTAGGTGGTTTCTTTTATAGATGCAAGAGTCCACCCTTACATGGTAATTTAATAGGATTAGGAAACCTAATCTGATTACACTTGATTGGCATAATTTGGGGAAAGTTTCCTAAGCGGTTTAGGAAACTGCCACATTCCATCTTACAGACTTGTAGTTGGTTTAGGAAACTGCTGGATAGGCCGGGATCGCAGGACGTCGCGACCTTTATGCCCGGCCTGTTGGTACGAACTGCCCGGTTCTAACAAACACCTCGGGATTGCTTGGCTATTGGCGCCTTTGCTGGAGTAACCGGCACCTCTTGGCGACGTGGTAGGCTGGCTTCATGGCTAGATTATTTTGGGACATATCAGCTGCCCCCCATTTTCAGAACTGACTGGATGCTTCATCGGGTGAGGATTCAAAAATTAGTACTTTCTTGGAAACCGTCCGGATGTCCTCTGGGAATGCCGCTCGGGATGAGGCCCATACTCCAGATCACTCGGTGGAATAACCGACCGGTACAGGTAGGAGCTCGGGTGTTGATATTGCCACGTGTCAGGGAGTAATTGGCCTGGTCAGGACCCAACAAAGTCGGTTCAGATGTAACCAAATAGTTGCGTGGTAATCAGACCGTCACGTCACGCATTTAATGCGTGCGCATTTTGAGGCGACCCTTCACGTGCCCGAGGTGGCAGCTGTCTAACGGTTCTTGGCGGGAAAACTCCTAAGCCGTTGGATCTGATTGATCTAAACCGTCCGTCACTCCTATATAAGGAACAGTTGCTCATCTCTTCAGTTCCTGCTGCCAAGTGAGAGAGTTTACTGAGCGGTTTGAGAGCATACAAGATCCCGAGCAAGATTCCCGACCTCTTTTCTGCGCGAAACCTTGTAAGTCCTTCCTTTCAGTCTTCAGTTCTTCATTCTCTTCTTCTGTTCTGAACAAAGCTGGAGGGAGCAAACCCACTTGGGTTAGAATGAGCGTGGGATTTTTTATTTTTTCGGTTTTGTCATTTCTTCTAGTTCGGGGGTACGCTAGAGCAGTTTGACCGAACGGGTGTTCCCGGGAGAGTCTTGAGAGAGTGTTGTCTTTCTTCTAGAGTCTTATATGTCCTTCCCTTTAGGTTGTTAGATTTACTTCCTCTGTACATCAGGCTAGGATTTCTTGACCCGTTCTTAGGTTGTCTGCCCCCTAGGTCTTCCACAGACTTAATCATGTGCCATTCAGATTTCAACTCGTCATCCCGGTCGGAAGACGAGCAGTTGCGGTCGGGGTCCTTGAGCGCAAGCTTAGACCCTCCCTCCTTGGCCCCCTCTGATCATCAGAGTGAAGGGATGATCTCTGCCCGGGCATCTCCCGAGGAAACGCGTCAGGATTCTCATGTGGCCTTGACATCTCAGGATTCAAGCGACGAAGGGTTTGTACCGAACAACCCCGGGGTCGTCTTCTTATGCGAGTCCATTGTCAGTATTCTGTGCGGCCTTAATTTGGATCGGATCAAGGACAGATATGATCTTCCCGGCCCCTTTTCTCTTGCCATCCATGATGGTGGAGCTCACTTCCACGAGTCGGGCTTCGTTACTTTGTATAAGGATGCTTTCATGGCGGGTCTTCGCTTGCCTCTCCACCCAGTTTCCCGGGACGCGCTCATCTACCTCGGGATCTCTCCTGGGCAGCTCGCCCCGAACGGTTGGCGATATCTGATGGGGTGCATCTCCTTGTGGCCCCAAGTCCTTGGGTATAAGCTTACTTTACAGGAGTTCTTCTGGTCTCACCGGCCCTTCAAAGTCCATGAGGAGTCCGATTTCTTCTTGCTCAGGGCCAGGCAGGGGCGGAAGATAATTGTCAACTGCCTGAGCAATAATAAAGGATGTAAGAAAAAATTCTTCCAAGTGTCCACCCTGGGGCTGTGTGAAAAGGCATCGGGTATACAATTGAGGACCTCCTGGGCGGGGGAGCTGAGGAGTAAGCCCGACCACTTTCTTTCTTGATTAGTCTTTCTATTTTGCCTTGACTAACCCATTTGTATGTTTGCTTTGCAGTGGGAGCAGTTGACTTGCCGAGTCTTCCCGACAAGCTCCAAGAGAGGGTCTTGTCTTTGGTGGAGGACCCAACTAACATTAACAAGGTGCTGACTCGATCGGGAAGCCCAAAGATCTCCTGCAAGCCCCAGCGCTTCACAGCTCCCGTCTTCCCGGCGATCATTCCGGGTAAATACCATCTCTTGACCGTCCCATTTTCTTTTCGTTTGGTACTTTGCTGAACTGACATGCTCTCTGGTTTTGCAGAAATGGCTCCCAAGAATGCGGTAGCCCTGAAGGAGAAGGAGGCGGCCCTGATGGCCCGGGCTGGCCAGAAGAGGAAGAAGACAGACCCCGCCGAGGGCCAGCCCCTCAAGAGGATTTCCCAGGGGATTTCCATCTGGGCTGAGAAGGAGGCTGCTGCTACCTCCACGCCCATTGTGACGATTGCTGCTCCACCACCACCTCCCCCTACTGTCAAACCGTCCAAAGTCTCCTTCTCGAGCATGGAGGAAGCTCGTACGGGCCCCTCTTCAAGGCCGGAGGTCGAGACGACAGACGACATCCGCGGAAGGGTATGACCCGGGCTACTGCAGAGTCAGATTGACAAGTGCACCCTGCTGAGCCCCGAGGCCATCATCGGTTGGCTGTACAGCATCAGCCACATGGTAAGTCCCTTTGCAATGTGAACATTAACTTTTTCTCCATGCGTATACTGACGTTTTCTTGTTCTTGCAGATTAGCTGTATTGCGACCGGAGCTGAGACCACTCTTCTCGGCGTTGCTGAGAGGTTGGCCGCTGCAGAGGCTAACCTTTCCGTGGAGAGGGCTGCCCAGGAGTCCGCGGAGTTTGCTCTCACTATAGAAGAAGAAAAATCCCGGGCAACTGCCCTAGAGCTCGGGGAGATCCGTGACTCTCTGTTAACCGAGCGGGCCGCCCGGAAGGTTGCAGAGGCTAAGGCTATAGCCGTGGAGGCTGGGAGGATCGCCGCCGAGAAGGTTGCAGAGACTAAGGCTGCAGCCGCGGAGGTCAGAAGGATCTCTGTCGAGAAGGACCTGGCAGCCATGACAGCCACGCTCTCGGAGCTTACTACTGCTCGGGAGGCCGAAGCCAAAGAAGCTGAGGAGGAATTCGAGGCTAGGTTCCTCACGGGCTACGCAGACCTGACGAAGCGGGCTGCTGCTGACCACCCTGACTGGGACTTGTCCGGTTATTCCTGGGCGGAGTCTAGTTATTGGAAGGAAGGCCAGGCTGACTCCGAGGTCGCCGCTGAAGCTGCACTGGCCGGGGACCCCTCTGTTGATGAGCAGGCTGCGGAGGAGGGAGAAATGGTGGTCGTAGACTAGTTTTTTTTTGTTGGTTGTAGTTTTTTTTTGGGGAGGCTACTACAACTGCCCCCCAGGCTTTGTACAGTTTTTGTTTTAATTAATGAAAACGCCCCTGAGGTCAAACTTCCTTTCCATTGACTGTGTCTTTTTTCTGTACTTTGCCTGTTTGTAATTGCTAGTATCCACTCGATTTTTGGCCGACCTAACCCCTGCCTTAGCAAATGTTTTAGGACCGTAACCAGTAGAACACCTAGTCTTCCTGACCTGTTTAAAAGGTAATAGCCCAGTATGCCATAGGAACTTGTCCTGTTTAGCGCCCGGAATCGCCCAGTGTATTATAGAAATACCCTGTATTACCATCCGGGATGTCCTGATGTATTATAGGTGTATCCTATTTTACCGTCCGGGATATTATCTCTGGTCACTATAAGTACTTAGGAATATCTTCTTGTTTTGGCCTAATATTCCCCTGCCCCCCAAGCATTTTGCTAAGGCGGGAGTGCAGGAGTGAGTGGCCGTAGGAAACCGACCTGGAACATGGGTGGTTGCAGGGTCCTTTGAAGCTCGCCATCGTCGGCCACCTAGGGGTTTGCCCCCGTCATCGGCTGGACCTAAGCGAAGCCTTATGTAATTTCCTGTTTAGGTCTAGTATCCCCTTGTCCCCTGAGCGTCCTGTGAAGGCGGGGGCGTGTTGAGGATCGACCATAGGAAATCGACCTGGAACATAGGTGGTTGCAGGGTCATTTTGTGCCTGGGTTTGGAGCCCGAGGTCTTTTTAGTGCCTGGGCTCGGAGCCCGAGGTCTTTTTGTGCCTTGGTTGTTAGCCAAGGTCTTTGTGTGCCTGGGTTCGGAGCCTGAGGTCTTTTTAGTGCCTGGGTTCAGAGCCCGAGGTCTTTTTGTGCCTCGGGATTAGGCCCGAGGACTTTTCTGCATTGCACGGTGTACTGACAGGAGTAATTTGCTAAATAAACTTTCCAATTTTATTAAAACAAGAATTTATTGCTATTGCTCAATCAGAGCTACAAAAATAAATCTCCCTACCAGTACTAAATTCCCGTGGCTAAGCGTTACTGATAATACTTGCGGAGGTGTTGCACATTCCAAGGGTGAGAGAGATCATGCCCGTCCATACTCTGTAGCCAGTAAGTTCCCGGTCGGTTGACCCGGATGACTTTATACGGGCCTTCCCAGTTTGGCCCCAGTTTCCCATGGCTCGGGATCCCGGTAGACTGGTTCACTGCTTTAAGGACGAGGTCTCCGACTTGAAAACTGCGGTGCTTCACCTTGCTATTGTAATACCGCGAGACCCTTTGCTTGTAGGCTGCCACCTTTAGGTAGGCTTGGTCTCTCTTTTCCTCCACCAGATCCCTTTCTGACCTGAGGGCTTCTTCGTTATCCGGCGCACTGAAGTTGGCCACCCGATATGTAGGCAACCCGAGCTCTGTGGGGACTACCGCCTCAAATCCATAGGTTAAAGAGAATGATGTCTCGCCTGTTGTCGCTCGGGGTGTTGTGCGGTAGGCCCACAGGAGGGTCGCTAGTTCTTCAGCCCACAGCCCTTTGGCGCCTTCAAGCCTTGTCTTGATTGGCTGCAAGATTGTCCGGTTGGTTACCTCGGCTTGACTGTTGGCTTGTGGGTGCTCGGGAGAGGAGTAATGATTTAGTATCCCATAGCCCGAGCAGAATTGCCTGAAGATAGGGGTGTCAAACTGCCTGCCGTTATCGCTGACCAGGACCCGGGGAATGCCGAACCTACTAAGAATATTCCTTTCCACGAAGCTCTCCATTTTCCGTTCGGTTATTGTCGCCAAGGGCTCGGCCTCTGCCCATTTGGTGAAGTAGTCAACAGCGATGATGGCGAACTTGACCTGTCCTTTTCCCATCGGCAAGGGACCGACAATGTCGATGCCCCACTGGGCGAACGGTCAGGGGCTGTGGATTGGTGTCTGGAGTTCTCCCGGTCGGTTGATCATGGGAGAGTATCTCTGACACTTGTCGTCAAGAATGTCACGAGCGGGTCCATCCAGTTGGGTCCCAGGGTGACTGGATCTACCTCCATGCCTTCTGAGTTGATCACACTTGGCTCGGGTAGATATTCTATCCTTATCCCGGGCAAGTCTGACTCAGAAGACGAGGCAAGGCGAGCCAATCGGTCGGCCCTGGTGTTTTCTTCTCTGGGTATCTGCGTGATGGAGAATCCTTGGAGCTTCTTGGAAACCGCTCGGACAAGGGCCAAGTAGGCTACCATGTTGTCTTCCCGCGCTTCGTACTCTTGGTTAACCTGGTTGACCACGAGCTGGGAGTTGCTGTATCCCTGGATCTGTTGTGCGCTCATAGAGATGGCCAACTGTAATCCGACCAAGAGGGCTTCGTATTCGGCCTCGTTGTTGGAGGCACGGAACCCAAACCTTAGTGCATATTTGAGCTGGATACCGTCGGGGGTAGTTAGGATGATTCCTGCCCCACTTCCTTGCTGATTGGATGAGCCGTGTGCAGTACCCAAGTGGGGATATCAGAGTATGACCCGGTGCAGTACCCAAGTGGGGATATCAGAGTATAACCCGGGCGGTAAGGTCGGCGGCTCAGACTCTTCAACCGGGTCCGCTGGATACGTGAACTCAACCAAAAAGTCTGCCACAGCTTGTCCCTTGATGGCCGTCCGGGGTCGGTAGATCACTTCAAACTCTTCCAACTCCAAGGCCCATTTGACGAGCCTCCCGGACGTGTCTGGACGGCTGAGAATTCTGCAGAGGGGTTGATCTTTGAGGACCACTATGGCATGGCCCTGAAAGTACGGGCGGAGCCTTCGGGCCGAGGTGATAAGGGCGAACGCCAATTTTTTGATGCGGGAGTATCTGCTCTCTGCGCCCTGTAATGCCCGGGTGGTGTAGTACACTGGGAACTGTTTCCCGCGCTCTTCCCGAATAAGTGCCGAGCTAACTGCTGATGGTGACACTGCCAAGTATAAAAATAATTCTTCCCCCGGCACAGGTGTTGGGAGTAGAGGATGGGACGCCAAGTACTTCTTGAGTTCTTGAAACGCCTCTTCGCACTCTTCGCACCGGTCGGTAGCTCGGGAGACAAATCTGTTCAATGCGGCCACCCGTCCGGCTAGGCTCTGTACTTCCTTCGTTGATTTGGGCGACCGCATGTTGATGATGGCTTTGATCTTTTCGGGGTTTGCCTCAATCTACCGTTGTAGACACCCCATTTTGTCGGCTATCAGATTTAGGAGACCTATAGCTTGGTGGTTCATAATGATCGAAAAAGACTCAAAAGGACTCTTGGAAGTTAGTTCTATTTCTCAAAATGCTCAGAATGACCAAAATGCCCCTGAAAGCCCGAAAACTCCCAGATTTGGTCCAAAAGTTCTGGAAACATGCTATGTCGTACAAAAAGTAAAAAAATGAGTTTTTAAGTAAAGTCAAATGAAATCGTCAGCTCCCAGAGACCCCCGGAAGACCTGAAAGTTCCCGGAAAGTCCCCGTTGACCAGTTTGACCAAGGTTTGACTAGGTTTGACCTAGGTTTGACCAAGTTTGACCAAAATCGTCCAAATTCGCCAAAATCATTCTAGATCACCTGGAAAGTATTAAAATGAGTTTTAAAAGAAAATCGAGCGAAAACGTCAGCTCCTGGGAGCTCCCAGAGGTTTTCAGAACTTCTCGGGAATCCCAGGTTTGACCAGTTTGACCAAAATTTGACTTTGAAACTGGAGCACCGTAACATATTTCAAACATTTTTCATGGATACTAGAGGTCAATATCTTTCCAACGGTATATCACACACAATTTTCGGATTTAAAACGAGTTTATAATGAATTTCCGAAGGCGAAAAAAGTGATCAAATCGGCTTTTATCGCGAATATCGCAAAAATTTTCAAAGTGACCTATCTCCGAACTATTTTTTTTTATGTAAAATAGACTCCATTACCTTTCCAACGGCATATCACAACCTCAATTTGGAGTTCGTATGCATTTTCTATGAATTTTGGACGAAATATGCCTTTTCGCGAATACCAGAACCTCTGGGGGCCTAAACGTAAATTTCTGGGCGTCTGAGGAGCAGTGCCGCCGCGGCACTGGCCCACTGCCACTGCGGCATAGGCCCAGTGCCGCCGCGGCACTCAACCCTCGCAGAGTCCATTTTTGTAATTTTTTTGGGGGTCCAATTTGATTAACTGAAAGCCAAAACGACATAGTTTTGTGTTCACAGTTGTTTGGGACCAATGAGAGTACTTCTAAAACTCCAAAACCACCCCAAATTGGCCTATTTAAACCCCCCCCATTGCTCTTCATTTTGGGGGGGCCAAGTGCAAAGTTTGAAAAGTTGTAGAGAAGAAGAGAGATAGAGATAGGTTTAGAAGAGAGAAAGGGAGCTTCTCCCATTGATTTTTCATAAGAAAGTGAGTTTTAATCTTGTTTTCTTCCATTATCCTTCTATATACTTCACATTCAAAGTCCACTCCAACCTTCATTCTTAAGCATTCATGAGATAGGAAGCTACATCCATGTCCAAATGTCAAAATCTATGAGTGAAACACCAAGCTATAAGTCCAATATCACATTGATCATCATCTATTGATTGTTATTTACTTGCTTGTTTATACAATGTTCATCTCTTCTTACCTCATTTCTTTTTTATTTTCTTTATTTACTTACTAGTTCATCACCATCTAGATGATGACATGAAGTTTGAGGTGAGTGAATCCTTATGGATAGTAGCTTTGACCTCAAAAACATGTTTGATAGATGATGATTATAACTTCAATATCTCCAAGGTATCCTTGAAGTTATGCTCAAATAAAAATGAATCTTTCCAACAATCTTGGAGGTTCTTGATGATGAGTTTGATGTTGACATTTTAAGTGGTTATAATCTCTATTTGATGTTGAAAATATACTTTCAAAACATCTATTTCAAAACCCCTCTTAAAACCCCTCATTTTGATCTCAAGAAAGAAAACTCTAGTTTTCCCCAAAATCTTCAAAACAGTGAGTCAAAACAGTGAGTGATCTGAGTTCAAAGATTTCTATAGAACACAATGCTCAATATATGGATGCAAGGCCACTTGGAAAGTCTTCCTAACTCATTAGAGAACACCCATGATTTTTGGTTTGACTTGAAAATACTTGGAAATGGTCCATTTGGACCCAAACATTCCTTCCAGACATTCTGTTTTTGCTGTCACAGTAGCTAGGTCCACTTCCAACTTCTTTTTCAGAAAACTTTTCCAAAAGGGGTGGTCCTAACTTATTTTTACCTTAAACTTCAATGTCTTAGGGAACTTTACTTATAAAATGGGCTCCTAGATCATTTATTTTTCATTTTCTAAGAATTTTCAACATTTCAGTTGACAGTACGGACTCTGTTTCTGAGTGACCTCTATTATTTATATGATTTCTCTCAATCTGTGATTGTTATTAAAGATTGGATTTTTGGGTTGTGTTCTAGACACAATAAGGAAGATCTCTATAAAAACTTATGCATTGAAAACATTCCTAACCCCTCTTTTCAATTTCCAAAAGATCAAGTCACTGTTCTATCCACTATTCATAGCAAGCACATTTTAACTTTTATTCTTTGATTTGATGCTTACATGCATTCCAAATTAGCTCATCTCTTAGGAAGTAGTTCATACTTCATTTGTACATATCCTATGATGATTTCATTCATACATTCATTCATTCTCTAGACTTTTAAGTCACTTTAGAAAGTCTATGTACACGAACACACTACAACCTTTGCACATTTTAGGATCATACATTGTATTCATGCAAGATTTGGGGTCTTTGTGACTCTTAATCTAAGAAGATCATAAGGAATGGGTTTGATCACACATTCATGCTTTCCCTCGATCTAATCCTCCTTTCTCATCCATCCCGGGGATTGAGAGGTCTTCTTTTCTCAAAGAACCAATATGCATCATGTTAGTTTGCTAAACATTTTTTTGATTTCCTTGATTTATTTGATTATTTGTTTGAAGAACAATTCATGTCCCCTTTAGATTAGGAAAACTTAATTACTTGATATGTGATTAGACGATTTTTCCTAGGTTTGTTTTGTGTGATCTTTCACTTTGAATTGTGTGATACTTGGCTTAGATCTTATGAATGATATCTTATCTTTAGATCTTCCATTTTAAATTTTCTTATGTAATATAATATACTATCATAGTATTAATTGTCGAACCATACATAGTATAAGATAATTATTTGGATGCTAATTGAGGCACGTCGAAAGACGGGGCGAGTTGAGGGTGTTTTAGTTGCGACAAAGGCTCCTTCCTCTCTCGTACCAAAACCCCGAACCAAGTTCTTTGGTTATGAAGGGTCGGTGCCCTTTATCCATTTGGGTGAGTCAAAATTAGGTTTCTTGGTTCCTTAAAGACCAAGTGGCGACTCTGTATCTGTTTTCAATAGACCCTTTCTTTTCCTTTTTCAAAAACAATCTCAAACAAGTGAAGTGGTCCACCTCCACGTGTCCACAATCTGGCGACTCTGTTGGGAATTTTTATTTTAAAACAAAATAATGCAGAGGTTTGACTCATAAGAAGCATCCCTAAAATCATCTTTTTACTGTGTCTGGTTCACCGCATTGCACTCTTGCATTTCCCCCCCTCCGACTGTGTCTGAAACGCCGCGCTGACATTGTTCAGGTCTTGCTGTGCCAGGGCACAAGTCACCGTTGATACTGTACCTTCCAAGGTATATCAAAAAGAGTAACAACTTCCGTACTGTCTCCCTGACGGTATATTGGAACTCTCGTCAACGGACCCTCTTTGACTAAACCTAGCCTTTGCTTATAGATTCCTGTAGAACCTTTCATAGGACTGTTCATTTATCTTTTCAGATAGGACAATATGATATAACTGCTATATGCCCTGAGGGGATTACCTGAGCGGTGTAGATGCTTATGTGACATAAGGCAGAACCTCTTTCTTATGATCCCCAAGGCAATCACTCACATGTGATCATATTGAGTTGACCTGCCTAGGCACCATGACAAGGATGTTTGCTCCATGCTCACAAAGATATACACCGCAAACCTTGTTTGTCGGTCCTAATACATAGGAGTATGAAAACCTGCTAGACAATATGATCACTATCACCATATTAACTAGTTTGTTCCAGAAACTCTGTCCAGATATCCCAGATGTAACCATATTAACCAGTTTCTCCCAGAAACTCTGTCCAGATATCCCAGATATAACCATATTAACCAGTTTTTCCCAGAAACTCTGTCTAAATCTCCCGAATTTCCCAGATATACCAATTTCTCCCAGAAACTCTAGAAACTCTATCCAAATTTCCTATAAATACCCAAAGTACCTATTTTCCCAGAAGCTCTGCCCAAATCTCCCAGATTTCCCAAAAATTCCAGCAACTCCATCCCAACTTCCCAAAAATGCCTAGATGTACCAATTTCTCCGATAAATTTTGATTTCCCGACTTCTCCTAGAAACTCTATCCAGTCCGCCTAGATTTCCCAGAAATCCCTGTTTATCCTAGAAACCTTGAAATCCCTGCTTACCTTGTTTCTCCCAGAAACTCTGGTTTCCCAGTTTCTCCCAGCAACTCTGTCCAACTCACCCAGAAATACCTGTTTCTTTTAGAAACTTTGTCCAAATCACCTAAATTTCCCAGAAATCCCTGTTTCCTAGAAACACTGCCAAAATTCACCCAGATTTCCCAAAAATCTCTACTTATGAAATTTCTCAGATTCTCATTCCTCAAAGACCGAACCTGTCTTCCTCACCGTCCCCATGATGGTGATCATCCTAGAAAGAAAAGTTAGCACACTCTGTATGGTTAGGAGCTTACTTGCTTAACTGCTATATGTTAGAAGTAGGGGCATCATATAGAATAGGGCTTGCATCCGCATGCTTGTCTCATATACGTACATAATTCTTGTCAGTTCGCATACACGTGCATTTCGTCAGTCTCACATATGTCAATCCTACACGTCAAATGCACATATGTCATCATCCTCACTCATCTCAATCATTGTATAGAAGTCGTTTGCACACTGCAACTGTCATCGGTTCACCTCAATAAATCCTTCAAAATTTTGATCATCTCTCCCTACTAGGAGTCCATAAGAAGTACTTCGCGCCTCTGCTAATTTGGGCTTTTACTTCTATTTGCAGAAAATCGTAGCCCCGGGTACGAACACTTCTGTACCTCCCCGAATTCATTATCGTGATCGCGGGTTAGCCCAGGCTATCATAATGGCCTACCAAGCTCTGGAAGAGAAAGTGAACAAACTACAAACCACTATTGAACAGCTAAGTTTAAGGATGAACCGATTTGAGAAGATGGTGCAGAGCATCAATAAAGTAAAGTATGGGTTACCCGACGCTGTCTATCCAAGCCCATTTCCACATCCGAATCTCTACTTGTATCCAAGCCCACACCCTAGCCTTGGTAATCCTAGACCATATCCAAATTCAAGAGCCACTCCAAGGACCCACTTGAACTCAAAGTTTAATAAAACCCGCAACCCAAGAACCTTCAACAACCTGGGTATGCCATTGTCTGTTATCCTTGATAACTTCATCAAAAAGGGGCACCTCCAACTCCTTCAGCCTCGTGCTGATGTCCCTTCGCCCAGCTGTGACCTGTCCAAATGTTGTGCCTACCACCAAGGCCCAGGCCACGATACCGACAGCTGCATGCACCTTCTCCATGATATCCAAGACCTCATCGATCAGAAAATCATCGAGCATTCACCCATCCAACCCTATGTCAACCAAAGTGTCAGCTTCATCGAACCTAAAGCCCCTGGCTTATCTGTTCAAATGATCCCCTTTGCTGAGGCCAATGATTGTTGAAGCTACACGGTGAACTGATAGTGTTTGGAACTTTTGCTGAAAAAAAATAATAATAAATGGGTCACAAAGACACTCCATTTGAGACCAAGATGAGTCTGTTCTATATTTTGAATCTATTTCAAGTTTAGTCTTGTGGTCGAGTCTGTCTACCGTCGAGTAGTTATGGGTCTGTGTCGAGTAATGTAGTCCCTCTCTCTTGCTAATGGAATGAAATCTCATTTTACTTAATCTGATGTGCCTAGTCATAGATGCATGAATCACTGAACTGAAGTGTCACTTTTCAAATTACCATGGATATTACTGTGCTAAAAAAAATAATAATTTTTTTTACTCAAACAAAAAAATCCTGAAAGGTCAAAGTCAATTTTGCGCTGACACCGATGAAGAGCCGAGAATTGAATAGTCTTAGTTTAAGATTTTAAAGATTCTCTTGCCTCAATCTTGAAAAGACATGCTTGGAACTGACTTGGGGCTTGCCCAACACCCTTTCCCCACCATTTCAAAGCCTTGGGCCCAACCCAATTGAGAGCCATATGAACTTGTGTAGACTTAGTCCTTGATGGTAGCCAAACATTTCAGTGAGTTTCATCTCCACTTTCAAAAAAAAAAAAAAAAAGAAGAAAAAAAAGAAAAGAAAAGCTCGCTAGGTTGAAAACCCAAAAGGGCACCTAGGCAAAAGTTAGAGCTGAAAAGGTATTGATTTCCAAGATCTGACCTTAGCCAGTCAAAATGATAGAGAAAATGAAAGAAATTTTTGATGGAACAAATGAGAGAATCGTATGCTTCAAGGTACATCATAAGAACGTGCCTAGATCACATTTCCAAAGGCACGAAACAACCACAAATAAATTCCGAGAGCTGACATGCACATTTCGGAATTCTAAGATTGCGATTGAAAGATCTTGCAAGAATCAACTACACAAAAAGAAAAATTGACTGGCTAAGCGAAAGTGAAAAGGATCAATCCTCAAAATAAAAAGAAAAGAAAAGAAAAGAAAGGGAGATCGAAATCGAATCCTCTTATTCAAAGCTACCACAAGTGGCTTAAGTTTGAACTTATTTGGTGATTGGTTTGACAAACCCTCATACCCAATTTCTTCCAAGACCTTGCCTTGAACTACGCTCGACCTGATTCCCACTCAGGGATACGTAGGCAACCTCATCGGTTCGGTCAACACCATCATAATCAACCCCCTTTTCTTCAAAACTTTGGCCCGAACTACGTTGGACCTGATCCCCATTCGGGTTACGTAGGCAGACTTTCACAAAAAAAAAAAGAAAAGAAGGGTGGCTCGCTAGGATGAAAATCCGAAAGGACGCCTAGGCAAAAATTAGAGCTAAATCCAAAGGGAGCAATAACAAAAGAGAGAAAATAGCTCGCTAGGTCACTTCACAAGTGCCTATGCAAAAGTTATGAGCATTTGAGAGATTAAAAGTCGCGGTCCTCACCTTAAGCCAGAGATCACCTTCCATACTAGGGGCAAACTTCGGCTACTTGCCTCGTTTGCCTGAATTTTACTATCTACCTTTCATCCAAGGGGCAAACTTCAGTCACCTACCTCATTTGCCCAAAACCTCCAATAAACCATTGTCCAAACTAGGGGCAAACTTCGGTCACCCAACTCGTTTGCCTATGAATGGTTGCCCCTAGTTTGGACAATGGTTTATTGGAGCAAACTCTGTTTGCCTAACGCGATCCCTTCATACCAAGGGCGAGTTTTCAAGTCACCAAGTTGTTTTAAAAAATTTTGAAATAGAGCATCTTTTACTCTAAAAGCTAAGGCACTAATTCAAAGCACTTCCTGGGAGAAGTAGAAAATTGACTAGATCACTAGGGAGGAATTTTCAAAAATCAGATTTATCAGCAAAGCGCTATCATGTTAAGATGAGGAGTGAACATAAAAGATGAGCGGTACATCTCTTATGACAAAGACATATTGAATTATGCTAATTTGGGCACTTCGTGTCGTTACTTCTGTCAAGTCAATCCTTGTTTGGTTGAGTCAGTAATAATCTAATCGAAACTGTATCAGAGTTCAAGGTTCATACAGACCAATCCAATTTTCCTTGTCATCGTTGTTGCTGTCAAGTCCATTTGTCCTAATGGTCTCAAATGTGTGGGTTTAAAGTGATTACCAATTATAAAACCTGTGGATACAAGCAGAAATTCCAAACACCATTACTGCACTTGTCAAGTCTACAACATGATATGAGTCCCAAGAACCTCCAGCATTGGTGACACCCCTCCAATCACATTCACCTGCCTTTACAAAATCAATTCACAAGATCCACTGGCTATCTTCTACCAACTCCTCAGCAACCAACCCAAAATCATGTCACAAATGTTCTTCATCCACTCCTGAATTATTATATTCGCAGTGCAACCATTCTTTCCCCAGTCGAATCTTCTCATCCCAACAAAGTCGTTCCCAACAGAGCTAGTTCATCTCCAGAAAAGTGTCCTGAACGAATATGGTGTATCTCAGTCAAGACCACAGAAGAAACCACTTTCATCCCTAACAGAGTCACTTCACCCCCCAAGAAGATTCAATTTAATCCCCAGCAGACATATCAATTCATCAGTTCTTCTAATCAAGGTTAGTTCAACCATTGATTCAATCATGACAGTCACAGTAGTTCACTGTCGACTCGTCATCTCGATTAGTACATCGTCAGTTCAATCCATGACAGTCACAGTAGTTCACTGCTGACTCGTCATCTCGATTAGTACATCGTCAGTTCAATCCATGACAGTCACAGTAGTTCACTGTCGACTCGTCATCTCGATTCGTACATCGTCAGTACAATCCATGACAGTCACAGTAGTTCACTGCCGACTCGTCATCTAGATTCGTACATCGTCAGTTCAATCCATGACAGTCATAGTAGTTCACTATCGACTCGTCATCTCGATTCGTACATCGTCAGTTCAATCCATGACAGTCACAGTAGTTCACTGTCGACTCGTCATCTCGATTCGTACATCGTCAGTTCAATCCATGACAGTCACAGTAGTTTACTGTCGACTCGTCATCTCGATTCGTACATCGGTAGTTCAATCCATGACAGTCACAATAGTTCACTGTCAACTCGTCATCTCGATTCATACATCGTCAGTTCAATCCATGACAGTCACAGTAGTTCACTGTCAACTCGTCATCTCGATTCGTACATCGTCAGTTCAATCCATGACAGTCACAGTAGTTCACTGTCGACTCGTCATCTTGATTCGTACATCTTTAGTTCAATCCAAGACAGTCACAATAGTTCACTGTCGACTCGTCTTCTCGATTAGTACATCGTCATTTCAATCTAGGACAGTCACAGTAGTTCACTGTCGACTCGTCTTCTCGATTAGTACATCGTCAGTTCAGTCTATAACAGTCACAGTAGTTCACTGTCAACTCGTCATCTTAATTCGTACATCATCAGTTCAATCCATGACAGTCACAGTAGTTCACTGTCGACTCATCATCTCGATTCATACATCGTCAGTCATTCTGATCACGGTTAGTCCAACTATTGATCTAATCTATGACAGTTATCGTGTCAGCCCTCTAGATTGAGGCAAATCCTTCATCATCAGCCCTCTAGATTGAGGCAAATCCTTCATTGCCAACCCTCTAGATTGAGGCAAATCCTTCATCACCAGCCCTATAGACTGAGGCAAATCCTTTATCGCTAGCTCTCTAGATTGAGGCAAATCCTTCATCATCAGCCCTCTAGATTGAGGCAAATCCTTCATCACTAGCCCTCTAGATTGAGGCAAATCCTTCATCACCAGCCCTCTAGATTGAGGCAAATCCTTCATCACCAGCCCTCTAGATTGAGGCCAATCCTTCATCGTTGGCCCTCTAGATTGAGGTAAGTCATTCATCATTAGCCCTCTAGATTGAGGCAAATCTTTCATTGTAAACCCTTTAGGCTAGGGTAGAACTTCCATATCTATCAATCATTGTAGAGAGATTCTCAGAGAGTCCATCAACTCCCGAAGGCCCTAATCGGTTCTTTTGGATTGAGCATTACAAAATTTGATCAACCAGAAGAGATTCAGAGATGGATCCTAGTTTTCGGTCATTTCGATCAACCGTGAGAGATTTGGAGATGAATCCTGGATCTAGTGCATAAGTTAAAAGAGATTCCTGAAGAATCCCCCACTATCCCTAGCAGAAGATAATGACAATCAGAACCAACTCTCGGGATCAGCCAACAATTGAAAACACCGCCCGCTGTCAAATTACCCCGATTCCCAGGGCAAGCACTGTCAATTCACAATTCAAGGCTCCGTGTCCATTGATTATCATGAGCTTCCTCACCTATTATGAGCCTCCTCACTCCTTTATCCAATTATCATGAGCTTCCTCACCAACTCAGCTATCGAACTTCCTCACCTATTGTGAGCCTCCTCACTCCCTTATCCAATTATCATGAGCTTCCTCACCAACTCAGCTATCGAACTTCCTTACCAAACAATTATAATGAGATTCCTCACCAACTCAACTATCGTGAGCTTCCTCATTCCTCTGTCCAAAATCATGAGCTTCCTCACCAAACAAATATCATGAGCTTCCTCACCAACTCAACTATCGTGAGCTTCCTCACTCCTCTGTCCAAAATCATGAGCTTCCTCACCAAACAAATATCATGAGCTTCCTCACCAACTCAACTATCGTGAGCTTCCTCACTTCTCTGTCCAAAATCATGAGCTTTCTCACCAAACAAATATCATGAGCTTCCTCACCAACTTAACTATCGTAGGCTTCCTCACTCCTCTGTCCAAAATCATGAGCTTCCTCACCACTCGTTTACCGTGATCTTCCTCACTCCTTCCTCCAAAACTGTGAGCTTTCTCACTTATCGTGAGCTTCTTCACTCCTTTGTCCAAAATCATGAGCTTCTTCCCCGCTCAATTTTTGTGAGCTTCCTCACTCATCGTGAGCTTCTCACATGTCAATTATCGTGAGCTCCTCACTTATTATGAGCTTCCTCACTCATTTGTCCAAAATCGTGAGTCCCCCTCACCTACCAATTGATTATTGTGAGCTTCCTTGCCTGTCGCTTATCGTGAGCTTTCTCACTTATCGTGAGCTTCCTCACTCCTTTGTCCAAGATCATGAGCTTCTTCACTTATTATGAGCTTTCTCACTTGTCGCTCCTGAGCTTCCTCACTCTGGTTCCCTCAAACTGTCAGTTATCGTTAACTCCCTCACTTGTTGGTTATCTTTAGTTATCATCCTCGAGGACCCCGCATCCGATCCATTTTGCTTGTAAAGCACACTTCCCAAATTCCAGAAGTTTGCCCCTAGACCCAGAGTCTTCTAAACCTTGACGTCCTTATCCAAGTCATCCACCACATCACAGTCGCAAACACTAGCACAACACCAGCCCACTCAGAGTGGCACACCCCACAGCATCTGCTCATACTAGGATCATAACACTAGACATGATAGGACTCATGACACAATTCATATCACATCTATGCATTGCATATCATCCTTATAGCATAGCATCCGCATGTCTTGTTGTGCATGTGTGATTTGTTCCTTTATGCCCCAAACTACGTCCTGGTCTAATTCCCCTTGGGATACGTAGGCAGCTCACGCAGAGCGCGACCAACACTGGCCTCAACATCATTTTTTTTCATCATTGCATCTTTTGCAACGCTTTTTATCCTAAATCTATAGCCTCCAAAAGACTTGTCTCTTCAAAGCTTTGGCACTCGCTTGCGACATGCGTTGCCTCGCAAGTTCATGCCAAAGAGGGGCAAACTGTAGACACCCCATTTTGTCGCCTATCAGATTTAGGAGACCCATAGCGTGGTGGTTCACAATGATCGAAAAAGACTCAAAAGGACTCTTGGAAGTTAGTTCTATTTCTCAAAATGCTCAGAATGACCAAAATGCCCCTGAAAGCCTGAAAACTCCC
Source organism: Hydrangea macrophylla (assembly GCA_033977485.1). Lineage (NCBI taxonomy): Eukaryota > Viridiplantae > Streptophyta > Magnoliopsida > Cornales > Hydrangeaceae > Hydrangea > Hydrangea macrophylla. Next base: position 39,191,720 of record CM066992.1, read on the forward strand.
AGATTTGGTCCAAAAGTTCTGAAAACATGCTATGTCGTAAGAAAAGTAAAAAAAATGAGTTTTTAAGTAAAGTCAGATGAAATCGTCAGCTCCCAGAGACCCCCGAAGACCCGAAAGTTCCCGAAAAGTCCCCGTTGACCAGTTTGACCAAGGTTTGACTAGGTTTGACCAAAGTTTGACCAAGTTTGACCAAAATCTTCCAAATTTTCCAAAATCATTCTAGATCACGTGGAAAGTATTAAAATGAGTTTTAAAAGAAAATCGAGCAAAAACGTCAGCTCTTAGGAGTTCCCAGAGGTTTCCAGAACTTCTCGGGAAACCAAGTTTGACCAATTTGACCAAAATTTGACTTTGAAACCGGAGCACCGTAACAATTTTCAAACATTTTTCATAGATGCTAGAGGTCAATAGCTTTCCAACGGTATATCACACACAATTTTCGAATTTAAAACGAGTTTATAATGAATTTCCGAAGGCGAAAAAGGCGATCAAATCGGCTTTTATCGCGAATAACGCAAAACTTTTCAAAGTGACCTATCTCTGAACTATTTTTTTTTTATGTAAAATAGACTCCATTACCTTTCCAACGGTATATCACAACCTCAAATTGGAGTTCGTATGCATTTTTTATGAATTTCGGACGTAATAGGGCCTTTTCGCGAATACCGGAACCTCTGGGGGCCTAAACGTAAATTTCTGGGCGTCTGAGGAGTAGTGCTGCCGCGACACTCAACCCTCGCAGAGTCCATTTTTGTAATTTTTTTGGGGGTCCAATTTGATTAATTGAAAGCCAAAACGACATAGTTTTGTGTTCACAGTTGTTTGGGACCAATGGGAGTACTTCTAAAACCCCAAAACCACCCCAAATTGGCCTATTTAAACCCCCCCCCCCCCATTGCTCTTCATTTTGGGGGGGCCAAGTGCAAAGCTTGAAAAGTTGTAGAGAAGAAGAGAGATAGAGATAGGTTTAGAAGAGAGAAAGGGAGCTTCTCCCATTGATTTTCCATATAAGAAAGTGAGTTTTAATCTTGTTTTCTTCCATTATCCTTCTATATACTTCACATTCAAAGTCCACTCCAACCCTCATTCTTGAGCATTCATGAGATAGGAAGCTACTTCCATGTCCAAATATCAAAATCTATGAGTGAAACACCAAGCTACAAGTCCAATATCACATTGATCATCATCTATTGATTGTTATTTACTTGCTTGTTTATACAATGTTCACCTCTTCTTACCTCATTTCTTTTTTATTTTCATTATTTACTTACTAGTTCATCACCATCTAGATGATGACATGAAGTTTGAGGTGAGTGAATCCTTATGGATAGTAGCTCTTGACCTCAAAAACATGTTTGATGGATGATGATTATAACTTCAATATCTCCAAGGTATCCTTGAAGTTATGCTCAAATAAAAATGAATCTTTCCAACAATCTTGGAGGTTCTTGATGATGAGTTTGATGTTGACATTTTAAGTGGTTATAATCTCTATTTGATGTTGAAAATATACTTTCAAAACATCTATTTCAAAACCCCTCTTAAAACCCCTCATTTTGATCTCAAGAAAGAAAACTCTAGTTTTCCCCAAAATCTTCAAAACAGTGAGTCAAAACAGTGAGTGATCTGAGTTCAGAGATTTCTCTAGAACATCATACTCAATATATGGATGCAAGGCCACTTGGAAAGTCTTCCTAACTCATTAGAGAACACCCATGATTTTTGGTTTGACTTGAAAATACTTGAAAATGGTCCATTTGGACCCAAACATTCCTTCCAGACATTCTGTTTTTGCTGTCACAACAGCTAGGTCCACTTCCAACTTCTTTTTCAGAAAACTTTTCCAAAAGGGGTGGTCCGAACTTATTTTTCCCTTAAGCTTCAATGTCTTAGGGAACTTTATTTATAAAATGGGCTCCTATATCATTTGTTTTCGTTTTCTAAGATGTTTCAAAATTTCAGTTGACAGTACGGACTCTGTTTCTGAGTGACCTCTATTGTTTATATGATTTCTCTCAATATGTGATAGTTATTAAAGATTGTCTTTTTGGGTTATGTTCTAGACACAAATAAGGAAGATCTCCATTAAAAATCATGCATTGAAAACATTCCTAACCCCTTTTTCAATTTCCAAAAGATCAAGTCACTGTTCTATCCACTATTCACAGCAAGCACATTTTAACTTTCATTCTTTGATTTGATGCTTACAGGCATTCCAAATTAGCTCATCTCTTAGGAAGTAGTTCATACTACATTTGTACATATCCTATGATGATTTCATTCATATATTCATTCATTCTCTAGACTTTTAAGTCACTTTAGAAAGTCCATGTACACGAACACACTACAACCTTTGCACATTTTAGGATCATACATTACATTCATGCAAGATTTGGGGTCTTTGTGACTCCTAATCTAAAAGGATCATAAGGAATGGGTTTGATCACACATTCATGCTTTCCCTCGATCTAATCGTCCTTTCTCATCCGTCCCGGGGATTGAGAGGTCTTCTTTTCTCAAAGAACCAATATGCATCATGTTAGTTTGCTAAACATTTTTTTGATTTCCTTGATTTATTTGATTATTTGTTTGAAGAACAATTCATGTCCCCTTTAGATTAGAAAAACTTAATTACTTGATATGTGATTAGACAATTTTTCCTCGGTTTGTTTTGTGTGATCTTTCACTTTGCATTGTGTGATACTTGGCTTAGATCTTATGAATGATATCTTATCTTTAGATCTTCCATTTCAAATTTTCTTATGTAATGTAATATACTATCATAGTATTAATTGTCAAACCATACATAGTATAAGATGATTGTTTGGATGCTAATTGAGGCCCGTCGAAAGACGGGGCGAGTTGAGGGTGTTTTAGTCGCGACAAAGGCTCCTTCCTCTCTCGTACCAAAACCCCGAAACAAGTTCTTTGGTTATGAAGGGTCGGTGCCCTTTATCCATTTGGGTGAGTCAAAATTAGGTTTTTTGGTTCCTTAAAGACCAAGTGGCAACTCTGTATCTGTTTTCAACAGACCTTTTCTTTTCCTTTTTCAAAAACAATCTCAAACAAGAGAAGTGGTCCACCTCCGCGTGTCCACAACCGTCTGCTGACTAGGTGGCCTAGAAATTTCCCGGACGAGACGCCGAAGGTGCATTTGGCCGGGTTCAACCTCATCCTTAATTTTCTCAAAATGCTGAAGGCCCCGGCCAGATGCTCAAGGTGGTCGGGCTCGTCTCGGCTCTTGACCACCAGATCATCCACATATACTTCCATAGACTTTCCAATTAGGTCTTTAAACATGTAGTTGTAACACCCTGTATTTTATTTTCATTAATAAATAAATACTGCATTTCATTTCCATGAGTATTTGATTTAATTTCTCTTTGTAATATTTATTCGGGGGTCAAACCGTAATATTTGAAAATATAGAAAAATATTTTCTATGGTTTCAAAATCGATATCGATATTTTTGTACAACCCGGAATTTATTCATTTGCTAATATTATTTTCCTGTATTTCATTTTAACCGTAAAATACCAGTTTTAATTTCAATCTGCGCCTTATACCGCGTTTGGGGTGTGGGAGCATGTGAGCTCAACCATACCGGGCGAAATCCGCCCATTGCTTGGAGCCCAAAATTTCTCAGTTTATATATATACGTTGGTTTGTCTCTCTCTCTCACAGTCTCTCATCTCTAAACTCTCAAACTCTCCTAATTCTCTCAATCACTCTCTTGATCACTCTCTCAAGAACACACATAACACACATATAGTATATACATATACATACACACAGTTATACACACATAACTATATATATATATATCAAGATCAAGAGAACGGAGGAGTAAATTCTCAAACGGCAAATTTTTCAGCGGAAACTCTCGGTCTCAAATTTTCAGTCTAATTAACCTCTGTGAGTATTATAAACTCACTCTCAACGTATATATATGTATATTTTAGTGTATATATGTATATATGTATAAACACCATGAAAACTTTGAATTGGAGTTTTACCAAACTCAACCAAAATCAATTCCGTAAATTGATTTTGGAAGATCTTAGTCCCAATAAGCTGTGGTTCGAATCCTACGCAGTAATTCGTCCGTATCGCAACGTACGGTTGATTTAAAGTTTTGTCACCTCTCGGTTTTTCATAAATCCCAGGAGCTACGGTTCAAATTAGTTTAAACTGATCACGTATTCGTAATCCTTGCGGAAAAACGAAGAAAATGGTATATTACATGACTTGTTTGAGTTCAGTTTGCAAAATGGGTCAAAAAGAGGCTTTAAATTCGTAACAGGGGAGAAACTGATGATGCCAATCGATTGGCATGTTTACCAACCGATTGGTATGGGTTCCAATCGATTGGTATGTGTTCCAATCGATTGGCACTTTTTCCAATCAATTGGCACTTTTTCCAATCGATTGGCACTTTTTCAGCACTGACGACTTTTACTAAAACGGTCATAACTTCCTCTAGAAAACTCGAAAACGCGCACCGTTCAAAGCGTTGGAAACTAGACTCAAAGAACTTTCATTTGATATGTAATTCATTCATAAAAATTATAACTCATTTTTAAGGGCATTGCTTCAAAGTGAACATGCTTGTGTACTAGTAACTGTAAAAGCATATTAAAGTAGTTTTTTGATAAATTTACATGTTTCATATATGACTTGATAATTTAGATCATGGGTGCTAACTCAATGATTCTAAGTATATTGTACCTTGTTAATAAAAGAAAAATAAAAAGACTTGATTTCCCGTACTTTTGTTTGGTGTTACATTTCATGGACATTGACATGCATGATAGGGTTGAGGTGGAGTCGACATGCATGGTGTGTGAGAAAGTATGAAAAGAGTAAAGAGTGGCGGTCTGGTGTGCGACCTCAATATCGATCGGATATTATTCCTGGTATTGGAGGCGACAGTGTTGTGTACGGATTAGATGTCGATAAGATATTATTCCTGGTATCTAAGGCGCTCGTTTCGGATATCGATCGGATATTACTCCTGGTATCCGAAACGATGGTATTGAGTACGGCTTAGATATCGATCGGATATTATTCCTGGTATCTAAGGCGCTCGTTTTTGGATATCGATCGGATATTATTCCTGGTATCCGAAGCGATGGTATTGAGTACGGCTTAGATATCGATCGGATATTATTCCTGGTATCTAAGGCGCTCGTTTCGAATATCGATCGGATATTATTCCTGGTATCCGAAACGATGGTATTGAGTGCGGCTTAGATATCGATCGGATATTATTCCTGGTATCTGAAGCAATGGTATGGTGTGCTATTTTGGATATCGATCGGATATTATTCCTGGTATCTGAGGTAATGGTTTGGTTGAGTCGAGTCGAGTCTTGTTGAGAGAAAAGAGTCAGAAAGATGAGATGTTACATTGTTCATGCACGGTCGCATATTCATTGCTTACTTTATTCCCCCGTGACTTATGTTGGAATTGGAACCTTGAATCTATTGCTTTTAAAGTTAAATTGCACCGTAGTTTATATGCTTATATATACATTACGAGCACTTGTTTATTTTGCTCACCAGCTTTCATAAACTGACGGCGTTGATGCGTCCTGGACTGTATGTCCAGATTTTCAGGGTCAGGAGCAGCCAGGTTATTTCGACTATGCTAGTTAGAGGTAGGGGACTTTCCAGGAGGCTACTTTATATTTCCTATGTCTTTTTTTAATTTGGGTTGTAATAAACTGGTTTTAGACTTTTGAATAAGGCGTCTTGTGCCTAAGCTTATGACTGCTGCAATAGTTAGTAAGTTTTAATTTTGGAGCTTATGTTTTGTTAGTATTCCTTTGCTCTAGAAATGTTGTTAAGTTATTTGCTGCAGGGACAATTGGTCATACTAACTTGTCACGACCTACGAGTCCATAAAGGAAATTAAATGCTTTCCTGAATTATGCTACGTCGGGGCGTGACAGGGTTTTTGGTATCAGAGCCAGGTTATGGCTCGACCAATTGTCCAAGACACATAGGATCTCCCGTTAAGATAGAATTGAGATAAGATAGTTCGACTTCATTCCGTGTTTAGTCGCTTTCTATCGTTGAGAATTTTCTTTCTTCTCGAGAGATTGACTGAATTCTTGTTGATCAATGGATAGGTACCGTTCTCTCGATTATATGGCTGGAAGAAATCTCAGGAATCGTCCCGCTATTGAAGTTGCACCCCCGGTAGTAGACCCAACCGGAATGTTTGAGGCTTTTGTAAGGAGGTTGGAGAGGGTTAGCGATCAGAACACAAGGAACAATAATCAGAATGGGAATCATAACGGGAATGGGAGGCAAGCTCACCAGACTAGAGATAAGCTTCTCAAGGAGTTTCGCGCTCTACGACCTGAGTATTTTGCTGGGACTGATGAACCTTGGCAAGCGGAACAGTGGCTACGCCAGATGGAGCGTATCTTTGAGACCATAGAGTGCACTGATCTGGAGAAGAAGCGTCTGGCTATCTTTCAACTGTCTTATGCAGCGGCTGATTGGTGGGATGCTGAAAAGGCGACCATAGGGGAAGAAGCTGCAAGGAGAATGCCGTGGGTGGTGTTCAAGGAAAGATTTCTCGAGAAGTATTTTCCTGAAGAAGAGAAGGACAAGAGAGAGAAAGAGTTTATGGAATTGACTCAAGGGAATTTGACTGTCCGTGAGTATACTACTCGGTTTGAACGGTTGTCTCGCTTTGCTCCACATATGGTGGACACACCCCAGAGGAAAATCAAGAAGTATCACAGGGGTCTCAACTTGTCTCTCCGACATCTGACTATGGGGCATCTGGGCCAGTCATTTGAAGCTCTGGTAAGATTGGCTACGAGGTTAGAGAATGATGGTTGTCAGAATTCGAAGCCATTTGGAAATCGACCTCCACAGAAGGGTTATTCAGGACAAAAACCAGGGTACCCTCAGGGACAGAAAAGGACCTGGGATGGAGGGAAGAAACCTCAACAGACACAAGCAGTACAACAGTATCCGCTTCGAGCAACAAAAGGGAACAACAACAATAACTGCTTCAATTGTGGTAATCCCGGTCACCGAGCTAAAGATTGCAGAATAACTAGGCGAGCTGATCGTCCGGGAATTGTGTGCTATAATTGTGGCATGCCAGGTCACATAAGTCCGGAATGCAAGGCTCCTAGGAGAGGCAATTATGGTCAGTAAGGACAAGCCCGCCTGAATGCTGTTATCCCCGAGGCGGCTGGCTATGAAGAAACATGATATGAAGAAGGTGTTTATGAGGAGGGACCGCCTAAGCAACGAGCAGTGGAAGGTACTCTAACCTTGTTTAACTCTCATGTTAAAGTTTTATTTGACACGGGTGCTACACATTCCTTTATATCTGTTAAGACTGTTCGAAAGTTGGGTATAGTGCCGCAACGTTTAGATGAAGCTTTGAGTGCTGTCTTACCCTTAGGGACCACCGTCAAGTTATTACATGTATGTAAGGATTGTCCTCTACGGTTAGGAGACCGTGAACTTTTGGCAAAATTGGTGGTTCTGTCGATGAAAGAATTTGATATAATCCTGGGAATGGATTGGCTCGAGGAGAATCATGCGAAGTTGGATTGTGCAAGGAAGAAGATCACATTTGCGGACAATGGGAATCGACTCTTCGATTTCCAATGCCACCCTTTAGGTGATATGTTCCTCACCAGATGCCTAGCAAACATTGAGGTTATCAGTGCAGAGGTGACAGTGTCATCGATCCCGGTGATCAAGGAATTTGAGGAAGTATTCCGAGATATTTTAGGATTACCGCCAGAAAGGGACATAGAATTCTGTGTGGAATTGGTGTCAGGCACTCGACCTATAACCAAGGTTCCCTACAGGATGGCCCCTACAGAGCTACTGGAGTTGAAGAAACAAGTTCAAGAACTTGAGAAGTTGGGTTTTGTTCGTCCAAGTACTTCACCCTGGGGAGCACCAGTATTATTCGTGAAGAAGAAGGATGGGACAATGCGGTTGTGTATTGACTACTGAGAACTGAATAAGGTTACTATCAAGAATAAGTATCCTTTACCTCGGATAGACGATATGTTTGATCAGTTGCAAGGAGCCACGACCTTTTCTAAGATTGATCTACGGTCAGGGTATCACCAGTTGAGGGTGCGGAAGGAAGACATACCTAAAATTGCTTTCAGGACAAGGTACGGACACTATGAGTTCTTAGTGATGCCGTTTGGGATGACGAATGCCCCGACTGTGTTTTTGGACTTGTTGAACAGAGTATTTAAGCCCTATTTGGATCAATTCATTATTGTCTTTATTGATGATATTTTGATCTATTCCAAGTCAGAGGAGGAGCATGAGCAACATCTACGGATCGCATTGCAGACTCTCAAAGATCACCGCCTATATGCTAAATTCAGCAAGTGTGAATTCTGGCTTCAGGAAGTTAAGTTCCTCGGGCATGTGATCTCACAACAAGGAATCGTAGTTGACTCCTCAAAGACCGATGCAGTGGTGAATTGGACTCGGCCGACCAATGCTACAGAAGTCAGAAGTTTCCTGGGACTAGCTGGTTACTATCGGAGATTTGTAGAGGGTTTCTCAAAGATAGTAGCCCCGTTAACTGGTTTGACTAAGAAAGATTTGAAGTTTGAATGGACTGATAAGCATGAACGCGCTTTTCTGGAGTTAAAAGAGATACTGACAACAGCGCCAGTACTTGCGATACCAAAGGATGGTGAGAAGTTCACTATTTTTAGTGACGCCTCTTACCAAGGGCTGGGATGTGTCCTTATGCAAGACGGAAAGGTTATCGCATATGGTTCACGACAGTTGAAGCCGAATGAATTGAATTACCTAACTCATGATTTGGAGCTGGCAGCCGTTGTGTTTGCACTCAAGATCTGGAGACACTACCTCTATGGGGAGAAGTTTGATTTGTTCTCGGACCACAAGAGCCTTAAGTATTTGTTTACTCAGAAGGAATTGAACATGAGGCAACGCCGGTGGATGGAACTGATTAAGGACTATGACTTTACATTAGAGTACCACCCTGGTAAGGCTAATGTAGTCGCTGACACCCTAAGTCGGAAACCTCAAGGAATGATTGCGTCATTGATGTTGAGGGAATAGAAATCTTTAGAGACAATCACAGAATTTGATATGCAGATTTCTGAAGGAAGTGTCGGGCAACACTTTGGATGCCTCGTAGTACAACCAAAACTTGTGAGTCGAATCATCGAGGCCCAAAAGAAAGATGAGAAATTTCAAGCATGGTTCACCAAGATATCAGAAAAGGACCCTACAGAATGGAAGGTTGGGACCGATGGAGGATACCGATGTCGAGACAGATTGTGTGTGCCATATTATGGGGATTTGATAAAGATATTCTTGAAGAAGCACATAAATCAAGAGTGACAGTACACCCAGGAGGAACAAAGATGTATAAAGATTTGAAGAGAAACTTCTGGTGGGAAGGGATGAAACGAGAAGTAGCCGAGTTTGTGTCTAAATGTTTGACTTGTCAACAAGTAAAGGCCGAACATCAGAGACCCTCGGGATTGTTGCAACCCTTACCTATTCCAGGATGGAAGTGGGAACACATAACTATGGATTTCGTGGTTGGATTACCCCGGTCACAACAGAATCATGAAGCGATTTGGGTAATTGTGGATCGTTTGACGAAGTCCGCACACTTCATCGCGTACAATATGACTTACCCAGTAGAAAGGATGAGTCGAATGTACCTACAGCAGGTGGTGCGACTGCACGGTGCGCCTGTGTCGATTGTATCAGACCGCGATGCACGTTTTACCTCAGAATTTTCGGAAAGTCTGCAGAAGGCTATGGGAACTTCGCTCAAGATGAGTACTGCTTTCCATCCTCAGACCGATGGATAAACCGAGCGTGTTAATCAGATTATGGAAGATATGCTCAGAGCTTGTGCAATTGACTTTGAAGAGTCTTGGGATACGCACTTGCCGTTAGTCAAATTTGCGTATAACAACAGTTACCACTCGAGTATTGGGATGGCACCATTCGAAGCCTTGTATGGACGGCCATGTCGATCTCCGTTGTGTTGGGCTGAAGTGGGAGACACAGAACTTTTGGGACCAGATTTGGTGAAAGAGACCAATGAAAAGATTTCACTGGTCAGGGAAAGAATGGAAACTGCACAGAGTAGACACAAGAGTTATGCAGATCGACGTCGAAAGGACTTGGAGTTCAGTATTGGAGATCACGTATTCCTTAAGGTTTCACCTGTTCGGGGAGTAGTACGTTTTGGTCAGAAAGAGGAAAGTTGGCACCTCGTTTCATCGGACCATTCGAGGTTTTGGAGCGTATTGGGAAAGTGGCTTACCGACTCGCGTTGCCACCAAAGATGTCTGGGGTTCATAACGTGTTCCATGTCAGTATGTTAAGGAAATACATAAGGGATCCTTCACACGTGGTTAATTTTGACGATATAGAGACGAGTCAGAATGCTGTCTACAAGGATAGACCTGTGAGGATTCTTGACCAAAGTATCAAGAGGCTGAGAAGAAGAGACGTTCCTTTGGTTAAGGTTCAGTGGAGGCATCATGACGAGGGAGAAGCGTCGTGGGAGTTAGAGTCAGACATGAGGACTAGATACCCCGAGTTGTTTCAGGATTAGTGAGCTCAGATTTCGGGGCGAAATCTCTGTTAACGTGGGTAAAGTGTAACACCCTGTATTTTATTTTCATTAATAAATAAATACTACATTTCATTTCCATGAGTATTTGATTTAATTTCTCTTTGTAATATTTATTCGGGGGTCAAACCGTAATATTTGAAAATATAGAAAATATTTTCTATGATTTCAAAATCGATATCTATATTTTTGTACAACCTGGAATTTATTCATTCGCTAATATTATTTTCCTGTATTTCATTTTAACCGTAAAATACCAGTTTTAATTTCAATCTGCGCCTTATATCGCGTTTGGGGTGTGGGAGCACGTGAGCTCAACCACACCGGGAGAAATCCGCCCATTGCTTGGAGCCCAAAATTTCTCAGTTTATATATATACGTTGGTTTGTCTCTCTCTCTCACAGTCTCTCATCTCTAAACTCTCAAACTCTCCTAATTCTCTCAATCACTCTCTTGATCACTCTCTCAAGAACACACATAACACACATATAGTATATACATATACATACACACAGTTATACACACATAGCTATATATATATATCAAGATCAAGAGAACGGAGGAGTAAATTCTCAAACGGCGAATTTTTCGGCGGAAACTCTCGGTCTCAAATTTTCAGTCTAATTAACCTCTGTGAGTATTATAAACTCACTCTCAACGTATACATATGTATATTTCAGTGTATATATGTATATATGTATAAACACCATGAAAGCTTTGAATTGGAGTTTTACCAAACTCAACCAAAATCAATTCTGTGAATTGATTTTGAAAGATCTTAGTCCCAATAAGCTGTGGTTCAAATCCTACGCAGTGATTCGTCCGTATCGCGACGTACGGTTGATTTAAAGTTTTGTCACCTCTCGGTTTTTCATAAATCCTGGGAGCTACGGTTCAAATTAGTTTAAACCGATCACGTATTCGTAATCTTTGCGGAAAAACGAAGAAAAAGGTATATTACATGACTTGTTTGAGTTCAGTTTGCAAAATGGGTCAAAAAGAGGCTTTAAATTCGTAACAGGGGAGAAACTGCTGATGCCAATCGATTGGCATGTTTACCAATCGATTGGTGTGGGTTCCAATCGATTGGTATGTGTTCCAATCGATTGACACTTTTTCCAATCGATTGACACTTTTTCAGCACTGACGACTTTTACTAAAACGGTCATAACTTCCTCTAGAAAACTCGAAAACGCGCACCATTCGAAGCGTTGGAAACTAGACTCAAAGACCTTTCATTTGATATGTAATTCATTCATAAAAATTATAACTCATTTTTAAGGGCATTGCTTCAAAGTGAACATGCTTGTGTACTAGTTACTGTAAAAGCATATTAAAGTAGTTTTTTTTTGATAAATTTACATATTGTTTCATATATGACTTGATAATTTAGATCATGGGTGCTAATTCAATGATTCTAAGTATATTGTACCTTGTTAATAAAAGAAAAATAAAAAGACTTGATTTCCCGTACTTTTGTTTGGTGTTACATTTCATGGACATTGACATGCATGATAGGGTTGAGGTGGAGTCGACATGCATGGTGTGTGAGAAAGTATGAAAAGAGTAAAGAGTGGCGGTCTGTGCAACCTCAATATCGATCGGATATTATTCCTGGTATTGGAGGCGACAGTGTTGTGTACGGATTAGATGTCGATCAGATATTATTCCTGGTATCTAAGGCGTTCGTTTCGGATATCAATCGGATATTATTCTTGGTATCCGAAACGATGGTATTGAGTACGGACGGCTTAGATATCGATCGGATATTATTCCTGGTATCTAAGGCGCTCGTTTCGGATATCGATCGGATATTATTCCTGGTATCCGAAGCGATGGTATTGAGTACGGCTTAGATATCGATCGGATATTATTCCTGGTATCTAAGGCGCTCGTTTTGGATATCAATCGGATATTATTCCTGGTATCCGAAACGATGGTATTCAGTGCGGCTTAGATATCGATCGGATATTATTCCTGGTATCTGAAGCAATGGTATGGTGTGCTATTTTGGATATCGATCGGATATTATTCCTGGTATCTGAGGTAATGGTTTGGTTGAGTCGAGTCTTGTTGAGAGAAAAGAGTCAGAAAGATGAGATGTTACATTGTTCATGCACGGTCGCATATTCATTTCTTACTTTATTCCCCCGTGACTTATGTTGGAATTGGAACCTTGAATCTATTGCTTTTAAAGTTAAATTGCACCGTTGTTTATATGCTTATATATACATTGCGAGCACTTGTTTATTTTGCTCACCAGCTTTCATAAGCTGATGGCGTTGATGCGTCCTGGACTGTATGTCCAGATTTTTAGGGTCAGGAGCAGCCAGGGTATTTCGACTATGCTAGTTAGAGGTAGGGGACTTTCCAGGAGGCTACTTTATATTTCCTATGTCTTTTTTTTTTAATTTGGGTTGTAATAAGCTGGTTTTAGACTTTTGAATAAGGAGTTTTGTGCCTAAGCTTATGACTGCTGTAATAGTTAGTAAGTTTTAATTTTGGAGCTTATGTTTTGTTAATATTCCTTTGCTCTAGAAATGTTGTTAAGTTATTTGCTGCAGGGACAATTGGTCATACTAACTTGTCACGACCTACGAGTCTGATCTTGTCGGAATCAAGATATAAAAGTATGCTTATTTATGCTTTACTTTCAAAAGATTTGTAGTGTGGAAAGTAAAGGTCGAACCCACAGAGATTGTTAACTTTTAATCCTTTAATTACTAAAATCTAATCTTTCTAGTTATAAGAAAATTGGAAGTTGAATTGATTTAGGTTTGATTATCACTACTACTTTAAATTATGAATTAAACTATGAATTTATGGAAATAAGATCTAAAATTAAATTTAAGTAAATTTGTATTCGAAATTGGAAATTAATTTAAATATAGGGAGATGGGATCTAGGATTACAAATCCACCACTAACTATGCATTAGGGGTCTACACTTCTTATTCTAAGTTCTATGTTTTGATAGTTATGATCTATTGTAGCTACAAGCCCAATAGTATCGTCAAGAAGATATCGTTAGTTTAATCTAAACATAATCCATCTATGGTTCACATGAATTACCTACCTATGACTAGGGTGTAGCATAATTCATCTTTCCTAAGCATGGATTATAAAAGATTTAAACATCACAATCCAATAAGCACCATTGCATGTAAATACTCCTATCAATCACAGAAATCAAGGACTATTGAGTTCAATAAGTATAAGGAAAAATCTAAGACAAGAATAGATCCAAAGTACTCTTGATTATTAACATTAAAAACTGATTATATAAAATCCACCAACATACAATCACTATCCATAAACATAAAATCTTAGAATAGAGAAGCATAGAATCCCCCTTTACATAGCTAGGGTTTCATTGAAACCCTAGATTAGGAGTTTAGTTGCTCATGATGGACGAAAGCATGAAGATGTAGTTGATGTAAGCCATTAGAAACCTTCAAGCTTGCTCTTCCCTTTCCTCTTGCCTTCAATGAATGTATGTGAATGGATCTCTAAGTGTGTAACCCTTAAAAATCATAAAAACTAGATATATATATTTTTTACAAGGGTTTTTAGAAGCCTTTTTCAATTCGTATTGTACTGAAACAGCAGTTATTTCCAATCTGGACGTCTTCAAGTAATTTCGTCTGCACAGGACTCTTTAGAATACTGAAATACGCAACTTTGGTTTTTACACATATCGCGCGAGCGGATCGCGCGAGCGATTCTCAGATTTTCGAGCCCGCGGACCGCGCGCGCGATGTGTCTTTTTCTGCTTCTTTCTTCCTGCTTTTTCACCTTGTTTAACCTGATATACTTGTTTTCTTCTAAAACCTGATAGAAAATAGAAAATAAAGTAAAATTACATAAAAACAGGATAAAAACGACTAACAAATGTGAGTTAAGGCGTATAATTGGGATTTGTTCTCTCCCGATCACACCCCCAAACCTACATTTTGCTAGTCCTCAAGCAAAAAGAAAATAAAACTACAAATAATAAAATTCCTACTCCATTTTCGTATGGATAACGATTGCACTTAGCCTGTGCAACAAGCCTTTTAAACCTCTAGGTGTCCCTAGTCGGACGAGTGAAGTCTCGTGAGGGTTCTCGTCAACTAGTCACCCACAACCATATTTATTAACTTGTAAAGATTTTATTCAAAATTTTAAGTATTTCAATGTCACATCCTTTTTCGATAAACTCAACCTCAAATGAAACTTTTTAAAATTATCAAGAGTAAAACAATCATATGCCCTCCTACACTATGAAAAATAATCCGAAAACATATATCACCAGAATCAATAGGATATATCGAAGACTCGCATGTGTGTGAAATAGTAGTCAAGTGGATACACAGCAACTATGAACGTGAAACATAAATCAGATGGCTAATTAGTGATGCTTTGACTACAAATCTCACGTTGTTAATTACACTCTAAAATAAAGTCACTTTGGAATAGGTGTAAGCACTCATTTATATATGCGAGAAGGAATTATTATACAAAACAAATAAATTCGCATACGACTCTCAACAACGTACGACACGACAGAAATAAAATAGTCTCATGAATAGATATCGATTGTCAAGTAAATATCATTACTACCATGCTTTTACTTCCTTTTCCTTATCGGTCACATATCCAAATCATGTTTCCATAGAATCAACTAGGACTTTATACGGGTTGTAACGTTGGTCAAGGGTTAAGGCTTAGAAAAGAAAGGTACAAGGGATTCAAAAAGGCCGTAAGTATCTAGGAATAGCCTTAATGTGTAACTCAAGGGCGTTACTATCACAACTATTTATATTACTCTTTTTTTTTCCTTTTTTCTTATCTCTTTCAAGAGAATCATATCCTTTTTTTTTTTTTTAATAACTATATATTTTTATTATTACTCCTTTTCCTCTACTACTCCATACATCGTACTCATTATTTTTTCCTAGTTGTTTAATAGCCCAATTTCTTTATGCAAACTATTCTCTAGCTACTTTTGGACATAGGGTAGGTAATATTTAATAGTGGCAAACTCCATATCGGAGTGGGTAGGATAATAGGTGAACAAAGAAATGGCTTGTTTAAAACGGCTCAAATGGGTTAATCAAGGGATATATAAAAAAAAAAAAATTTTATAATGGGTAGGCCAAAGGTCGAAAAGGTTTGTTAAAACAGATGGCCTAGTGTCATTTTTTAAGAATCACATGATTTTTCAATGTTATGATATAAAAGGAAATAGAACTTCTCTACTTTTAATATTTTCAAACATGGTAATTCTAATATTCACTCGACTTTCAATCAAAATGAAGAAATAATGAGACCAATCAACGAGATAGTGCGATGTGTCAAAGAGATTTGATAAACGTAATAAAACCCTCAAAAGGATGATAGGCTCAATAGCTCACCGGGTTTAGTCTCCACCATTTTACTATTTAGGAATCCAAGGTATATTACAGTTCAATGTTAATATATATCCATATGACTACGTGCAGTGCAACAAGATATGCAAGTATAAGATATAACACAATGATTCCGGTAATATATAATCTTAAGACATACTTTCGTAATTTCGATAGACAATTTGATTATATACTCTCTTAATTCTCAAAGTTTCAACGAAATGTAATTATAATCAAAAGGAACGCAATATTGAACAGTATTAAGAAACTGATTTTATTTATTTATAGAACTACTACAATGTTTGTTTCTCTACTATTATTATACTTCTATTTTATTTTGTTTTTTTTTATTATGTTTTACAATGAATTAAAAGAACTAACAAATGAATGAAATAACGAATAAAAGAAAACTAACAAAAATAAACTGAAGTACGAAAACAAAAAAACTATACGAATAAAACGAAACAAAAACACTAAAATGAAATATCCATATACTCCCCCCAAACCAAATCACTGCATGTCCCTATGCAGAGGGGAACATGACAATGACATGGATGCAGTCCGCATAGAAGATCACCAGGACGTCCACTCCACGGAAAATGCCGGCCGAAAGCTGTACGCCAGATCTAAAGTACCAATCCACAAGCTCCCACTCTGGATGCTCCGCAGGGTTGAACGATGGTCCTACCACATCAAAATCATCATGTAAATCCAGACTCTGACCCTCCTCACTCTCCGCACTGATACTCGGACCCAAATCCACCCTGTCATCCTCAGGACCGGAATAAGGCACAAATATCGAGGCAACATCCTCGGGAGACCAATCAGGGTGACCCGGACGCTGTCGAACAACGTCCGGCACATAATCAGGTAGGTTCCTATATGGATAGGTAACCTCGGTCGTAGGCACAGTAGCCTCGACAGGATCAGATAAAGAAATCACAGCGAAACCTGAGACAACACTCGCATCGTCATCATCGGTCGAGGAATCGGCCGATTCAGACGAAGACGACTCGAAAGATGTAGGGGGAGCGCCATAAGGGCCATCAAGAAAAGTAGGGTCATCGCCAAACAGGTCATCCTCGTCAGAAGAATCAGAATAGCTAAGAATGGGCCTACGAGGACGATGACGACACTAGCCGGGACGACCGACCAGGTCATCAGGTTTGGCTAGCCTAGGACTAAGTATAGGAGTATCAGAAGACGAGCTGGAGTCAGAATAGTAACTCGACTGGCTAGAAGACCTATCAGGTGAAGTGGGAGGGGAAATAGGATATGATCCATAGTGAAAAGATGATAAGGAGAAATGAGGATTTTTGGTACTATATGTATATGTGGTAGCGATATGTCCTGAAACATAAAAAAAAAACGTCACAACTGAAGTATAATTAGCGCAAGTTATTAGTCATGAAAGACATAGGTGACATTCAGGATTATAATAATATATACCAAAAATGATCTACACTTGAATGTATGAACCTAAATTATTAAGCAGTTACATGCGCTGAGAGTCAACGTAGTGAATAGGTTAATGTGGAATCATATTGATCAAAATTAAATCATATTCACTTTTAATTAATAATTCGGAATAGTTAATGGACATTTCAGCATACTTTCCCCCAAACCTGAGTCTAAGCAATTCCTATTAGCGTGCAATGGAGTTGGTAATTACTCATTATTGACTCACTGCTACGAAGTTATGATAAGTAATGAAGTAAAGCATCATAAGCAATAAATGACGATAAGATCAGTACAATGAATATAATGCTCCAGACATATAGCAAACCACAAAACAAAAGAAAAGCGCAAAATAAATTATTTACAGACCCAAAGGAAAAGAAAGAAAAAAAACAGGAGGAAATAAGCTAAGCCGGTCGAAGCCGGATACAGTAAAATCCTAATAAATAAAAGAAAGAGATAACAAAAAGTGAAAGCAAAACAGGAATAAATAATATACAGGCCCACAATGTCTGAGAATGTCTGAATCTCCCCATCCAAATACATAAAAAAAAAGAAAAATAAATGTCTATTCCCCCAACCAAAACCTACTCAGTCCTCACCACCCTTAATCAAAACCAACTCCAACCCAGTACTCCCCTGCCCCGTAGTACCATCACCATCCCCATCACCGTCACTCCCATCGTCATCATCACCAGCATCCCCAGCCTCCTCCTCACCCTGTACCTCCCCCTGCTCCTTAACTCCCTCCTCAGCCACCTGCTGCGCCTGTCGCGGAAACGCGGACTGGTAAGCTGCCTCTCCCTGAGCAAGAATGTCCTCCAGCTGATCAGGATGATGAAGCTGGAAAAAGGACCTTATATAGGACTGCAAGCGCAGCGTCTCACCTCGGAAAGCACACACATCCCCATACGTCCAAGCGTACGGGGAATCCTCAGGAGGGGGTGGACGATTGGCTGCCTGCTCACGATGGGCCTGGGCCTGCTCTCGGGCTCTCCTAACCTCCAGGTCTAGTTGATCCAAACTCAGCTTCCAATCAGCGGAAGCGAACTCTGGAATATGTGCGTCAATAGGCTCATCGGCAGGAATAGGAAAGGCCTTAGCCCGGAGAATAGCGGTGATAGTGCGAGGATAGGGCAGAAGAAGTTTAGAATCAAGGGATTGGTCAATGGCATGAGCCGCAAGACGCATGCCCTCCATAATAATCAAGCCAGGGTGAAACCAATCGCTGCGGTAAACAGCGTGGAGGGCATGGTGAATTTCCTTGGTCCGTTCTTGCTCATGACCAAGGGGGTACAGGTTTCGTTTAAAGACATGGTCGACGAACCACATCTGGCGGGGCATATGCGATCGTCGAATAGATTGCCCCGAACCAGAGCGGCCGCCACACATGTCTTGAATGATATGAATGAAGGAGTGGGCTTTGTTGAGGATGTTTAATTTGGGAACTTGGTAAGAATGGGAGGGGAGTTGGAGGATTTCGGCGATGTTATCTGGGTTAAGGGTAATGTCGTGGCCATCTATGGTGGTGGACAGGAAGGCGTGCTGGCTTAGAGATTGTTTATGGTAGCGGAGGTTTTGGTAGAAGAGGCAGACGAAGCGGGGGTAATTGATTAGATCTGGGTTTCTAAAATAGAGCTGTGGGGCCAGCTTTCGGGCAGCTAGGTTACTATGGCCCCACTTTGTGTCTTTATTAGACGCGAAGTACTCAGCATCTATAGCGGCCTCGTAATTGAGGCCGCGGGTAGCGTACTTGGGACCTAATTCATTTGGGTTAGGGTCGTCTGGAGGAGGTGGTGGAGGTGGGTCAGTCTGTTTTTCTTTTCCTTTGGCTTTTTTCTGCGGCGGTTGTGAAGAAGAAGCGGATCGTACGGTTCTTTTGGTCATTTTTTTTTTTTTAGGAAGAAGTTACAAATTTTTAGAAAAATTTGAAAATGTGGGCTTTAAAATAGGGATATGCCCAGAAAAAGAAAAATGAAAGGGAAAGGGGGAATGGGTCACCTGCAAGAAAAACACGTCCCGGCAAGGGACACAATCAATATCATTTCAACATTGTAAAAGAAAATTGGGGTTCACGGGGGAACACCCAGCAACTGTGAGAAGAGCCGATCCCTTCCCACCCACTGTCCCGACAAGGGCACACACTTTGCGGCAAGTCACGGGGTACTTGCCGCGTGTTTCATAAATAATGTAAATAAATGTATAGGCTGAACACAATAATTTGGAATTCATAGTAGGATGGTCACAAGTTAGTGTACTCAGTCATGGTGACTTCTACAATTATTAATTTAAAGAACTTTCAAATATAGAAACGCTCCAGTGCACATTTGATTGTAACGACTGCCGAGTTGTTAGTGCTCTCCTAGCATAAACGATTAGAATAACGAGCGCCGACGTGTAATGAATGTGAATGCAAACAACGGAACTAGAGGTATTATGTTCGCTGAGTATTTAGGTGGAATTCACGATTGCCTTGTCGAACTAGCAAAATGTATTATATTCGCTGAGCATTTCTAACTTGCAATTTTTTATGCTTTACTTTTAAATTTACGGCCGTTCAAGCATCATAACAAATGTTCCCCGGCAACGGCACCAAAAATTGATCTTGTCGAACTATTTCCGTTAACTTTATAAAGTTCAAGTTATAGCACATGATTTGTAATTCCATGTATGACATGTTCAGCTGGCGTTTATGTACTCATTAAAACGTGAACACCAGTGAGAGACAATGCACCTGATAACTCGATTACTTGTTGTTTACTTCTCAATTGAATGGTCGGGTTTTGTAAATGTTTACGTATATGAATCCACACGTTTTCGTTTATAGTTAAAGTAAAGGCCAGGGTTCAAGAATTCGTATGCGTGTATATAAGTAAATCTATGTGCGGGTGTGGAATTGTGATTTATATGTATATAAGTATTATCGAAAAATCAGGGCTAGAATAAACTTCATAATATCGAAAATCGGGGATGTAAAACTTGTAATAATCACATGGGCATGTCAACTAATGCTGCCAGCCACTGTATTGCTATTATTTATTTCCTATTTTACATAAATTATTGACCACGCGGCATTATGAAGTTAACGTTGTGGTAAAGAATTTGGAAAACAACAATCTATGTTGACATATGAACATGCTTATAATTAACCGGAGATTTAATTTTGAGTTGAAACTATAACGGTTTAAATGTTCATTCAACTTATGCATAGAATGTCCCTGATTCAAATTGTGTCAAAACTTTGAAAACGTAGACTATCAATGTTTGTAAGACAAAAAGTTGATTGGAATTGCACTTAACAAAGCCAATTTCGTCTATGGTTATGCATTAGGACATTCGGAACATAGCTTCAGAGTTCGTTCAATGTAATCGGGAAATTAGGCTTGGTACTGTATTTAGATAAATTTTTGTTAAGTCTAGTTTCACGATCTAGAGTCAGGTGACGATCATAAGTTGAATTAGGCATATTCATAGAATCAGAAGATAACTGTCCGTATCTACAATTAAGTTGTCCTTAGAATTTGGATTTCAGGTGTATGCGTCTATTAACTAGACCAGGAATATGTGTGTGCGCATCTACATCTGAATCCAAACACAGAACACAGGGGTTTGCTTGAGGAATCCAAAACACAGACCGTGATTGTGATCAAATACAAATTAGCTACTATGGGACTCTAACAACCCTCAAATTCGAAAACCCTAGTTCATACATGCACGTATCAAGATAGACCAAGATTGATCCCCGATGAAACTTAGCGATGTACAATCTGTCTAAAGATGTGTATAAGTAAATCTACGTACGCATATCTGTGTGACTGAATTCAGAAAACAAAACCCCTTTTTTTTAAAAAAATCACAAGCCCTACTCTATGAATTCACAAATCCGAACTCTTTTTTAACAGATTGCAGTATATCAATATATGTGTGCATTTTAAATACCAATTTAATCTGTGTTTAATCTGAAGTCCCTTGAGTAGTTACTCTGTCAATTTAATCAAACTCAACATGCATGAACATATGAACTTAATTAGTTTAAGGTATAAAATTCATGTTCAGAGTTAATTAGGAATTAGGGTATGTGAACTGAGTTGAGGATTTGAATTTGTAGAAATATAGCTATATACCAAAGATTATGAGTATTGAAACCCTAATTTCAGCAGGGATTATATGTGAATCTAACTTAGGGTTTCGAATGAAACCCTAAAATTTAGCCCTCAACTCGGATGTCACATAGCACTTGATACAGATCATATGTGATCATGTATGAATCCATGTGTGTAATGACATGCATGTGGATACTTTACCTGTGAAGAATGGTTCAAGATTGGAGGGGGGTTTTGTGGCCTCGGCTTTGGTGGTTGATGATGATGCGGCGGCGGCGGCGTTGTTGATTCTCCGTCGTGGTGGTGATGGATGGTGATGATGATGATCGGTGGTGGTGAGTGGTAGTGGTGGTGATTGTGGTGGTGTATGGTGGAGATAGGAGGGAGAGAGAATCGCGGGGACAGAGAGAGAAAGACGAAGAGAAATTGTGAGAAAAAAAAAAAATTAGGGCACAGCCCTTTATATAAGCGGGGTGGAACCTCGCGCGAGCGGACCGCGCCAGCGAGCTTCGCGCGCGCGAGTCCCTCCGCGAGGTGAAACTGAGGCTTGATTTGTGTTTTAATCTCAAAATTGTCCCAAGTGTAAAGTCCGCCCGAGCGGACCGCTCCAGCGAGAGTTTCGCGCCCGCGAGCTGAGGCGCGACCATAAACTGAGGCTTCTTTTAAGAAGCTAAAAGCAATTCTTTCTAAGGGACAATCTCGCGCGAGCGGGCCGCTCTAGCGAGGACCTCGCGGGCGCGATTTCTGGAGCGAGAAAACACTGAGGGTCCCTTTTAAGACTTCCAAAATTTTTTGACTAAGGGGATATCTCGCGCGAGCGGACCGCGCGAGCGAGCTCTCGCGCGAGCGGGCCGCGCGCGCGAGATGCTAATTTCTCATTTTTCTTTTCTGTTTTCTTGTAACAATGTTCTATAATTCAAAATTTCATCTTTTGGGTTTTTACAAACTCAGACATTGGCCAAAAACTGCTAAATAGTGTACAAAATTAAAGAAAATTCTCACTAATGCTTGGGTTGCGTCCCAAGAAGCGCTAAATTTTACGTCGCTAGCTCGACCGATGCATGTGCTCAATCAAGATAGATCGGATCAACCAGATCTATAGACTCGATTTCTCTTTCATATGTCTCCTCGGTTCGATACGGCTTAAGCCGTTGACCATTTACTTTAAACGGTGTTCCACCGTTCATATCTTGGATTTCGATCGCTCCATGCGGGAACACTTGCGTTATAGTAAACGGACCGTCCCATCGGGACCGTAGCTTTCCCGGGAATAATCTTAATTTCGAATTGAACAACCAGACGCGTTGTCCAACCTCAAAATTCTTTCTTATAATCATTTTATCGTGGAAAGCTTTAGATCATTCTTTATAAATTCTTGAATTCTCGTACGCCTCGTTTCTCAATTCTTCAAACTCTTGCAATTGAAGTTTACGATGACATCCTGCCGCTTTTATATCTTGGTTAAACGTTTTTACGGCCCAATAGGATCGATGTTCGAGTTCCACCGGTAGGTGGCACGCTTTTCCAAACACTAGTCGGTAAGGAGACATCCCAATAGGGGTTTTAAACGCTGTACGATAAGCCTAAAACGCATCGGTCAGTCGTTGTGACCAATCTTTACGGTCTGGACGTAGCATTTTTTCTAATATACTTTTGACCTCCCTATTAGACACTTCAACTTGGCCTTGGGTTTGTGGATGGTATGCGGTTCCTACTTTGTGGGTGACAGAATATTTTCGGACTAGGGCTTCGAAGTAACGGTTACAGAAGTGTTTACCCCCGTCGCTTATAATCGCTCGTGGCGTACCGAATCGATAAAATATATTATCTTTAATAAAAGAAACCACAACTTTATGGTCGTTGGTTCTTGTCGCTACTGCCTCCACCCACTTAGAAACATAGTCGACCGCGACTAGAATATATTCGAAACCACAAGACGATGGGAACGGACCCATAAAGTCGATGCCTCACACATCAAATATTTCTATAATAAGGATTGGGGTCATTGGCATCGCATCACGATGTGACATATTCCTTGTTTGTTGACAACGTACGCAGTTCTGACAGAATTCATGTGCGTCTTTAAACAATGTTGGCCAATATAACCCACTTTGGAGGACTTTAGCGGCCGTACGACGGCCACCAAAGTGTCCTCCGCATTCTAGAGAATGACAAAAATTTAATATGGATTTGAATTCACTTTCCGAAACACAACGTCGTATAATTTGATCAGAATAGTGTTTATATAACAGTGGGTCGTCCAAGTAATAATGTTTAATTTGAGAAAAGAAACGATCTTTGTCTAAACGAGACCACGTGTTCGGGATATGTCCCGTAGCTAAGAAATTAACGATGTCACTGAACCACGGCCGTCTTACGGTAGATAACGCGAATAATTGCTCGTCTGGAAACGAATCCTTTAGGGCGGTAATATCGTTTGATTCTATAAGAATTCGTGACAAGTGGTCAGCTACAACGTTTTCAGAACCCTTTTTATCCCGTATTTCATAATTAAACTCTTGAAGGAGTAAAATCCATCGGATTAACCTAGGTTTCGTTTCTTTCTTATTCAATAAATGACGCAATGTCGCATGGTCAGTATACACGATGACTTTTGAACCCAATAAATAAGAACGGAATTTGTCGAGTGCAAACACAACCGCAAGTAATTCTTTTTCAATTGTTGTGTAGTTCAATTGCGCATCATTTAGTGTTTTACTTGCATAATAGATCACATGAGGGATTTTATTCACTTTTTGTCCAAAAACTGCTCCAACGGCATAGTCGGAAGCATCACACATCAATTCAAACGGTAATGACCAATCAGGGGACTGGATTACAGGAGCCGTGGATAGTAAGGTATGCAACGTTTCAAAAGCCTTTAGGCAGTCATTGTCAAAGACAAAAGGAACATCCTTGGCAAGCAGGTTGCACAAGGGGCGTGAAATTTTACTAAAGTCTTTGATAAATCGACTATAAAAACTGGCATGACCTAGAAAGGAGCGGATCTGACGAATGGATGAAGGCGGTGGAAGTTTGTCTATTAACTCGACTTTCGGTTTATCAACCTCTATACCTCTCTTGGAAACAACGTGACCCAAGACTATTCCCTCTTGAACCATGAAATGGCTCTTCTCCCAACTTAATACCAAATTTGCTTCCTCGCACCGGGCGAGGACTTTTGTCAGATTTTGGAGGCATTCATCGAATGTAGGTCCGAAAACGGAGAAATCGTCCATAAATACCTCGAGAAATTTCTCAACCATGTCCGAGAAAATTGCCATCATACACCGTTGAAAGGTTGCCGGTGCATTGCATAACCCAAACGACATACGTCGGTAAGCAAAGGTTCCAAAAGGGCAGGTGAACGTTGTCTTTTCTTGGTCATCGGGGTAAACGGGCACCTGGTTGTAACCAGAGTATCCATCTAAGAAACAATAATAGCTCTGACCGGACAGACGTTCGAGGATTTGATCAATAAATGGAAGGGGGAAGTGGTCCTTACGAGTCATCGAATTAAGTTTTCTGTAGTCAATGCAAACCCACCAACCAGTAGTTTGCCGGGTGGGTATAAGGACTCCCTTTTCGTTGGGTACAACCGTGATACCTGATTTCTTTGGGACAACCTGAGTTGGGCTGACCCAATTACTATCTGAGATCGGGTATATAATACCGGCATCTAAGAGTTTTATAACTTCCTTCATAACCACTTCTTTCATGTTAGGATTGAGACGTCTTTGCATTTCCCTAGATGGTTTAGCATTTTCTTCTAAATTTATTCTATGCATGCAAACTGGCGGGTCAATTCCTTTTAGATCAGCAACCGTCCATCCAATCGCCTTTTTATGATTACCTAGAACCTGTATTAGTTGTACTTCCTGTATTTCAGTTAAATTTGACGCAATTATAATAGGAAGGGTTGCGTTAGTCCCTAGGAATGCATATTTTAAGGAATCCGACAATGGTTTAAGTTCGAGTGTTGGAGAACACTGAATGGACGGTAGGGCTGGTTCATGTGCAAGAGGCGGTAAAGCTTCTATTTTAGGTTTCCATGGGAGAGCATTGGTTGTATTTGCTGATTCCAATAGCGTATTTACATCTTCAATATTTGTATCAATGTTGAAATCATTAAAATTGAAATGTGACAAGCATGCTTCCAATGCTTCCTTAGTCAACATAAAAGGCGCTGCCTCTTCGACTAATTCGTCTATTAAGTCTATGGCATAGCAATCTGCCTCTTCATCATCTCTATATGGTTGATTAGATGCATTGAAGACGTTAAGACGCACAGTCATGTTACCAAAAGTTATATCCATCACACCCGTCCTACAGTTAATAATTGAATTAGCCGTAGCTAGGAAAGGGCGTCCTAGAATGACTGGAACTTGTTTACTCGCATCTAAGATGGGTTCGGTGTCTAGTACGATAAAATCGACCGGATAATAGCATTTATCCACTTTGACCAATACATCCTCTACTACCCCCCGTGGAACTTTAATTGACCTATCGGCTAATTGTAAAGTGGCCGCAGTCGATTTCAGTTCTCCTAAACCCAAATGTTCATAGACTGAATAGGGTATCAAATTCACACTCGCACCTAAATCAAGAAGAGCCCGGTGAATGTATTTATCACCTATGTGACAAGCGATGGTTGGAGTACCCGGGTCTTTATATTTGAGAGTGTTAGTGGTAAACAGGGAACTAACCTTTTCTGTTAGGAACACTTTCTTAGATAGATGGTTTCTAGACTTCCTTTTCTGAGTGCATAGATCCTTTAAGAACTTAGCATACGGGGGTATCTGTTTAATCGCATCTAGTAGGGGAATATTGATTTTTACTTCTTTAAATATTTCAAGTATATCTTCCGGTTTCGTGCTCTTTTTAGTGAAGTGAGCCGGGGCTTCCCCGCTCGGTGGAAATGGAATCCTAGGCACATAATCGGAAGGATTTACTATTTTCGATGTTTTATTTGATATCAAAGGATTGGCATCTTTTGAAACTAGAGTAGAATTCTCATCCTTTTCACCCCTTTCTTTTTCTTTATCTTTATCTTTTCTCGCCTCGGGAGGAGGTACGACCTCCTCAGGACGTTCAGTTGTCCTTGTCGAAACAGCGTTAACTTGATCACTCGCCGAACTCACCTCATACTGACCTTTAGGATTTTGAACAGGTTGACTTGGTAATTTTCCCTCATTACGTCGATTCAATGTATTCGCTAATTGTTCCATTTGGGACTCTAATTTCGCTATAGATTGCGTATGGGAATTTACAAGTTGAGACTGCGATTGTGATTGGGCCTCTAAGGTCTTTAATGATGCCAACACGCTCTCTTCGAAGGTTTTATCCCTAGAAGGATTAGCACGGAAGGGAGGCTGTTGGTATTGGCTTTGCTGATTCGGAGGCTGCTGATACTGATTAGATTGTGGTTTTTACGCATTAGGAAAATTGGTCGTATCGGGTTTCGAGTACGGTTTCTCACTATTGGAGTTCCAAGAAAGGTTCGGATGAGGTCCCCATGTCGTGTTTGGTTTATACCCCATGGGGTTATAATTAGGTCCTTGGAACTGTTGAACCGCATTTATATGTTGTTCTACAAATTCCGGGAACTGGGATGCGGACGGGCATGCTAATGTTGAATGTGACGAATCTGAGCATAACTAGCATACTTCAGCAGAAGGAGGTGGGCCTTGCATGCGGCCCATCATCATAAGTTGGTCCATTTTTCTATTTAGTTCTTGAATTTTATACGAATGATTAGACTCAACTTTCGTCTCTCTCTTTGGATTAGGTAGAAGGTGTCCTTCAGGTCGTATGGATACCGCTTGATGCATAGAGTTTTCACTTAATGTTTCAAATATCTTCCATGCCTCATCGGCACTTTTGTGGAGGAACGTCCCCGCACAAATAGCATCGACGGTATTTCGAACGGCAGGAATTAATCCTTCATAAAAGACTTGCACCAGCTGCCATTTAGGTATCTGGTGATAAGGGCAAGAACGTAAGAGTTCTTTAAACTGTTCCCAAGTATCGTAAAGTGTCTCCCCATCTTGCATTGTAAAATTAGTTATTGATTTTCTAATCTGATTCGTTCTAGTTATGGGGAAAAACTTTTGTAGGAACGCAGTTTGCAACTCATTCCATGTTCTTATTGAATTTGGCTCCAACGATTGGAGCCAATACTTCGCTTTATCTTTAAGTGAAAACGGAAACAGGCGCATTTTCAATTCATCATCTGTTAAGTTCTGAATCTTTAAAGTCGCACAGATACCCTGAAATTCGCCTAGATGATTATAAGGGTCTTCCTTAACACGCCCGTGAAATGACGGCAGGAACGCAATAGTTGATGATTTGATTTCAAAATGAGCTTCCGTCACTTTCGGCAATGCAATACACGACGGTGGTGTGTAAGCAGTGGGAGTGAAATAGTCCTTTAATGGTGGTGGTGGGGGTATGTTAGGATTATCCCCCTCATTCCGATTATTCCCATTATTCCGGTTTTGTCCAAAATCGGCCATCGGAATAGGTTCGATTTTTATTGTTTTAGTTTTTCTTAAGCGATTACGCGTACTACGGATTTCTAATTCAAATGAAGATGACGGTTCAGGTGTGGACTCGTCGTCTAACATCAACCAAGCTCTCGAAGCTTGGGTTGATGACCTAAAGCCTCTAAGTGTGCGTTCAAGTTCGAGATTAAGCGGATTCAATTCAGGTTTAGTTGAACGAGTTCCAAACATAAACTAAGGACCGACTCAATAAAACAAAAAAAACAAAACTAGCTACGCTAATAACCAAGCATGCAAGCACACAAGACTAATATGATGCATGAAATTATCCTGTAATGCAATGACCGCGTCAAGCCCAGCGCCCCGGGTTTCCTAGCTAATGCAGTGCTCACTCCACACCTACCCTAATGCAAGTATTGCGTCTCAGCGCCCTGACTTACAGTGGTTGATGCGAAATTTAAAAACTTAGCAAATTTACTTGTTTTTGATTTTTATTGCAATTTTCTTTGCAGGTTCGCGTAAGCTCCGTTGACGTGCACAGCTGCTCCACTCGATCTTGCTAGAATTGACGGTTTAAGATCTGTAGAGACACGAATAATTTTAGCGACTCTAAAATGAAACTAAAACAAAGAAAATAAAAAGGAAACTAATATTTACTAACTAAGTAAATTACGATTCTAATAATTAACGGCAAAAGTTATTTCAATCCCCGGCAACGGCGCCAAAAATTGATCTTGTCGGAATCAAGATATAAAAGTATGCTTATTTATGCTTTACTTTCAAAAGATTTGTAGTGTGGAAAGTAAAGGTCGAACCCACAGAGATTGTTAACTTTTAATCCTTTAATTACTAAAATCTAATCTATCTAGTTATAAGAAAATTGGAAGTTGAATTGATTTAGGTTTGATTATCACTACTACTTTAAATTATGAATTAAACTATGAATTTATGGAAATAAGATCTAAAATTAAATTTAAGTAAATTTGTATTCGAAATTGGAAATTAATTTAAATATAGGGAGATGGGATCTAGGATTACAAATCCACCACTAACTATGCATTAGGGGTCTACACTTCTTATTCTAAGTTCTATGTTTGGATAGTTATGATCTATTGTAGCTACAAGCCCAATAGTATCGTCAAGAAGATATCGTTAGTTTAATCTAAGCATAATCCATCTATGGTTCACATGAATTATCTACCTATGACTAGGGTGTAGCATAATTCATCTTTCCTAAGCATGGATTATAAAAGATTTAAACATCACAATCCAATAAGCACCATTGTATGTAAATACTCCTATCAATCACAGAAATCAAGGACTATTGAGTTCAATAAGCATAAGGAAAAATCTAAGACAAGAATAGATCCAAAGTACTCTTGATTATTAACATTAAAAACTGATTATATAAAATCCACCAACATACAATCACTATCCATAAACATAAAATCTTAGAATAGAGAAGCATAGAATCCCCCTTTACATAGCTAGGGTTTCATTGAAACCCTAGATTAGGAGTTTAGTTGCTCATGATGGACGAAAGCATGAAGATGGAGTTGATGTAAGCCATTAGAAACCTTCAAGCTTGCTCTTCCCTTTCCTCTTGCCTTCAATGAATGTATGTGAATGGATCTCTAAGTGTGTAACCCTTAAAAATCATAAAAACTAGATATATATATTTTTTACAAGGGTTTTTAGAAGCCTTTTTCAATTCGTATTGCACTGAAACAACAGTTATTTTCAATCTGGACGTCTTCAAGTAATTTCGTCTGCACAGGACTCTTTAGAATACTGAAATACGCAACTTTGGTTTTTACACATATCGCGCGAGCACGACATTTGGCACCTCGCGTGCGCGGATCGCGAGAGCGATTTATGGGGTTTCGCGCGAGCGATTCTTGGATTTTCGCGCCCGCGGACCGCGCGCACGATGTGTCTTTTTCTGCTTCTTTCTTCCTGCTTTTTCACCTTGTTTAACCTGATATACTTGTTTTCTTCTAAAACCTGATAGAAAATAGAAAATAAAGTAAAATTACATAAAAACAGGATAAAAACGACTAAAAAATGTGAGTTAAGGCGTATAATTGGGATTTGTTCTCTCCCGATCAGAGTCCATAAAGGAAATTAAATGCTTTCCTGAATTATGCTACGTCGGGGCGTGACAGTAGTTGACCAGGCATTGGTAGGTGGCCCTGGTATTTTTGAGACCGAATGGCATAACCTTGTAACAATACGTGCCCTGGTCAGTGATGAACGCAGTCTTCTCTTCTTCCCCGGGGTATATGCTGATCTGGTTGTACCCCGAGTAAGCGTCCATGAATGAGAGGAGTGAGTGACCTGCCGTGGAGTCCACAAGGAGGTCTATCCTGGGCAGTGGATAGCAATCATTGGGGCAAGCTTTGTTGAGGTCGGTGAAGTCCACACACATCCTCCACTTCCCGCTGCTTTTCCTGACAAGTACTACATTGGCTAGCAAGTCGGGGTAGTGGACTTCTCGTATGGAGCAAGCTTTGAGGAGCTTCTTGACCTCTTCACTCATTGCCTTCTGTCTCTTGGGGGCCATGCCCCTCCTTTTCTACTTCACCGGTCGGCAATCTGGACTGACATTGAGCCAATGGGACATTACCCGGGGGTCCATCTCTTGAACGTTTAATGTTTCAATGATAGCCTCCCAGCGTAACGAGCTGACATAGCAACTCCGGGCGGTAGTCTGATCCCCACGCAATCATCCGGGTCCCTGAGGAGTCGGGAACTTCACTGTTAAGCTGTAGGTGGAGACGACCGCTTTGGCCTTGTTGAGGATCGGCCTGCCAAGGATGACATTGTAGGTTGACAAGGCTTCTACAATCACAAAATTGGTCATCATGGAAGCCTGCTAAGGGTAGGTCCCCATGAGAACTAGAAGCTCGATTGTTCTGAGCGGTTGTGTGTTGGAACCATTAAATCCAACCAGGGGGGTGGCAACTGGCCGGACCCGATCCCTGGCAATCCCGAGTTGATCGAATGCCGACGTGAACATGATGTCGGATGAGCTGCCTGTGTCCGCTAGCACCCCCTTGACCATATAGTTGGCTATAGAAAGCGTCACTACTAGCGGGTCATCATGGGGGCAGTGGACGCCCTGCAAGTTATCGGATGTGAATGTTAGAACATCGGTTGGGGAGGAGCCGGTGGATTGGACCTGCCAGACATCCGCCCGGGATGCCCGAGCATGCCTCTTCCGTGCCGACTGTGAATCCCCTCTGCCTGACGTTCCTCCGGAGATCACGTGGATGTGGCTAAGTGGTGGTGGCTGATCGGGAGCTCGGGTGTCCTGCCGGGGTCGTCTGTCTGCTGTGACAAACTCCGCGAGGTGTCCCTGTTCGATCAGCTTCTCTATTGCCATCTTTAATTTAAAGTAATCCTTCGTTTCATGGCTGTGATCCCTATGGTAGCGGCAGAATTTGTCCCGGTTCCTCTTACCGGGTGGGGCTCTGAGTTTAGCTGGCTGCTAAAGCAACCTCTATGCCTCTGTGGCTGCCATGACTACATGTATGGGCTGGGAAAGGGGTGTGAAAGCGATCGGGGGCTGACCCCGGGCATCCTGATCCTACTTTGGCTTCTTTCCCGAGCCCTTCTCAAATCCTTCACGCTTGCGCTTGGCCTTCGGCGATTCGTCTCCCGCCTGGCCGACGCGCTTCGCCTTCAGGAACTCCTTAGTATCTATGTACTTTCCGACCCTCTCCGAGAGCTCCACCAGGGTTGCCGGTCGGTCACGATGGAACGACGTGGCCACCTTGGTGTGTTGAACTACTGAACAAAAGGCCATGATTGCGGCCGTTTCATTAAGATTGCAAATCTGAAGCCTTTGTAGGTTAAAATGGTCCACATACTCCCTTAGGGACTCCCCTTTGCGCTGCTTGACGGTCAGCAGCTGAATGTCTGGTTGCGACCGGTCGAGCATCCTGACAAACTGGCTGATGAATAGCTTGCTGAGGGCTTTGAAATCATCGACCGTCCGGGGCTTTAAAGCGTGGAACTACGAATCTCGCAATGTTAATTACACTCTCAAATGAAACACTCAGAACATGTGTAATTTATCCAATATATGGGAGCAAAGGAAATGTTTTCAAAACGAGAAATGCTCACATATAACTCGGAAAAGACGCATAACATGAAAGAACAGTAGTCTCATGGATAGAATGCCAACAATCAAGAAAAATTAATCATTACCATGTTTTAATCTACTTCCCATCGTTTTCATATCCAAACCATGTTTCCTAGGATCAAATAGGACTTTTCAAAGGTTATAACGTGGTTCAGGCAATGAAAAAGAATAGAAAGGATTCGTTAGGTAGTTTTCAGAATGGCATTGTAAGGCATGTTCGATTTCTTTCATTCGTCTCTTCTACCAACTTTCATCTTTTCATTCTCTTCTTTACAATTTTTTTCTTTTTCAACCTTCTTCTTTTTTTTTTTCTACCACCCTTTCTTTACTTTTCTCTCTTTTCCCTTTCTTTTCGTTGCTTTTTGAATAATCAATCAATAAATAACAAGGCAACCACTCTAAACATCATCTTATTTTCTTCTTCTTCTCAAACGACACATCGCCTTACCACCGCTAAAAGTTGATCAATCTTTTAGGGATGAACTCCAAGTTGGCCAAATTGGAGCAAAAGATAATGGTAATTAAAGAAAAAGGGCATTTTATGGCTCAAAGGGGTGAACTAAGAAAATTTTATCATTTATAGGTCGGCAGTAAACAAAGAGGGCCTACCATCATTTCCTATGGTCATATTGGTTCTTCAACGTTACAACGGAAGATTATTTAGCATGATGACAAGTATTTTAACTTGACTTATCAACCAAAACAAGAATAATGAGACTAAACAACGAGTTAATGCGCTATTTCAAGTGAAATTCGACAAACACAAAATGTATTTATAACCCTCTAAAAAGAAAAGATAGGCTCAAAAGCTCACCGGGGTTAGTCTCCACTATGTGTTATCTAGAAATCCGAATCATATTATAGTTCACATCAAACATGTATTCAAGCGACTACGTGCAGTGCACAGGTTTGTGTGCAAATCTATGATATAAAACTACGATTCGAACGATACATGACCTAAAACGTCATATCATGACTTCAGCAAATATTTAATCACATCTTCTCATGTTTACCATTCTATAACAATCCAAGTTACATAACAAGATTTATCGACTAGAGATTGCAAAACCGTAGGTGACATCGTTTATTTAAGCACAAGTATCGAAATTTTTTTCAAAATTTTGGTGTATATAATAATGTGCATGTGAGTGCATACCCCCAAATCTAAACCTTTCATTGGCCCCAATGAAACAATAAAACGAAAGAAAGGAAAGTACATAGAGAAGGAACGGTAGTACCTCGATTTCAGCAACCACAAACCAGGTGAACATATATAAATATAGCAATACAGTTCAAATGCTCCAAATGGAGACACTAATTCACCTGGCAAAACTTCAAAGAAAATAAACTAACAACGAATAACAAAAGCTAATATATAATACATATGTTTTTTTCTTTTATTTTGTTATTTATATATTTTTTTTTGTAAACAATAGAAACTAAACTAGAATTAAAAGAACGTAAAGGAAATAAAGAAAAACAAAACTAGAACTATGGAAACAAAGAAATACTTAATCTAAAATAAACTTAAGAGAACAAAATATAAAAACAACTGACCAGGTGCGGGAGACAGGAAGTTAGAGAACAAAAGAGAAAATTCCTGAAAATCCTGCCTCACTCTAGCGGACCGCGCGAGCGATCGTCGCGCGCGCGAATCCCTCCGCGAGTTTAAGCAGAAGCTTGTTTTACGTTTTATAAAAGAAAGATTTCTAAGTCCCCAGATCGCGCGAGCCGGCTGCTCGAGCGACCTCCTCGCGCGCGCGAATTTCGGCGCGAGGTGATACTGAGGCTATATATTACATAAGGTTTTAAAAAAAAATTTCACTAAGGGGCAAGCTCGCGCGAGTTGCCATTTTTCCTCTTTTTTTTTATTTTTTGTATATAAGCTGAAAATAAGTTTGCTCCGACCCCCAAACCTGTTCAGAATGACCACAACTGACTCAAAAAAACCAAAAAACGACCAAAAACAATAGAAACAGATGAACTAAAGCTTGAGTTGCCTCCCAAGAAGCGCTATCTTTTACGTCTTCAGCTAGACCGTTCTAACTCAAGATTCATAGAGGCCGTAACTCGGACTTTGTATCCCTGAGGATACCAGGAAGAGCCCGGTGGTAAGCAGAAATAACATCGCTTTGAATTAATTCAATCGATAGTTCTCCCGAATTATGTTCAAATTGATTTCTTACCTTTCGAGGAAATTCATCATTCGGGTCTTGATTTTCAGGATTCATTCGCTCATTATGAATTATATTATTTTCCTCACCCATATTCAGTTCTTTGTTAGGCTCAATATTCCGTCTTACCTCACATTCCGTCTCACATAGGTAATCGTCGTCTTTAGGAGGTTGATCTATAGCATTAAAAATGTTTAATTTTAAGTTCATGTTCCCAAATGACACCTTCATTACCCCCGTCCGACAGTTAACACGAGCGTTAGCGGTTGCTAAGAATGGACGGCCTAAGATGACAGGAGTGTGTTTCCTAGCATCTAGCACGGGTTCAGTGTCAAGGACCATGAAGTCGACAGCATAATAGCATTTATCAACTTTAACCAAGACGTCCTCGACGATTCCTCTAGGTATTTTAATCGAATGATCCGCTAATTGTATGGTAGCGGCCGTAGGCTTAAATTCACCTAGTCCTAGTTGTTTATAGACGTGATAAGGTAAGAGATTAACTCAAGCTCCTAAGTCAAGGAGAGCCCGATGAATGATAGTGTCACCTATGACACACGATATCGTAGGCGTACCTAGATCTTTATATTTTGGAGTAGCGTGTTGAAAAATTGAGCTCACTTTTTCTGTGAGAAAGACCTTTTTAGGAGTATGACTGCGCAACTTGCGCTTTTGCGTGCAAAGGTCTTTTAGGCATTTAGCGTAAGCGGGAATTTGTTTTATCGCATCTAGGAATAGAATATTGATTTTAATTTGCTTAAACACCTCGAGTATATCTTCAGTTTTTGACTTTTTCTTAGAAAAATTTGATGGTTCCTCAATGTTTGGTAGAAAAGGCATTTTCGGAATATAATTACTTGGGACCGGTTCTTTTTCTTTCCTAACTCTATCCACATCCTCACCCTTTTATTTATTCAAATTTATATTTTTATTTTTCTCACCCTCATCTGAAATTACAACAATCTCCTCATCTCGAATAGTCGTCCTAGTTGAACCGGCATTCACTTGCTCACTCAACCCCCCATTCTCGTATTGTCCCTTAGGATTTTGAATAGTTTGCGCAGGCAACTTTCCCTCGTTTCTACGACTCACCGCAGTAGCTATTTGTCCCATTCGGGATTCAAGCTTCGCAATGGATTGTGTATGAAAGTGCACTATTTGTGCTTGTGCTTGGACTTGCGTTTCTATGTTTTTAAGGGAAGACAACACCTTTTCCTCAAAAGCGTTAACCCATGGAGGGTTAGGATTATGAGGGGGTTGTTGGTATTGACTTTGTTGATATTGGGGTCGATAAGTATTAGAAAAATTGTTCGACATAGGATTATAGTTATTTCGTGGAAATTGTTGCATAGAATTAATGTATTGTTCAACAAATTCTTGATATTGAGATGCAGAAGGACATGCAAAGATATTATGAGACGGTTCAGAACATAATGCACATACTTCAGAAGAGGGTGGACTTGACGTTTAGTTCATTTGCATAAGTCGGTCAAGTTTTCTAGATAATTATTGTATTTCAATTGATTAACTCGACTTAACTTTCACCTCTCGCTTAGGTTGAAGGTACCCCTCAGGACGGATAGACACCGCTTGGTGCTTCAAATTCTCCCTCAAAGTTTCAAAAAATTTCCAGACCTCGTCGGCACTTTTGTGTAGGAAGGTATCCGCACAAACAGCATCGATGGTATTACGAAGTGAGGGAACTAGTCCCTTGTAGAAGACCTGAACTAATTGCCACTTGGAAACTTGATGATGTGGGCATGAGCGTAACAATTCTTTAAATTGTTCCCAAGTGTCGTAAAGCGTTTCCCCATCTTGCATCACAAAGTTTGTTATTGATTTTCTTATCTGATTAGTTCTTGTGATTGGGAAAAACTTTTGTAAAAATGCCGTATGTAATGCTTCGCATGTTTTTATAGTGTTTGGCTCCAAAGATTGGAGCCAATACTTAGCTTTGTCTTTTAATGAAAACGGGAAGAGGCGCAATTTTAACTCATCATCAGTTAGGTGTTGGATTTT
The DNA here is from genome assembly GCA_033977485.1 of Hydrangea macrophylla. NCBI lineage: Eukaryota > Viridiplantae > Streptophyta > Magnoliopsida > Cornales > Hydrangeaceae > Hydrangea > Hydrangea macrophylla. The sequence goes on from CM066992.1 coordinate 39,228,154, forward strand.
TAAAGTAGAGCAAATATCTTGAAAATCACCTAAGTGCTGATAAGGGTCTTCTTTAATACGACCATGGAAAGAAGGTAGTAGCGCGATGGTAGATGACTTTATCTCAAAGTGAGATGCCGACACCTCTGGTAAATCAATACATGTTTGTGGCGTGTAAGTCGTAGGAATAAAGTAATCCCTAAGCGGAGGCGGCGGAGGTATATTAGGATTATTTATATTATTTTCGTTATTTCTGTTATTTCCAACGTCAACCATTGGAATAGGTTTTATTTTAAAAATTCGAGTTTTCCTTAACCTTTTAAGGGTACTTTGAATTTCGGCCTGAAATAGAGACGATGGTTCTGGAGTCGATATGTCGTCTAGCAACCGAGTTCTAGACGCTTGGGTTGAGGATCTATTAATTCTTAAGGCACGTTCAAGTTCAGGATCAAAAGTTTGTATTTCAGGTTTACTAGAACGTTTACCAAACATAAACTTAAAAGAAAAAGAACTAAAATAGAAATTAACTCAAACAATTACAAGACTAGAATCATGCAAATAAGGCAACAGACACACAACTATTATGATGCATGAATATTATCCTGTAATGCAATGACCGCGTCAAGTCCAGCGTCCCGAGTTTCCTAGCTAATGCAGTGCCCACTCCACAACTAACCTAATGCAAGTAATTGCGTCTCCGCGCCCTGACTTACAGTGGTTTGAAGCGAATTTCAAAGGAAGCAATTTACTTAAATTATTTTTATTTATTTATTTTTTTTCGCGTAAGCTCCTTTGACGTGCACAACTACTCCACTCAAAACGCTAGAATTTGATTACTTTGAGAAACTACAAAAATAAAAGAAAAGTTAGTAACTTAAAACAAAAGCGAAAAATAAGAAAAAAAAAAAAAACCTAATCTAGCATTTACGAATTAACTAAACTAAGATTCTAAAACTAAAGGTAGTAATGCAATCCCTGGCAATGGCGCCAAAAAATGATCTCGTCAAAATCAAGATATAAAAGTATGCTTAACTTATGCTTTACTTTCAAAAGATTTGCAGTGTGGAAGTAAAGGTCGAACCCACAGAGATTGAATACTACGCACTTTAATTTTTAAAACCTAAATTTAGTAATTAAGAAAAACGGTTTTTGGATTTAATTTGAATTAAACTAATAACAATAAAAGTAAATCTAAATTATGAAAGCAATTAAATATTTGTTTTTATAATAAGTTTAAGGAACCTAGGATTGCAAATCCACACTAGCTTCATAATAAGGGTATTTACGAATTACTTTAGCTTATTAAGTTGGATGATAATGTGGAATTATAGCTACAAGCCCAATTCCTCCGTCAAGAAAATAACTATGGTTCAAGCACCAACATAATCCATCTTCGGTTAGCACGAATTATCCCACACTAAACTAGGGTTGTGGTATAATCCGTCTAATCTAGGCATGGACTATTCGGATACTTGATAGCACAGTTCAATTTAAGCACCATTACATGTAAATAATCTAAACAAGCACAGCAAGCATAGATCATTGAGCACACTACCCTCAAAATAGATCTAAGACAAGAGTAAACTTTGAAAGTAACGATTTAATCAATAAAAACACGATTTATTTATAAAAATCCTCGGAACATGTAAATGTCATCCATACATAATAAAACTAAAATAAAAACATAAAATACACCCTATTACTTGGCTAGGGTTTCATTGAAACCCTAGATCTTGAGTTTAGTTAGCCATAGAATTGATGAACGACAAGAGGTTGATGGAGGAGGCCATGGAAATCCTTGGTCTTCTTCTTCTTCTCCTTACTTTTCTCTCTTCAATGGCTGAAGTTTTAGTTGTGTATGGATGTATCTAATGTTGTGTAATGATGTGTAACCACAAAATTGATTTAGAATATGATTTATATAGAGTTTGGAAGGATTTAGGAAGCTTTCCTAAGCCAAATCGTACTAAAACTGCTATATTTACGTTTCTGGACGTCATATGCACAAACCACCTTCGCTGGGCACTTTAATTTAACAAAATACGCATTTTTGGTTTTTTCACAGGTCGCTCGCGCGGCCCGCTCACGCGAGCTACTTTTCGCTGCACTGCCCGACTTTCGTAGAATTGCAATAACTTTTTGCTCGGAACTTGGATTTACTCGTCGTTTGAGGCCACGCGTCCATAATTCGAAGACCTACATTTTATATCTCTGGAGAAATTTCTCAAATCTAAAGTATTCCTTGCCAAAAATGCGATTTACCAAGGCTGCTACTACATTCAGCTTTCACCGGAATCACCGTTTGAGCCCAGAATGACTTCCAAAGCCACTAATCATTGGACTTTTGTGCATATTCAAGTTAAAGATCCAAATCCTACAAAATTTAGAATACTTATTAAAAAGTAACTAATAACTACATGAAATGGGCTAACAAAGGGTATTTGTAAGACTATAAATGGCAACTATTCGTCGCCGATCAGAAAGCTCGGGGCTAATTGGGAAGGCCCTTACTTGATCACTCGGGTAAACCGACCAGGAGCCTACTGGCTATAGACTATGGAGGGACGGGAGTTATCATACCCGTAGAATGTGGAGCAGCTGCGCAAGTACTATTAATAGACTAGGCTAGCAAAGGTCATAATTTTCCGACCAGTAATTTTTTGAGCTCTCTTGTATTTTCACGAGTATCTCTTTTCGAGCCCTCAACAATTTTGGAAAAATCAATAAAAGTCAATTTTACAACAGTGATTTTTAGTTATTCGCAGATGATATTGTCTTGGTTGATGAGATTAAAGGGTGACTCAACACTAAACTGGAAGCTTGGAGAAAAGCACTAGAGACTAAGGGGCTAAAGATAAGTAGGACGAAAATAGAATACATGGAATGCAGTTTTAGCAACAGGGGAAGTAGAGATGACGAAGCAGTGAAGATCGAAGATCAGGAGATCCCAAAGAGGGAAAACTTTCGCTATCTAGGAGCAATGATCAGTAGAGATAGAGAGATTGATGATGACGTGATCCATAGAATAGTAGGCTGGCTTAAGTAGAGGAATGCTTCGGTAGTATTATGTGATCGGAGAATACCAGCAAAATTAAAAGGAAAATTTTGTAGGACAACTATTAGGCCAGCTATGCTCTATGGGATAGAGTGTTGGGCAACCAAGAAACAACACATTAGCAAAGTGAGCATAGCTGATATGAAGATGCTAAGATGGATGTGTGGTAAGACTAGAAAAGATAAAATTAGAAATGAGTACATTCGAGAGACTGTAGGAGTAGCACGAATTGAGGATAAGTTGAGGGAGAATAGACTTAGATGGTTCGGCTATGTGCAACGAACACTTGTAGATGCACCTGTGCAAAAGAGTGATAAGATCGTAGTGCCTGGAATGGCTAGAGGGAGAGGCAGACCTAGACTGACCTGGGAGTATGTAGTGAAACAAGATATGAATATATATAATTTAAATGAGCATAAAGCTCTTGATTGTGAAGAATGGAGAAAATGGATTCATACAACCGACCCCAATTGATTGGGACACAAGGCTTGGTTGGTTTGGATTGGTTTGGTTTGATTTTCAGCTGCAAAAAGTCCTCGATCACCTTGGGGCAACCGAAAGACCACCGACTTGCGTGTGGCAAAAGATCTCGAAATACTCAAGGCATGCTTTTCTACAAGCAAAAATACCTCTTAGGCCCAAACCGACGATAGAGGTGGCTAAAGTCTCTTAGGTTGGCCCATGATAGAGAAGTAAAATAAATCCCTTTCTGGGTCTTCAATTAGGCCCAAACCAACGATAGAGATGACTAAAGCCTCTTAGGTTGGCCCACGATAGAGGAGCAAAAGAACCCTAAAGTCCCAACATTTTAGGTCGGCTACCTATAAAGAGATCTTTTCACACTACCCCCGACCTTAACAAAAGCTTGGGGGACAGAAAGAAATAACTCTACAGGAGCTTAAATGGGTACTTACAGGGCCCGGGATTACCTAAGTATCGACTCTTAAAAGCAATCCCGAGCGCTTACAAGACTCAAGAATTGACTAGGTACCAACACTTAGCTAATTCCCTATAATAAATCGAGTACTTATAGGGCTCGGGATTAACTAAGTATTAACTCTTACACAATCCCGACCCCTTACAAGACTCAGAAGTCAAAAGCCAATAAAGGCCTCGAAACTTCTCGAACAGTGTTTAAACTCCCTATTGTCTTAAACCTTTTGCTAAGGCTGAGGTACTGGACTAAAGCAAATTAAACAAACAAGCAGTAATACAAGTAAAAGCATGATTCGTTGCAAAAGGGACCTCAAGGGCCTGTTTTCATTGAAAAACTAGTATTTACATTGCTTAGGGGGGCAGTTATAGTAGTCTTGCAAAAAAAAAAAGAGCTACAAGGAAAACAAAGTTGTCAAGCAGCACTAAGGTCAATCAACGATGACGCTCTCGTCCACTGTGATTCGAGATGAAAAGTGCATATTCGTAACGTATTACATGGTTCTTTATGCATACTTTTATCCCCAAGTCCCTAGATTTAGGTATATTCTAATAACAATGTTCTTTTTATTTTGTTAATGCTAAAATATATGTTTTTGCATTATTTTATAGATATTAGGATGTAAATCAATGAAGTGTAGCTAAAGAAAAGTGATTCTGGTGAATAGAACAACGGAAGCAGCTGGGAAAATGCCAATTTTGACAATGAAGACTTCGGATTTGGAAGATTGTCCTATAAATACAAAATGTAGATCTTTGAGTTACGGTCGCGTGGCCACAAATGGGAGGTCAATTCGAGGTTCGAGTGAAAAATTATGGCCATTCTCCCATCGGTGCGCAGAGCTGTCAAAATCAGAGGAGTTCAAGCCCTTGAGCAGAGTTCAATCGATCGAACCTTCGATCGATCGAACAAAGCTCGATCGATCTAACTTTATATTCATCCAAAAGTTGCGTAAACTCTGCAGGAACCCTATATATAAGTCGTTTTGACGCCAGACGAAGGGAGGACGCTCCAGAACGCAGAAAATAGCAATTTTAGGGTAGTTTTAGGGTTAGATTAGGTGTAGATTAGGTTAGATTCAAGTTTTCTTCCTCATTTTCCATTGTTAAACTCAAGATTGATGTTGATTACAAGTTATATTCATATTATCTTCAGGTTTTTCTTCTCCTTTATCTTTATTTGATTGTTTATTGCTTTAGATGTTAATGATTGCTATGTTTTGTTATTTCTGTATTAGTTAATCATGTTTTCATAGTTTAGACGTTGGGAATATGTGATGAAACATTGATTCCCAAGCTCTTCCATGCAACCTTTAGAAACCTTGGGCTCGATCGATCGAAGGTATTTCGATCGATCGAACCAGGACCATAGTCAAGCGATCGAAGGCACTTCAATCGATTGAAGGATGAGGCTGTCCGATCGATCGAGAGCGCTTCGATCGATCGAACTTGTTAATTCCTGAGATGATTCTTTTAAGTATTCCATGACTTTCTGTTTTAGAAATCTGTCATCAAGTTGTCCCTATAAGCTCAGTTTGTCACAACAGTTTTTAGAACTTAAAGCCTTAAGGCTATTTTCTTCAATGACTTTTGAAAACCACTTTGAATGCTAACACCCTTTAGAGTACAAGTAATTACTATTGTTTTAAACCGTCTTCTAAGTATTTTAAATCACTTGTGATGATGTAGTCCCGGTCATGAAAGGGCTATTGATTCTTTATCTTTAGAAAAATACGGAATGCTGAAAAGGAATGAACTCCATCGAACGTTAATGAGTATGCATGGTAGATGGTTAGGATCAATATGGATTCACGTATTTCCAACACCTTTAATTTATCTGTTTAATTAGTTATGTTTCTATAAGTTTTAGTTTATTATTTAGTTTAATTTAATTAATTAGGATTTGTTAGTACACCTCCAATCATTCATTCTTATTTTCTTTTTCTTTAGGTTATAACTTAGTAGACATTCTCCCTATTCTTTCCCTATGGGATCGACTTGGACTTATCCAGTATTACTTGCACGATCACCTACACTTGGGTGTTGCACAAGAGTGCACAACTATTTAGTTGTGTCAAGTTTTTGGCGCCGTTGCCGGGGAAGGCAACTAGGTTAGGATTTTACTTAGTTATTTCTATTTTTCTTCTTTTTCTTAAAAAACTAAAAATAAAAAATAAAAAAAAACTTTTGGACTTTTTCTCTCTCAAGATAAAAAATAAATAAATAAATAAAATTCCTATTGTTTAAAAATTTTGAGTGAATATGTCTTATCCATATTATCCTCCATACAACACAAACACCATGAATATGTATACATTAGGTAATGAAAATTGTCCCCCAAGTTGGCAAGCACTCACTTATGACGCGCGTTATCAACCCGAGTGCTACCAACCACCACAATGGGAAAATGATAGTGGTAGTCCCCCATATTATCAAACGTATCAAGAACCTCCACATGAAGAGTTCTATCAACCGCAATGGGGCGATAACCAAAATAATAATGTAGGATATAGTAGTAGTTCCCATGATTACCAAACGCACCAAGACTTTCCCTTTGGCGAGTCTTATCCACAAACACATTGGGATGGGAATTACTACCAACAACAATGGGACGAAACTTCAGATGGTAATAATGAGGAGAATAACCAAGTTGAAGATAATGGTATGTTAAAATTGCTGCTTAGTGAAATGAAAAAGCTAGAGAGTGCACTAGATAAATTAGAAACTGGATATCAACAAGCATATGCTAGCCAACCTTTAGAAGACTATACCAATCCTTCAACATTACAACCCGAATTTCAAAACACTAACAATGGAATGGAAATAGAGAACTATGACGGGTTTATACCGAGTGAGGTTAACAACTCACTCGAGAAAGTGATAACCCAACAAGAACTCCAAAACCAAACCATTGAGCATGAAGTTGTAGAATTATCTTCTCCTCAATACACAACCCCAACTATCAACTCCTTCACTGCCTGGATAAATTTGCACAGTCTCTTGGTCCAGAGTACTTCAATAGATGACATGTATAGTGAGGAGAGTTACACAGATGAGAATGAGGTTTTTACAGATAATGAGAGTTTAGGTGACTGCAAGCAATTAGGAAAGGATGAGTCCCATGTTGACTCTACCCCTACCTTTGATAGTGACCCTAGGGAGGACATAATTGAAAAATCTAAATCCGATTTAGATTCATGTGATATTCATGAACCCTCACCTCTTTCGGCCGAAGAGGTGGTGTCACCAAGTTGCCCATCACCTATCCTCGCTATTAATCAAAGCTCTCATCCCGAGCTTGAAAATCATGTGTACCTCACTACTGAACAAAAAGAATGTGTTGTAGAAGAGGATGATAATGATTCTAGCACATGTACTTCACCAAATTTTAAATTTCAAAATTCTGTGAGAGAGGACTTGGAAAATATCGGGCCCATATTAGATGATTTTAAACTTCAACAAGAAGCTAGTAATCTTTTAGACTGCTTAACATTCTTGAGTAATACTGACATTGAGGCCCAAATAGATAGCTTTATCCAAGTCCAGTCCAAAACCATGTGCATAGAACAGAAATTAAATTCCTATGATCATATATCTATAGATTCTGTTCTAGGACAAGAGGAGGGTAGTAAAGCTTCATTAGAACATCACTTAGACCCTGCCCCTTTTATTGAACCATGGCCTTCGCCTGTTTTTGATAATAAGAAAATAGAGGCAGTTATAGAAAATACCAGCACCAAAGATCTTTCCTTGAGTATAATTCCTAAAAAGTGTGGTATTCCTCTTATAACTATGCCCAACAAATTTGGAAGCCATTGGTTTTGCATCATATCCTTTGACCTTGAGCCTGACATTAGTTGGGGGGAGTTGCATTTTTATGTGGATTTCAACGTTCTTCTCACTGCTAAATTATTTCATTGGGAGGATCCTCAAAAATTTTGGTTGTTACTTTATGATAAATATCTTGATTAACCGAATTTAGTTACTGAGTAGTTGTAGTATATCCTCTATTTTTCCTTGTTGCTACTAATGATTTTGCAGGTAACTTAACAAAGAAATAAAAGGAAATAAAAAAAAATTTGGATATTAACGCCTCGAGGTAACATCCTTCCTTCTCTCGCTTTACTTTACATGCCCATATGTTTAGCTTAGAACATTGGGGACAATGTTTAGTTTTAGTTGGACGGGAGTGAGTTATTGCATGTCTCGTTTATTTCGTTTTATGCTTTCGTGTCAATACATCTGCTTAGCAATATGCAACTCAAACTCAGTAAATTTAAATTATCAAAAAATTTAAAAAAATTTAAAATTTTTTTTGAAGATAATAAAATGGTTCTTGTATTTCTCTCTTAGTTAATGTAGTTAGTTATGATGCATTAGTGTTATTTTCTATATGTTATTAGTATGTGATACACAATGGTAGTTTCTTTACTATCTTAGTTATAGTATATTTTGTGCTTTTTAATCTTCAAACAACTTTGAGCATGTTGTGACAACCTTGTACATAGCTAAAATGGATTAGTAAGCATAGCTTAGGTGTCTTGAGAGACTGTAGTGGAGACTAATAACCCAAGTGAGCTTTTGTGCCATTCTTTGTTTTTGAGGGTTTTAGAAAATTACTCTTACTTTTTGAAAAGCGTATTCACTCGTTGAAAGTCTCAATTTTCTTCATTTTGACTAATTACTAGAAGAGAACGTTCAGGATTTACCAACTTTAGAGCTCTTGAATTTACTGAAATGAATAATTCTATTAACTTAGAAGATGATTTAGGCCATCTTTTGACCATACACGCAAAATACAACATTGGCTTACCTCTATGCTATTCCTTGAATTCACTCTCTTGAGCCTTCACCATATTCGCCTTGTCTTCACAATCCTAAAGTTCATACTTAACTCCATATTACGAGTTTGAGTTTCTTTTCTTTATCTAGGAGTGATTGGGATGTGTTTTCTTGACAAAAAATTTGGTTGTGTGAATAAGGGAAAATTGGCAAAGAAAAAAAAAGAAAGAAAGAAAAAAAAAAGCATGAAAAGAAAAAAAATGCCAATGGTTGTTACAAAAGAAAAAGAAAAAGAAAAAATAAAATAATAAAAAGAAGAGTGAAAAAACAAAAGAAAAAAAAAGGGAAAAGAAGAGAGAGATTGGACATGTGGGGAAGTTTGAAAAATTGTAGTAGACATTCCAATCACATCCGTTGACCTAATTGAATATCACGAGCCTCTTTCTTCTTTCACCTAACGCCTCTTTTTCAAAGTCCTGATAATTTTAAGTAAATTGGATTTGAAGTTAAGGTAATAAGAGAGTTCTCCACGGTATCTCGCTCTTCTAGTGAAAAGTATCCTTTCATGAGACTTTATGCACTATAAAATTTCCGTTTTTCCATTTAGATATGAGAAGCATTTGATTCTATTCACATTTGCTCTTTATAGCTTCCATATCATGAGTGATAATTATTACACCCAATTCGGAGTGATTTCATCTTTTGAGTGTAATCCCGGTGAGAGTTGAGTCAAAATGAACGTCTTAATAGTGTCTTAGGTTATGCAAGCTTTGAAATTAATATTTTGTATTTTGGTTGTCCATTCACACACACACTTGAAGATTAATAGGTATGGAATATTCTAATGACTTTGATAGTAGATTAACTGTAATGTGGGTATTGCATTGCTATAGAATACTAGAGAGTTTCATGAGATTGTTGAGCTTGACTATATTGCTAAATAAGAGGATAAATTTCTTGAAAACATTTAAACTAGAACCATTACCTTAAACATGAACTTTGTGGGTAGATTCACTGCAAACCCTCACGAGACAACACTCGTCCACTAGGGGGAACTTAGGGGTTTAAAGGCTTGTTGCATACGCTAAATGCAATCGCGATTCCTGCGAAAGTGAGTTAGGATTTTTACTTTCTTTTGTTTTCAATTCTTAGAGTTTAAATAAACATTGATGTAGTTCGCTTCATTGCTAGGGACTAGCAACGAGCTAGTTGGGGGGTGTGATTCGAGATGAAAAGTGCATATTCATAACGTATTACATGGTTCTTTATGCATACTTTTATCCCCAAGTCCCTAGATTTAGGTATATTCTAATAACAATGTTCTTTTTATTGTGTTAATGCTAAAATAAATATTTTTGCATTGTTTTATAGGTATTAGGATGTAAATCAATGAAGTGTAGCTAAAGAAAAGTGATTCTGGTGAATAGAACAACGGAAGCAGCTGGGAAAATGCCAATTTTGACAATAAAGAATTCAGATTTGGAAGATTGTCCTAGAAATACAAAATGTAGATCTTTGAGTTACGGTCGCGTGGCCATAAACGGGAGGTCAATCCGAGGTCCGAGTGATAGGTTATGGCCATTCTCCCACCGGTACGCAGAGCTGTCAAAATCAGAGAAGTTCAAGCCCTTGAGCAGAGTTCAATCGATCGAACCTTCGATCGATCGAACTTTATATTCATTCAAAAGTTGCGTAAACTCTGCAAGAACTCTATATATAAGTCGTTTTGACGCCATACGAAGGGAGGACGCTCCAGAATGTAGAAAACAACAGTTTTAGGGTAGTTTTAGGGTTAGATTAGGTGTAGATTAGGTTAGATTCAAGTTTTCTTCCTCCTTTTCCATTGTTAAACTCAAGATTGATGTTGATTACAAGTTATATTCATATTATCTTCAGGTTTTTCTTCTCCTTTCTCTTTATTTGATTGTTTATTGCTTTAGATGTTAATGATTGCTATGTTTTGTTATTTCTGTATTAGTTAATCATGTTTTCATAGTTTAGACGTTGGGAATATGTGATGAAACATTGATTCCCAAGCTCTGCCATGCAACCTTTAGAAACCTTGGGCTCGATCGATCGAAGGTATTTCGATCGATCGAACCAGGGCCATAGTCAAGCGATCGAAGGCACTTCGATCGATTGAAGGATGAGGCTATCCGATCGATCGAGAGCGCTTCGATCGATCGAACTTGTTAATTCTTGAGATGATTCTTTTAAGTATTCCATGACTTTTTGTTTTAGAAATCTGTCATCAAATTGTCCCTATAAGCTCAGTTTGTCACAACAGTTTTTAGAACTTAAAGCCTTAAGGCTATTTTCTTCAACGACTTTTGAAAACCACTTTGAATGCTAACACCCTTTAGAGTGCAAGTAATTACCATTGTTTTAAACCGTCTTCTAAGCATTTTAAATCACATGTGATGATGTAGTCTCGGTCATGAAAGGGCTATTGATTCTTTATCTTTAGAAAAATACGGAATGCTGAAAAGGAATGAACTCCATCGAACGTTAATGAGTATGCATGTTAGATGGTTAGGATCAATATGGATTCACGTATTTCCAACACCTTTAATTTATCTGTTTATGTTTCTATAAGTTTTAGTTTATTATTTAGTTTAATTTAATTAATTAGGATTTGTTAGTACACCTCCAATCATTCATTCTTATTTTCTTTTTCTTTAGGTTATAACTTAGTAGACATTCTCCCTATTCCTTCCCTGTGGGATCGACCTGGACTTATCCAGTATTACTTGCACGATCACCTACACTTGGGTGTTGTACAAGAGCGCACAACTATTTAGTCAGCTTACTCCTACCTTAAGTTCTGGAAATTTAAGAAGGCAATTCAAATGTCACAAACAGACCAATTAAATCCTTCCACATGTGTCGAAGAACAAATGAAAAAGAATTTCAAATTCTTAGCAGCTGAAAGAAGTTAAAAACACAGCTGTTTCCTTTCCGTAGTCAAAAAGTTTTGATTTGTCCCCGTGATCCAAATCTGCAAATACATTATAATAAAAAATCCATTAAGTTTTCTAGGTCTTTTTTCCATCGACAGATTTTTTAGTGGTTCAATTCGCAAATAGAAATAATAGTTAGTATACACCATCTAAGTTTTAGGAGTTCAAATTCACATGTTTGGATGGTATGATGATTGCAAAAATCACTGGACATCCGCTTAGCTACTCTTTGCTTTATTTATCAAAACTAAACAACCACAACTGAATTCATTAAAACTCATAATAGAATTGTCAAATTAAAAAATGACAAATAATTATAAATAAAAAAATAATCAGTCACAATAGAAAAATCTTTCCCGGGTTTCAGTTTTGAATCATGCTTTAATTAAATTCAAGAAGAAAAGAAGAAAAAATTAAACCAATACTAAGCAACTCATCCAATTTCTAGCAAAAAAAATTCAAACAAAGAAAAGTTCTTGAAAGAAGAAATGAGCAACGAACCTTCATAAGAATTGGAGAGGCCTTACCTTGATCCATGGTGCTATGTGTGTAGACTTTCAGACTTTAGATTTTCGCTCTTTATCTTCTGTTCGACTGGCGAGGAATGAAATTAAACATGAGTAAAAACATAAATAAGCATAGATAAGCTAAGGCTAAAATTATGATATCAAGAATCTATTAAATAAGAAGTATAATTTACATATGAAAAAACAAAGCTCGAGTTTTGTTCATCACTTTTTCTATACAACAAACATATCTTTGCATAAAAAATCACCAATTCGAAAAACCATTGCAATATGAATAAAATGATAATAAAAGAAATCAAGGGAAATACTGCGATCAGACACAATTACTTACAAAAGAAAAGGTAATTTGAGTTAGGTCAAAAGGAAATCATTAGGAACTATGGAGAGAGATTTTAGAGAGGGGTAATTGCAAAGAGATGGAGATAATAAATGGGATAATCATAAAAAATCAAATGGGCACGCACAATTTGGGGAAAGCCATAAAGAAATCAACTTCACACTATTTCACATATGAATCATTAGGATAAGAATTTCCTAAGTTTGGCCTAAACTTAAGAATTTGCTAATTGATTTGTTAAACTTGAGAATAAACACAAAATCGTTAAGCATGCCGAAAATGCTAGACCCACACACTTTTCCACATCCTGTGCTTTAAATGCATGTACCTTGAAATTTTCACACTTTTCTGTGCACCACTTACACATCACAGGGTACATGCATTTAAAGCTCGGTGTGAAAAAGTGTATGAGTGTAGTAGTGCTCTAAAAGAAATCATAAAATTAGAAGGAGACATTATAGAAATCCTAAAATTCCAACTTAGGTCCAAGAATCATAAAATTTTCAAGAATTTATGTTAATCGCCATAAAGACATTAAATGGGAATTATAGAAAGAGATGGAGAGAGATGGACATTAAAAGGGAAGGTAATAAATGAGATAATTAGGACATAAAGAAATCAAATGGGTAAGCACAATTTGGGGAAAGCCAGAAAGAAATCAACTCTACATAAGGCACTGCCGATTCCTTAGGAAAAGGAAATTAAGTTGGGAAATAGATTTCCTAAATTCTTATCCTAATTCGCATAAGCACAAAAAAAAAAAAAAAAAAAAAAAAAAAAAAAAAAAAAAACCAATTAGGAAATTTCGTGCACTTTTCAAAGAATCATTAGGATAAGAATTCCTAAGTTGGGAAATTGATTTCCTAAATTCTTATCTTAATTCTCATAAGCAAAAAAAAATGAAAAAAATGAAAAATCCATTTAGGAAATTTCGTGCACTTTTCAAAGTTCCCAAATCCACAAAAAAGAAAAAATAAATAAATTAAATTTCTAACTGTGAATGATGAAAAATTCCAATCTTTCAATCAATAATAAAATATTCAAACTTTCAATTCATGTCTATTCACTGAGATCTCGAAATGTAGTTATAAATGTGTCCACAATGTTGATTCGTGGGAAAAAAAATTTCTAATAAGGAAAAGTGAGTTTGAGCCAATAAACCCTAGAAATTGGAAAGAAATTACTACACAATCCCTCACCTGCAAGATTTTTCTCACCTTCAAGATCCATGTTTTACTTTTGATAAATCAAAGGAAGAGTATGGGAGAGATATCCGAGAGGTAAAGGAGAGGGTCGGTGGGCGATGAGGGATTGTTCAGTTTATGCTCGGTCGCGTGATCTTGGGGCTTGCAGGGCTGGGTCGTGGAGAGAGAGAGAGAGAGAGAGAGAGAGAGAGAGAGTACCTTCTAAATCTCTTCCCTTTTCTAAACAGTACCCAAGAAACTTTGTGCTCTACGCAGATTGGAAAATAAAATAAGATTAAGCACATAAATCACTGATGGAAAATATTTTCTTCAGAACATGGCTAAAAAAATCACAGATTCAGAAAAATGAGAGATTCAAAAAAAGTAACCCAAAAAACTAAGCTAACATTTACACAGTTCACAAAAAAAAAAAAAAAAAAAAAACAAAACAAAACAAAAACAAAAACAAAAACAAAAGAGAGTGCAAAGGAAAAAGAGAAGAGTGAGAGAATTTCTGACTTAGTTTTCTACACAAACCTCAGAAAGAAGTGATGTTGATGATCCTATGTTTATGCGAGGGTCTCTCTTTCAATCTGTAAATCCAAGAGTTTGTACATGACAAAAAATTAGAATATGGGATACAAACTCCATAAACCAAATTAGTAAAGGTAGCATATTTATATCTATATATATACACATAAAGAGAGGAGGCTAATCTGTGGAGATCGACAGGGAGAGGAATAAGGGGGAGAGGAATAAGAGGGAAAAGAGAGAGAGGTGGTGGTCTAGCAGTGGAAGAGAGAGAGAGAGAGAGAGAGAGAGAGAGAGAGAGAGAGAGAGAAGAGGAGGAGGCAGATCTGTGGTCGGTGGATGAGGTGGATCTATGGTGGTTGGTGGAGGAGGTGGAGGCGGGGGCTGGAGTATAGATAGAGAAGGGAGAGAGAGGGGGGCTGGAGAAGAGAGAGAGTGAAGATCACAGATTATGTGAGATAGGAGTATTTGTTTGGGTTTTTGGTGAGAGGGGTGAGTCAACAAAGAGGGGTGAGTCAGCAAACAAAATAGTCAATCACATTATACTGTTCATCCTAGTTACAACCTAGTTTGTGCTAGTTGTAAGACTTTTAGTGACAAACTGATATATAATATTATATAGATATTAATAACACCACAGTGGCCAGACAAGTCACTAATCGGGCTCCCTTCCCCAACCTCAAAAGTCAAATCCCCCAAACTCGCCCTAACACTGTGTTTGGATTGAGAGAACTAGAGAGAAGAGAAGAGAAACTCATTAAGAGAAGAGTAAGAGAAGAGAAGAGAAGAGAAGAGAAAGCATGGCTATGCCTAACTTGTTTGGATAGAGAGAGGAGAGGAGAAGAGAAGAGAAGAGAAACATAACATTCTCCTGTTTGTTTAACTCTCATAAGAGAAGAGAAGAGAAAAGAAAGGTTTCAAATCAATTTACTATTTTATCCTCCCATATAAATTAAACTAAACTGGTATGTTTGAAATATAAAAAAACTTTCAGGAATGTAATGGTCTTTGTAAAATTTTTTTAGGGTAAATATCACTTACCTCCCTCGAGGTTTGGCCTAATAACACTTACCTCCCTCGAGGTTTCAGTTGTAACACTTACCTCCCTTATTTTTGTCTATTAACAGACACCGTTAACGGAGGATGTGAAATTACTTTTTTACCCTTGCTAATTGTTTAGATAAACAAAAGCCCAAACACGTGTGTAATGGCTATAAGAAATAAAACCCCTTCATTATCCACTGTTGAGTACTTCATCTCAAAGATCACTCGGTTGTGTAGAACACATCGAACCCAAATGTTTTGGAAATCATAGAACTGATCGATCGCGCATCCAATATTCTTGAAGGATTCGACATTCCATATATAAGGTGTCATCTACTTTGGGATTTTGTGAAATTATTCAACTTTATCCCCAAATTCTAGGGGTTTGTTAGATAATTCACCTTTATCCCCAAAAATCTAGGGTTTTGTGAGATTATGCAACTGTATATTGCCAATCGTCCAATCCGTATATTGCGTAGATCTGTGTCCATTCCCCAAATTCTAAGGACTCGAAGTCTGATTTGTCGTTGGTTTTGGGTACAAAGCCTGCGAATTCCAAAAAAATTAAACTGTTAAAAAAAGCTCTATAGTGTCTGATCTAGTTCAGGAAAAAAAAAACCAGAATTGATTACAAAAATTTGAGTAAGAAATTGGAAAAAAAAAGTAATTAATTAGGAAGATTAGTGAGTGTGATATACCTAAAGTGAAGAATCTTTACTTGAAGCTTGATCTGTTAAATTGAAACTGCCAGTGGCTTTTTTTTTTCTTCCAGTAACCAAACAGAACAAGAAATTGATACTTGTTGGAACTTCAAATAAAGAGAGAGAGAAAATGGTACTACAGTGAAGAGTTGGAGACAATTACTTATTGCAAGTAGTTAAAAAAACTTGAGCTTCCTGTCAATTCTAGAATCATTAGAGATCCACAAAATGCATACCAATTTCAGAGATGGTGTTTTATATTGACAGGTGGTGAAGGGTAGTTTCGGCATTAAGAAAGTACATTTGCTTAGGTGTACATATGTCCGTTAGTAAATTTAACGGTCACTTAACAGAAGAGATGTAAGTGTTAGCGAAATTCAAAAATAAGGGAGGTAAGTGTTACCGTTGAAACCTCGAGAGAGGTAAGTGTTATTAGGCCAAATCTCGAGGGAGGTAAGTGATATTTACCCAAAATTTTATTATCAATCTCTTCTCTTCTCTTCTCTCCTCAATCTCTCCAATTTGGAGAGAACCAAATTTGGACTCTTTTTTCTTCTCTCTTTCTCTCCAGTTCTCTCTATTAACGTTCTCTTCTCTCCCAATTAACTATCCAAAGGAGAGAACTGGAGAGAAAGTGGTTCTCTTCCTCTTCTCTTCTCTCCAGTTTTGTAATTCTTTTTTTTTTTCGTCAGAAACTCGCCCTAATACGATGTACGCCGAACCAGAGAGAGAGAGAGAGAGAGAGAAGGAGGTTTTGGACAAGGCGATGGCTACAGCAATAGAGAGACCAAGAGAGTGGGACTGGGAGGTTTTGGACAAGGCGAATTTAGAGACGTCGGTTGATCGAGCGGTGGAGATAGAGCAGCTGGAACCCTTGAAGGCGAATTTGGAGGCGCTGACAATAACAAGATCAAGTGGTGTTGTTTTAGAAGAAGCGACGGAGGAAGAAGACTACTTGGTGTTGCCCTCACATGCAGAGACAATGTATATGGAGTGGTTTGATTCAACGGTGAAGTTGGCGCAGCTGGAATCCTTGGTTGCGAAATTGGATGCGCTGAGAAAAACAAGATCAAAGGCCCCGCCCTCACATGCAGAGACAGCATTTTGGGTGTCGGTTGATCGAGCGGTGGAGATGGAGCAGTTGGAACGCTTGAAGGCGAAATTGGAGGAACAAACGGAAGAAGACTACATGAGGTTTATGTTATTTCACGGGACTTTTAGTCCCATATTAGTGGCCCACTAGTCTCCTATTTAGATTGGATTCCATTATGTTTATTAGCCAATAGGAAAATATGCCTAAGTTAATATGAATAATTAATTAATTAATTAATTAATTGGGATAATATAGAAAACCATGATGGAACGGTTTTCTTAAAAGACAGTTATTCACATGGCCCTTCTCTCCTCTATTAAAGGCACAAAACTTCCCCTTGGAAGTAACGTCCATCAATTTACAGTATTATGGTTTTGTGCATATTGAGAGACAGAGAGAAGAAGTCATTTGAAGATTTGATTTATCAAGGGGTTTCAATCACTGTCTCTATCAATCGACAATGGCAAACAACGGTATGTATATAGTTTTAGTATTTGATAGATCTTGAGATGTATTAGATTCAAGATCTCTAAGTTTTCCGCATGATAGTATAATTATTTTATCAATCATAAACTTACAGTTGGTATCAGAGCAAGTGTTCTGAATCAATACATCTCAAATTAAATTTGAAACTATAAAAAAATATATATATATACGCCGCCGTACATACGTCTCGGATCTGACCGAAACTGTATTATTTTGTATGCATCAGTTTATTTTGTGATAAGGCCAGACGTGATGTAACCAAAATTTGTAAACCAAAGGCTGAGTCTACATTCATAGATCCAGTAAATAGGTTAAGGTCAATATTTTGGTAATACTAAATTGCAACGTTTTCCAAGCCTGTCTTGCCATTTAGTTTTGACTATGAAGATAGATATATTTTATTCATATATTCAAATCAATATCTCTATTCATCATTTGTTTGTTATGGTGTATGACCAATTTGTTATATATATATATATATTGATTTTGTTATTGTATTCTGAAAGATGTTAGATCAAGCATTAACATTGATTAGGACTGCTCTATGTCTGAAATTGCTTTAACTTTTCCAGATTCAAATGAGTAATCATAGAATATTATATATTACAATATATATATATATATTGCTTTGTTTTAGATTAAATCTGTATCATGTAACAGTGATGGTTTAAACCTTAATTAAAAATAAAATTTCTTGGGAACTGCTCTAGGCATTACATCCCTAACATAGATTTGCTATCAAATTCCATATTTCTACTTTACTGCATAATAATAGTATGTTCAAGACTTTTCCCTATTTAGGTCTTACTAAATTAAAGAGTTTTTCTGCTAATTATTGTCATTGAAATGAAATTCAATCACATAAAAGAATAGTAGATATTATTAATATTAAAATGTGATTGAAATATTAAATGGCCACTTTAGCAATTAAATAATAATTCTAATAAAAGGGTTAGAGAATATTGTTGGTTAGTTTTATATTTATAGGGTTTATTAATTGGGAGTCACCAAAGTGACCTAGGTTAGTGAGCCTTACGAATGTAAAACTACATTAAAGACTAGTCATTAAGGGTGACATAAAAGACAATATTATTCTCAATGACAGTCTTAGTTAGGAGATTGGGACTAGCCCAAAGGAAAGTCACTTTCAACTAACTATGAACTGGATATGGTAATGTAATTTGTGTCATTTAGTAGTGTAGAATTGGATACCCAAAGGTAACATAACTAACTAGTAGGTGGCATAAATTACATTAGACCTATATAGG